>CM077147.1:169543909-169977670 GCA_039583875.1 Platanthera guangdongensis
AAGATCAGGAGCTAAGCATCCAAGACAACATCGAGAATCCAAGGTTCGCACTGCGGCCAAGGAATGGACAGCCGGCGCGACAGCGGTTGCAGGATGATCGAGGGAGGGCGAGAGACGTTGGGTCGTGAGCTGTCATCCTTAATCTTGTTCCCAACATCCGACCTGTCATCGATTCTGTCGAAGAAGGGGTCTGTGTTAAGCAAGTTGGCCGAACAATTCCGAGTGGAGGTAGAGAAGTTAGTAAAGGCAGGTTTTATATTAGATCCAGTACCAGGCTGGGTTTCCAATATTGTGATGGTTAAGAAGGGGACGGAAGTGGAAAATGTGCGTTGACTTCTCTTTAATGATAAAGCGTGTCCCAAGATTGCTACCCCCTGACTAGAATCGACGCGTTGGTAGATTCAGCTATTGGTTTTTCTGTAATGAGTTTCTTAGATACATTTTCGAGTTACCACCAATCAGGATGCACCCGTGGATGTTAAGGATGTTTCCTTCATCACGGATGACGGGTGCTATAGCTACAAAATGAGTCGTTCGGGCAAAAAAGCAGGAGCCACGTACCAGAGGATGATGAATAGGGTCTTCAAGGAACAAAGGTGGGAGGAATCTTGAGGTCTATGTAGATGACCTGATGGTAAAAAGCAAACGTAGAGTCTCACCTCCTGGACCCCCTTGAGAAAATACAAAATGAGACTAACCCTCTGAAATACATTTTTGGGGTTGAAGATGAAAGTTTCCGGGTCACCTCATCACCCCTTGGAGTAGAACCCACCCGGATAGTCAAGGCGATCCTAGAGCTGGAATCACCACGAAGCGCCAAGGAGATTCCCGTCTAACAGGGAACTAGCGGGTTGAGAGCAAGTTCTTATCTCGGGCAGGGAGAAATGTTCACCTTTCTTCAGGGTACTAAGGGGTAACCAACGTTTTGAGTGGCCCAAGAAGTGTGAGGAGGCCTTCCAAGCTCTGAATTAGCAGCTCACTAATGCTCCGCTACTCCGGAGTCCAAAGGATTGTGAGGAATTGGCTTTGTATCTAGGGTGGGGGAAGAGGTTGTGAGCTTCGTTCTGGTTCGAGAAGAAGAAAGTAGGCAGTTGCCAGTGTACTATGTGAGCAGGGTCTTGAGAAAGGTGGAGCTCAATTATCCCATCCTGGGAAGTTAGCATTTGCTCTGGTCATCTCACCAGGAAGCTTCGAACCTACTTCCAGACGCATTTCATCAAGGTGGTGACCGATCATCCCCTTCACAACATCATGGAAGGGGTAGAGCCTTCGAGAAGATTTACAAAGTGCTCGGTGGAACTGAGTGAGTTTTGACATCTCATTCGCTCCACGATTGGTCGATAACTAAGCACAAGTTGCACCAGATTTCCTAGCAGAGTATGTCATGGAAGTCGAAAACCCGAGCAACCCGAACAGCAGTGTGGATGTGCTTGTGGACGGGGTGTCGGGGAGGCATTCTTTAGGAGCAGGAGTGATCTTGAGAAGTCCACAGGGGACAAGGATCAAGCAGGTCGTCGACATCTATTTCCCCATCACCAACAATCAAGCAGGGTACGAGACGTGGTTGCAGGCTTTCGGTTATCTAGGGAGCTAGAATTTGAGATGTGAAGGTCTCCACGGACTCTCATTGTGGTATCATCACAAATCAGGGGGGAGTTTTGAGACAAAGGAGCCGACCCTTCAGGAGTATCTTGCCAAGGTCAAGGGCCTAATTGGGTTGTTTTGCACTTTCTCGATCCGGCACGTGCCTCAGGAGCTAAGTTATCAAAGGCCCAAGGCGCACCGAGGCGCAAAAGGCCCCTTGAGCCTAGGCGCAAGGCGCAGGCGCGCGCCTGAGGCATGTGACGCGTACAAATGGGGAGGGGAAAGGAAATTGAACGAATTGAGCCCCCAATTCGCTGAAATTGGCGAATTGGGCGCCCAATTCGCTGAAATTTTGATGAAATTGGGCGCCAAATTCGCTGAAATTTCGCTGCAATTGGGCGCCCAATTCGCTAAAATTTCAGCGAAATGGACGCCCAAGTGTGCCTAGGAGTGCCTCGAGTGCGTCTGAGATCAATATTTTTTGCCCATCTCAAAAATTTTTTAAAAAAAAAAACACCTCGAAAGGCCCAGGCGCGCCTGAGAGCCTGTAAGGCGTGCGCCTGGGCACGCCTGGGGCACATCGCCCGCCTCAGCCGTGATGAGGCGCGGCGGGCTGGGCCCGATGCGCCCGGCGCCTCCGGCGCGCTTTGACAACTAAGCTCGGGAGAAAGATGCATGTGGGTCACCTCGCCAAGTTTGGCCCCCGAGCAGGAGGAATGATGACAGAATTGTTCCGACCTTCCATTAAAGAGGGCGAGCTGATGGAGATCGACCCGCGACCCTCGTGGATGGACCCATTCATCCATTTCCTAACATCTGGAAAGTTCTCGAAGAACATCCCAGATAAAAGGAGGTTCAGATACAAATCAGCTTACTATTTGTTACAGGAGGGAGGGTTGTATCGGAAGACCTTTTATGGGCGCCTGGCCAGGTGCGTGGCTGAAGATGAGGTCCCTCGAGTCTTAGAAGAGATCCACTCTAGAGAGTGTGGCAGTCATTCGGGAAGTCGGACTCTGGAGAAGAGAGTATTGCGGCAGGGGTACTTTTGGCCAATTATTAGCAAGAACATGGCGGAATTTGCAAGGAAGTGCCAAAAATGTCAATTCTATGCACCACTACAACTCCTATCGGCGCAGAGGCTTGGGACGATCACGGCGTCATAGCCCTTTGCGATATGGGGATTGGACTTGGTCGGTTTTTTCCCGCAGGCAAGCAGCATGAGGAAGTTCCTTTTGTTCATGGTGGACTATTTCTCGAAGTGGATAGAGGTTAAGGCATTGGCGAAGATAACGTCACAAGTAATTCGCAACTTCATATGAGGGGAGATAATTTGCTGAAATGGATTGTCCCAGGCCATAGTCACGGATAACGGGCCTCAATTCGCGAGCGAGGAGTTCGTCAGTTTTTGCGGACAATTGGGCATCGATCTCAGGTTCGCATCTGTCCATCACCTCAGGAGCAACGGGCAAGTGAAAGCAGCGAACAAGATCATTGTCAACTTGTTGAAGAAGAAAGTGGAATCTGAAGGGGGGCTAGGTGGAACAGCTCCCCTCAATCTTGTGGGCCTTGAGAACCTCCCCAAACACAGATACTGGGGAAACCCCTTTCAAGCTATCACACGGGTCAGAAGTCGTGCTTCCTGTAGAATTCGAGGTGAGATCCCTGCGGGTTGTTGCCGCGGGGGATAGCGATGGGGAATGGAGAATGGAGAATGGAAAATGAGGAAGAGCAACAGTTGTTTCTTGATTTGGTGGAAGAGCTTCGTGACCCCGCAACCCTTCGTCAGGAGGAGGTCAAGCATCGAATGGCAAGATACTTCGATAAGAACATCAGGATCAAACATTTTGTAAGAGGAGACTTAGTCCTCAAAAAGGTCGATATCGTAGGTAGGGGGAGCTGTTGGAAAATTTCACCCTAACTGGGAAGGACCCTTTGTAATCCTTGAGGGGCTTGCCTCAGGTGGTTATCGCCTCCAAAATGTCGAAGGGACCCCCCTTAGCAACAGTTAGAGCGGTGACGACCTGAAGCGCTTTTATTCGTGAGATAAATGAAAATAAAGATCCACTTCTCACCAGATACCTTTTCACTCTATTGTCACCGCTCATCAAGTTCGAACCAGAATACCCTCCATGGGACCCCGCTGACCACGCTCTCACTAGCTGGCAGGGCAGGCAAGTCGCTCGGGTATGCGGTTGAGATAGAATCAAGTTCAGACCAGAATAACCTCAATGGGACCCCGCCCATGTTTTAAATGTCCTCCGACATGTCCGACATGTCTCCCGGCATGTCATTTTTTAGAGGAAAACGATATGTTTTCTCAAAATAATAGATTATGTCCTTTTGTAAAATATAGGCCGACATGTCCGATCTTTTCCGATATATCAGCCGACACAACTTTTAAATATATCCCCCGCTATTTTATTTTATGTTATATTTGCAGACAAATATCATATATTTAAATCACTCATGTATATTATATTATGTATGTTTAAATCGATTAAACTTATTATTTCAATTTTTTAACGTTTTATTCTTACAATCAATTTTGTATAATTGTTTCACAAAATTTTTAATTTCATATTATAAAAATAGGAAATATTTAATACATTTATTAAGTGATTGTTTCATATTTTTAATATAAATTTATAAGTTTGAAAAAACTTATAATAAATTAAGTATTTTTAACTTTTAAATTTTTTTAATTTGCAATAAACTTATTGTTATCAAAATAAAATTAGTGTATAGTATTAAATATATTTTACAATGTATCATTTTGTATTTGTTAATAATTTTTTCTTAGATACAATTTAAATTTATTTCATAATATAAGTGACTCATTTTTTATCTATTTGTTATATTATTTTTCTATTTTTATAATATATAATTATAGTTAGTATACATTAAATAAAAATTTTATTTATAATATATGAAAATCCGATATTTTAAAATATCCCCGACATGTCTCCAACTTCCGACATCCGACATTTAAAAACACAATCTGATATGTGTCCGACATCTGATATTTAAAACATTGGACCCCGCTGACCGGGCTCTCACTAGTCGACAAGGCAGGCAAGTCGGTCGAATAGGAGGTTGAGATAGAATCAAGTTCGAACCAGAATACCCTCGATGGAATCCCGTTGACCGAGCTCTCACTAGCCGGCATGGGTTGCATTGGGAAGAGCTAAGTCTTGGCGAGCTAGCAAAGGTGTTCGACCCTCTCGAGAAGGGTTAGAGAGAAGAGATAGGGGAAGGAGCGGGTCGGTTTCCACTCGCTCTCGCCGCGAGTACTACCCCTTCGCACGCGAGTACGAGAGCAAAGTGTCGGTCGCACGGGAACTCAGATCCCGCGATAGCCGCGAGGTCTGATTCCCGCGTACATCTCGGCGAGTTGGGAGAGCATAAAGAAAAGCACTCAACCATGAATTGAGAAGTGATATGACAGTAAACCACGCAGTATACAAAAATGAACATAACAAAAATAAGCTTGATTCTTTACTAATCACAACATATATGTCGGGTGTGCGCCTTTACAATGTCAAAAAAGAAAAAAAAATATCCCTCAGCTCGCGGGCAGGTCCTTGAATGATTGCTCCTTCTCGCCGTCATCAGGGGAATAGCCTCGTCCCGAGGACTCCGGGCACGCAGCTCGCGGATAGAAGTCCGGGGTGAGGTCCCTTGCGACCAACTCCATCCAATCAGACGCAAGGCATCAAGGTTGCACAATACGTTCAGATTTGACTCTGTGGTCTGCACAATCAGCAGTTTGCGAGTGTTTTCCACCTCTTGCAGCGAGAAGTGGAGAAGGGTGCACGCGCTGGAGGAGGATTCGCCAGGTGCGACGGGAGTCTTCTCTGCACGGGCTTTTGCGAGCTCCAGCTTGGTAACCGCGAGCTCCCCCTCCAAGTCGTCGATGCGCCACCGAAGGCACTCGGCGGTCTCGGCATCCTACGCCAGATTTTTTGATTAGTTCTAAGCAAAATGGAAAGAAGGTGAAATGAGGGGGGCTTACCACACCGCTCGAGTGCTTAGCAAGGAGGCGCTCCGTTAGCTCGAGGCGCGTGTCGAGGTCGAGGACCTTCTCCTTGGCGAACTCCCGGGCTGTCTTGGAGTCTCTGAATTTCTTGCGGAAGCTAATCCCCTTCTGCGCGACCATGTGAGCGAGTTCAGTGACGCGCGGATGGGCCCACGAGCTCTCGTAGGAGAGCTCCTTCATCGTCAGCCTGTCATACTCATCGGCATCTTGGCGACCGTACAGTCCGTAGCTGAGGGAATACGCGTCCTTGATAGCGTGACCGACCTCGGGCGAGGAGAGCAGGAGGGCAAAGAGAGAGACTCGGTGCGAGTCCTTATCCCATGCGTGCAGAGGTTCCCCGTAACCGTCTTTGGGCTTCTACCCCAACCCGAAGTTGGGATGCGAGTCAGGTGTTCCCAATTCTCCACCCCCCAGCTCGCCACCTTCTTGTGGCTTCCCTGTTGAAGGGGTCGGCTCGCTCGCTGGGATGGGCTTCTTCTGGAGGATTGGCTTGCCTGAGGGACGGGTTTCTTAGAGGAAATGGTCTTCTAGCGCTTCGAGGGCCCGCCGGACGATGATCCTGCGTCAGGCCTTCTATGGGGCTCTCTCCTCTTCTTCTTCTTGTTGTCGGAAGCGGGTGCTCGCAAGTCATCAGCACACGTGGCGGCGGCAGATTGAGCGAAAGCAAGGGAGGGATCCACCCTATCCTTTCCCGCGTATGGTGGGTGCGCAGGAATGTCGCACTCGCCTGCGAGAAAACCAGAGGCAATAATACTATAAGATGTCGTAAGAGGCGAAATAAAGTTGCGAGAAAGGCACGCGAACTTACCAGCTCCCGGGAGTACGGGTAGTAGCGAGTCAACGTTGCACCTCAGATAGGCAACCACAAAGTTCTTCCCAGGAAGAGCTTGTGTAGCTTGGCGTCCTCGCCGTCAACGTGCGGTGCTCGGCAGGTGGCCTCGTATCGGCGCGCACGGGACATTGTCGTGGTCTCCCTTGACGAAGATGAATTTGTTGGTCCAGTAGTAGGCTTTGTTGATGGTCTCGCAGACTTTGATCTGCGAGCCGGTGAGGAAGGTCACCCCATCGTTAATGGCTCGGTAGATGAATAACTTGCGGAAGACCATCAAGTTAAACTCTATCATATCCTCGCGCAGATAGCACGCGTAGGCCACCAGCATCGCGATCCCGTTGGGGGAGATCTGCGAGGGGACCAGTCCGAAGTGCTTGAGAAATTGTTTCACTTCCGTCCAAAGCAGGAGGCAAAGTCCCATCTCGAAGTGTGCGAGAGGGATGACGAGTTCATCCTCCTTTATGGAACGGATGGACTCGCCCTCTTTAGGCGCGCGAGCTTCGAATCCCGCCGGCACAAACTCCGCAATAATCTCGGGCATCTCTTCCTCTGAGACTTGTCCATCGGGAAAGATGTAATATAAGAAGTGAGCAACGCAGTTCTGGCGCCCCTCCTCGCCGTTGCCGGCCATCTTGCGAGCACGAAGTGCGAGTGCTTGGTGGGTTGGAGAGAAAGGGAGAGCAGTTATGACGGTAGGTGAAGACCGGTCGGGGGGTATTTATAGAAGCTGGGGGGGGTGAGTCCGGCCAATTGGCGCGAATCCACTCGTCGTCCCCGTGCTTGCAAGGCATCCCGCAGCAGGCTTCGCCTCAGTACACTCGCGGATCGCGGCCTGAACACATCCATTTGCAGAATAAAATGGCGCGACATCGTAGGTCCCGCACTCACAGCGAAACTGACAGTATTTATGTAGAATGATCAAAATTACTAAATATTCACGATTTAACAAGCATTGCTCGGATAGTTCTCGCAGGGTATAAAAAGAAATAATAAACAAATTCAGTTCACAAAAATCTCGTTCTCGCAGAATTAGTGCGGGACCCATTTCCATGAGCCATGTCCTCGCGTCCTCACTTGCGGACCTCCCCTCTGGGTGACTTCCGCGCGGACAGCTGCGACTTCGTGATGAAGAGTTTGACAGCATTCCTCTATCTTCTTCATATGTGCCTCCAGCGAAGCCATGTTTCCTCTGAGAAGTCTCTA
Organism: Platanthera guangdongensis; assembly: GCA_039583875.1. Lineage (NCBI taxonomy): Eukaryota > Viridiplantae > Streptophyta > Magnoliopsida > Asparagales > Orchidaceae > Platanthera > Platanthera guangdongensis. The sequence goes on from CM077147.1 coordinate 169,551,565, forward strand.
CATCGCCCTCGAAAACGAGGCGCACTCGCGTTCCAGCGTCTCCGCTCGCTGTTGTAGAGCGAGCAGGTGAGGAAAACCGTCATTCGTCGGTTGAGCTCGTTCGTCCTGTATCTCGCGGAGCATGAACCCGTGCTTCTGCAGAATAATTGTCACCCGCTCGGTTAATACCGCAACAATTACCGACTCGCCAAGGAAGCCTCAGATCATATCAAGAGAAGGTGGTGCTGAGTATGTCGCGGCAGCATCCTGATCGGCTCCTATGGAGATGTCGGTCATGTCTGGTGAAGGAAAGCGAGAGATCAGTATAGGCAGGTCTGACGAAAATTGTGAGATGTGTCAACTACTTACCTAGGGAGGTCTCGCCCTCCTTACCTGGGAAGTGCGGGGGAAGATTTGGTTGACCACTGAAAGGATCACTAAGGGGTAGTATCAGTGACTTTCCCGATCCAACTCGCGGGACAACGGGGTTGCGAGGAGATTGGACTTGGATCGACGAGGTTCCTGCGCCGCCACTTGCCGGGGATTTCCCGGCGTCGACAAGATACAGGCTGAGGTCACGAGTCGGAGATCTGATCGGCGAGGGAGTCGAGATGACGTCAATAAAAGAAGGCACTGCGTAGACACGAGGGAAGTTCAGAGTCGCGCTCGCCGGAGAGCGCTAATGGAATTAGGAAAATACATACTGACCGGGAATCTGCGCACGAGTACCCGGCTCGCTCCGACTCGTAGGAGTCTCCCGCGCCTCGTCGGCAGAGGCGTTGGACTGCGAAGGTGTGCGTCAAGAGCTCGATTCAGCTTTGCGAATACAGAATCAACATTTTATAGCAAAATTACGGAAGAATGTACCAAGGTTTGAGAGATGGCCTCGCGGCCGGAGGCAGGTTGAAGGGAATTCGGCGAGCCAGACACCTCTCCGGAGGGATCAGCCCTCGACTTCTTGAACGCTCGATCCTCCGATTTCTTCGTTACAAGTCGGGACGAGTGCTCCGTAGCAAGGGCCATCAGGTTTGCGGTGGCCACCCTGTTCTTTTCTCTGTCCGTGGCAAGATGCGCGAGAGCAGCTTGCGAGATCGGCGTAGCGATGGAGAGCGAGACCTTTCTCAAGGAACGAGGAAGAAGAGGGGGCAGGGGGTTCACAGGGGTGAACACCCCCCCCCCACGGTATTTATAAGTTTGGGTGGGGGCCCACCAGAAGATTCCCTCCGGCCCCCACTCGCCAAATAACGTTGGGATTGAACTATCTTTTCGAGCCTGGGACAGGTCTCGTAAAGAACAGGGATTGTGTACAACTCCGTATTTGACGAGTGGGTCTAGCTGACCCAAAGGCAGGAAACAAGGGGTCAGTTTTATCAGGCACTCGCTACTTATCCAGTGTAGCAATAGGCGAACAAAGCCTGCGAGTTGATATCTCGCTTGTAGGCGAGAGACAAGGTGGCGAGTGCCCAGCTCCATCGGGTTCTCCCCGACCAGGAGAGTGGCGAGAGCTCAGTCTCATCGAGTTCTCGCCGCCTAGGCGAGTGGGCTGAGGTGCGCCGACTCGCCATTAGAGGATACTCATTTCCATTTTTCTTTTTCTGATAATTCGTTTTTGTCCTGCCATTAGCCTCTCCAGACAGCGGAGTCTCGCTATTGGCAGATCATTTTGGGCTGCATTTAACAGTATTCAGAAGGCGGGATCTCGCTATTAGCAGGTCATCCCCAAAAAACAATAAATAGACCCTCAAGGGCACCTTTGGAGAAGACCTCTTTCAAAGTTCTCTCCTCTAGCTTGCTTTGATTGGCAGGAACTTAAACTCATCATTCACCGTGGTCTCCGGGCGGGTGGTCGGAAGTTCCCTTGGCTCTCCAAAGGTGCTCGGTCCAGCATTGGTTTGCGAGGAGAAACAATCAAAGATCTTTTGGGTTTGTGGCGGGACCTCCTCACTGCGATTCGGGGTTTGTTTGAGATTATTCTGGCGGGAAGGTTTCTGAATTCTAAATCCACAGCTGGGGAACTAACTTGAAAGAAGTAAAGGCGAGCTACACCCCAGGTCCGAACTCTTCGTTGAACCGTGGTTTCCGGATTCAACACAGCCAACCACCCCCAGACAGACGGGAAGACGGAGGCCCTCAATAGAAGTGTGGAGACTTATTTGCGATGTTTCATTGCAGGTAAACCCCCACCAGTAAAATAAATAGCTTCCTTGAGCGGAGTATTGGCATAACACTGTGTACCAAACAATGGCAAAGATGGCACCGTTTGAGAGCTTGTATGGGAGAGGGCCGTCGACACTACAGAACTACGAGAAAAGATCGTCTGTGGTGCTGGAAGTGGAGTCTGTGTTGCAAAAGCGGGATGACATCTTAAAATAGCTGAAGGAGAACCTGCAGAAAGTACAGTAACGCATGAAGACCCAAGCAGACAAGCACCGGCGAGAGCAAAACTTTGAGGTGGGAGAGTGGGTGTACCTCAAGTTCCAACCATACTGACAGCCGTCAGTTGCAGGAGTGAATAACCAAAAGTTGGCACCCCGCTACCACGGGCCCTTCCAGATCTCCTAAGTAAGGTGGGGGTCGTGCATGCACTCTTGAAGTTCCGGTGGACACTCGTATCCACCCAACCTTTCATGTGACGCTGCTCAAGAGGGCGGCACGAGGGGACGCTCTACATGTTAGCCCCTTGCCGGAGGTGACGGAACTGGGCGAAGTTCGGCCGGTGCAGTAGAGGGTTTTTGAAACAAGGATTAAGACAGTGCAAGGGAAATCCATCGTACGATTGTTGATTCACTGGAAAGGCATGGCTGAGTCCAAACGGACTTGGGTGGATTATGACGAGCTCAAGGAGACATACCCCGAGTTTTAGCTTGAGGACACACTTTTTCGAAGACGGCGAGAATGATATGACACGGAGCCGGTTCGGAGCGGTCTATCATCGGAAGGGGCCAAAGAACAAGGAGACTGAACCAACCGATTCAGTCTCACCATCCTCCTAATCAAACCAGGCGGGTCCAGCTGGTTTGTGGCTGGGTATTTGGGGGGAGTTCGGCGCCCCCTAGGGCATCGAGAACTTCACACAGGTATTCGCCTGTTTTCCTTTGTTGGAGTAGTTGTAGCGTAGCATGTTTCGAGTCATGCCCCCCTTACTACTTTGATGTTATCATCTTTGGATAACTATATTAAGGATCATCTTTCTAAGGTTCAATCCTTCGATCTATGGATTTCAAAAATTAAGCTCTTTATTAGATATGGCTTCTTCCTCTGACAAGTTCTAATCTAGTGTGACCGGAAGATCCATGCCTTGACTTCATTTTTTGAGACAATAGAGATGAAAGAAATAATGTCAAGAGGAAACTAAGATAATGGTGTTGCTCCTTCTCCATCCAAGAAGAGGAGAGATTGAAGAACTTTGCATCCACGGGAAGAAGGTGGAGAAGTTCTAAGAACCCTAGTATCTTATCTTCGGAGTTGTCATCCCGTCATAATGATAAGACTATGTGCCCTTGGATAACCACGCATGATGAGCAAAACACCTTAGTATTATCTCTAGTGATATTTATTATATCTTTTTTCCTTGGGGAATTTTAGTATTTCTAATGTGTGTGTGTTTCTCTATATAAGTGAGAGTAGGGTGTAGGTGAAGGGTATCTTTTGTCCAGACTCCACAGGTTTTATACATAATGAGGTTATACCTTTTTTCCCAAATTAACGTGCAATCTATATTTTAGCGTTCACTACCAACAGGACCAACCTCTCTTCCATTCCAGCTTCCTCAAGCTTATCATGGCAATTCGATCCCACACCCGCATTACTAAAATATGTGCATTTTTTTTTGCCCGCCTCGACATCGCAATGTCGATCTTGTCCCAGACACGTCAACTACAAGAACTCCAAAGTTTCTTATGCGTCTCCCGCACCACATCGCAACTTCTGCACCCAGTCAATGTTCGCACAATCTCCAGCCGACATGAGCCTATCCATCATGCTCCCCTTTCACACAATGCCCTCGTTAGTTCTTGCCCAACCTGTGCAGGAACCTTAGCCTCGACATTCACTTTCTACAGCTTCAGACTACTACATCACGACTTCCGCTTAGCTAGATCTGGCCCTAGCCTCGACGCCAGCCTCCGGTTCCAGCACAGTTTCTTAGCCTAGACACCAACCTCCAGTTCCAGCATTGTCCCCTAGCTTAGACCTCAATTTCATGCCCTTGCCTCAATGCCAACACCACGGGCCTCCGCACCAAAGCCCTTAGCTCCAACCAGCTAACATACGGCCTCGTGAAAAGCTTTCCGGCTACCGTCTGCCACTCAGCAACTCCCCCCCCCCCCCCCCTTATAACCATCTGCTACACCGGTTCAATCACGTGCCTGCCTACTCCTCAGGACTACTCGAGGCCGACCTAACCGCACTTCTCCGCTACAACCGTCGCCTTAACTCATCCTACACCTTCTCCAGAGAAAGAGAAAATCATTCCTACCATTGAAAGAACCTTCATTAACACAATCCAAAACTGGCCAAGTTCGGGTTTATCTTCTTCCGGATCCACAATTCTGAATCCTTGTTTTTTTCGCAGCAGCTCTTTCAGCAGTTCTAATGGACACTCAATTCTTACGATCATGGTGGATTCCTGTTGTATTTTTCCTGCGACACGATTCCTACTTTGTTGCGGCATGTAGGAGGTTGTCACCTTCTACAGAAAAATGTCCGAAGAAACGCTAAATGGGAGATCCATCAAGCGTCTTTCCAATGTTCTTACACTTTTCCAGTGTATTGCAGCTAACAATGGAATAAGACAACTTTATTAATGCTTACAATTCAGATTATTTGATCTCATTAATTTAGTTCGAGTGCACAATATGGGTGTTAGATAACATTCGAGCTATTTCCCTTTTCGTCATTGGAATTTTATGTCTGCATGGAGAATCTTATGTCATTGACTGGGCCATTAAAAGTAATGTTGTTGAAGTCTGTCATATCATTGTAGAGTCGGCAAGTGAGCTTAACAAAGTGATTTTATACATACTCTTGAATATTGCCTAACAAAGTGATTTTTATACATACCCTTGAATTCAAAAAGGGGGACACATTTGGAATCTCCTACATTTGCAACCCCTCGAGCAATTTACTGAACAGGCTGATGTACACATGAGATGATTGTTGAAATGTTGAAGTGTGAAGTCGGCGCGGTCTGGGTTTGCAGACCGCGGAGGCTGCATGGCTTGTTGACTTGGCTAACCTGTGTAATCAAGAAGTCTGTGTGGTCTGATTCGGCAGTCCTCACAGTTGTGCGGCCTGGTGTTGCTAACCATCGTTTTACTGACGGTGTCCCTATCGACTTCGGCGGTGATTGTACTCTCCCCCTTCACCTATAAATAGGAGTTCCGACCCCCTCATTTGTATCGAGACCTGGAGCGAGAACTGGGAGAACTAAAGTTTGCGGTTAAGGTTTTCTAGACCGCGTGACAAGGAGAAGTGATCTGTGAAGCCGTGGTTTGCGAACTGTGCGGCTTAGCACTGGGCGACTAGGTGACTAGTACTGGCGGTCTGTCAGTGGAGTCTCAGGGTGGTACAGTGGACAGCAGTTGGCGGTTAAGCAGCTGAGTCGCGGGTTGTGCGACTGGAGCAGTCTTCTTCCTTGGATGCAGTTCTCAGTTCGCAGGCATGCGGTATAGACCAGGTCACGCAACTTGAAGGCTCATTCCGCATGACTTGTGGTCTGTTATCCAGCAGTCAAAGTGTTCTGTTCGTGACGACCTCTGCGGACTGACATCTGCGGGTTGTAGTGCTTGCAAGACTTCTGCGGGTAGGCGACCTGAAATCCAGACAGATGACAGGCAGCTTGGATCGTTCAGGCGACCTGAAGTACGAACAGGCGGCTTGGCGGCTTGTGTTTTTCAGTTTGCCAGTTTTGTACTTGTCTGTTTTTTATCTCCATCGGGTGCAACACGAAATCATGTCTCGCGCTTGTATGTCTCGCCTCATAAAGCAGTGAATAAATACAAGTGTTGCTCTTGTTCTTTTTTACTAGTGGTTTATTGATCTTGGATGGTTGAGAGAGATTATGCGACCTCCCCTTCATAAAATTTTACATGGTATCAGAGGGATGGAGATTTTAGCAGTCAACCGCTAACCAGACTTTGTTAAGTACATTTGGAATAGAAATAAATTAGGTATCTAGTATGGAAGGTGGATACGCTGGAAGACTGGGTATTGAGTTGCTGACTCAAACCAACTACAAGCAATGAAAGTCTTGTATGGAGAATTACTTATGTGGCGAGGACCTCTGAGAGGTCGTTGGTGGAGATGACAGACAAGAGGTGGTGGCTGCTGGAGATAATGTTCAGGAGGTGAGAGATTGGAGGAGAACTAACGTTAAAGCAAAGTTCACTCTCAACAGGGTTATCTCACCAGAGTTGTAAGACCACATCATAGGTTGCAGGTCTGCTTCTGAGATTTGGATTTCCATGAATGGGTTGTTCAACAAGAAAGATGTAGCTCAGCTACAGTCAAGGTTGTAGATGTCGGATGTCGGGTTCATGTCGGTTTGGGTTTGAAATATCGTATGTCGGATTACGGGGGATATATCGGGGATATTTTACAATATCGGATTTTAATATTTAAATAAAGATTACAGTATTTATAAACATATTTTTTTGTAAATAAGTAAAAATGTATAGACAAATAATTATAGCAATGTATAGACAAATAAGTATTTATAACATTTTCTTTGAAATAATTTTGAAAGATAAAGGAGAAGCACATGTAATTATGTAAAGTTGGAGGGGAGTTTTTCTTAGCACAGGAGAAACAAAAATCACTGCAGATTTACACAAGGAAAGGTATAAACTTAGCTATTGCAAGAAAGAAACCTAACTATAGCATAAGTAAGAAGCTTACAGTAACACAAGTTTAATAAAACTTTTATATCTTATGTCTTGATCAATATAATAACTCCAAATAAAATTTTCAATTGTCGCAGAAACAAGAAGAAAGAAGAAAGGGGCTTACAGTGGAGTGAAGTAGAAGAAACCCTAAAGCCCGACATCGACTCCTCGCGTCATCGCCTGCGATGCCAATTCGTAGAAAGCCCGACATCGTCGTCTACTCCTCGCCTGCGATGCCGATCCGTTGCCTCGCCACCGAAGGAGCTGTCGAGTGTCGACCACTCCGCCAGAGCGACTCTCCCGTAAAATTTAGGGTAGAGCGAGAAATGTCGAATGCGTGAAATCGACTCGTGAAGTAGAAAAATATGGGTCCCGTGAACTTTGTTTTTTTATATATTAAATATAATAACCGAAATATCGGGTTAGAGATATATCGATATATCGGGATATATCGCTGTTTTTTTACAAAATGATATTTTTGTCAAACAAATCGGTTTCGTTGAGCTTTGCACCCAAAACCTTTATGTCGGCCGACATGTCGGACATGTCGGCCGATATCTACAACACTGGCTACAGTTCCTGGAGAATGAGTTGGTTATGGTCAATCAAGGAGACCTGTCTATCTCATCATTCTTCCTAAAGATGAAAAACTTGTGTGCTGGAATTTCAGCACTCGATCCAGATGAGCATATTTCAGAGGCTAAGATGAAAAGGCACATTATCTGCGGCTATGTTGTTTTCATCACATCAGTGCAGGGGTGGGCTAATCAATCATCTTTGTTGGATCTACAGAACTTGTTAGCTTCTCAGGAGAGCTTAACAAGGCAGATGTCTAGATGTTTTATCTCTGGAGGAGATAGTGATGTGAAGTGTTCAGAGAAGAAGAAAAGGTGGGAGAAGAAGAAAACATATGATGGGGAGGCTTCTACCTCATCACATTAGCAGAGTAGCAAAGCTCCTAAGCATGATGGGGAAAAGAAGGGTATAAGGTGTTTCAGATGCAACAAGCTTGATCACATGAAGAAGAACTGCAAGGTGAACCTTCAGCCATAACATACTACAGAAAGAGGGGGAGGATCCAAGAGTGAAGCTGGTTTTAGGGAAGATTGTTTCTTGGCAGACATGACGGTGAAGTCTGTTGATGCCTTGACCTCAATCAACTTCAAGTAGGATTGGATCATCGACTCTGGGTGTGGTCATCACCACACCGGTAATGAGTCGAAGTTTTTTTCTTTGCAGATGTATAAAAGTAATGACGTGATCATTACAGCTGATGATATGGTTCATGCAGCTGAGAATGAGGGAACAGTTTCTTTGTGCAGTGATAGGGGGTCACTCAACTTGAAGAGTGTTTATTACGTGCAGAGAATGAAGAAAAACTTGTTCTATATGACCAATGATGTTGATGTTGGTTATCACGTTCTGTTTGGCCCAACAGAAGTGAAGTTTCTCAAGAACGTGTCAGCGATGAAGGCTGACATTACTCATGTCGGGAGACGGGTGAAGGATTTGTTCGTTCTGTCGACAAATTCTTATGTTGAGAAGATGAGGGCAAATGACAGTGCAGCTATCTGACATGAAAAGCTTGGGCACATTGGGATGGATAAGCTGAAGACTTTGGCGGCGAAAGGTCTGGTGAAAGGTTTGTCTAGTTTTTCATCCCTAGGCAATGATCATGTCTGTGAAGGGTATCGGTATAGGAAGGCACATCACCTTCCATTTGACAAGTCGTCTTCTAGATGCAAAATACTGTTGGAGTGCATTCACGATGATCCGATGGGACCATGCGCCACCACAAGTCTTGGAGGAAGCAAATACATACTAGTTTTGGTTGATGACCTCGTAAGATACACTTGACTGTACTTCTTAAAAGAGAAGTCTGAAGTCTTCCAAAAGTTTGTGTAGTTCAAGAAGCTTGTTGAAAGCGTGTTAAGACTGTGGATTAAGAAGTTGAGGACGAACAATGGAGGAGATTTTACTTCTCATGAGTTCTCTAACTTCTGTAGGAAGCATCGGATCAATAAGGAGTTACCTTGCGTTCACACTCCACAATAGAATAGAGTAGCGGAGAGGAAGATTCGTCACTTAGTGGAGATTTGCAAAAGCTGGTTTCATGCCAAAGATATTCTCGGGGCCTTTTGAGCAGAGGGAATGGCCTGTGGGGCATATTTCATCAACTGGATGCCCTTAAGTCCCAACAATATGAAGTCTCCGCATGAGTAGATGTTCAAGGTGAATCCCAGTATGGGACACGTTCGGGTGTTCTGTTCTACCTGCTACATGCATATCCCAGATGCTCTCAGTATAAAGTTGGATGTTGAGGCGAAGAAGTGTGTCTTCATCGGCTATGATGAGCGGAAGAAGCGATGGAAATGCATGGATCCTTGGACGAATAAGTTTTACGTCTCAAGGGATGCGGTATTCGACGAGGTGACGTCGTACCAGGGTAGTTCTACTGTTGAACTACAAGAAAGTAAAGTAGAAGGCAAGTGCAAGGATGTTGTTGAAGATCTTCAGGTGGAGCTGTCTGTGTCTCCAAGAGCTCCGTTTCATCAGGCTCAGAGTCAGGTGCTTCAGGTTCTGGAAGCAGGGGAGGGATGCTCCTGGTACTTCTGACAGGAGAGCTGATGCAGAAGAAGCAGCGGAAGTGGTGGAGAGTGATCCGGCCTTACGGAGGTTGAAGCGGGCCATTATACCACCGGCTCGGCATAGAGATGGTCATATGGTGAGTTTGGTCTCATGTTTTTTCTTGGACCTCTGGACAGGCGGGAGTCGTCATGCTTTGAGAACGTCATTGGAGTAAATGAGTGGGAAGATGTCATGAATGAGGAGATGGTCTCCCTCAGGAAAAATGGAACTTGGGATCTGTTGCCCAAGGTGGATGTCATAACTCTGATTACTTGGAAATGGATTTACAAGCTGAAGAAAAAAGCATACGGCAGTATCGAGCGGCATAAGGCTCGCATTGTAGCTCGAGGATTCTCACAACAGTATGGAGAAGACTACGAGCAGACGTTTAGTCATATGGCCAAGATGACTTTAGTTCGGATGATGATTGCCTTGGCGGCTTGCCGAGAATGGAAGATTTGGCAGCTTAACATGAAAAATGTGTTTCTTTACGGGGAGATTGACAAAGATATCTCCATGGTGCAACCACCCGATTATGTTTCTAAAGTTCATTTAAGACGTGTCTGCAAGCTCAAGAAGGCCCTCTATGGCCTGAAATAGGTGCCTCGGGCCTGGTGCGGAAAGATTGCATAGTATCTATAGTTCTGCGGGTATTTTGCATCTGACTCGGACTCGAGACGGTTCATCAAGAAGAGGGGGGAGCTTCGAGTCTTGGTGTTGTTATACGTCGACGATATAATCGTGACGGGAAACTCAGACGAAAGGCTAGCAAAGCTAAGGGCGGAGTTATCTATTCGGTTTAAGATGAAGGATCTTGGTGAGTTGCACCATTTCCTTAGTCTCTAAGTGGAGAGAAAAAAAGAGTGGTGTGCTCGTCTCCACGAAAGGATATGCAGAGCGGATCGTGAAGCAGTTCGGCATGAGGGAGGGAAAGAGCAGTTTTACTCCACTTGAAGTCGGGATAAAGTTTCGACGAGATGAAAGAAGGGTCCTTCCAGATCCCTTGGTTTTTCGGGCTCTGCCTGGAAGTTTGATATACTTGACGATTACAAGCCCGGATATTGTTTATGTTGCTGGTCGAGTAAGTCGGTATATGCAGGAGCTCGGGAAGACTCATCACGTGGTTGCAAAGGGTATTTTGAACTACGTAAAGTCCACATCGGATATGGGGCTCTTTTATGAGAAGGGCACGAGCTTCGACTTGCACCGGTTCATGGATGCTGATTATGGTGGAGATATAGATGATCGGAAGTCGACATTTGGATATGTCTTCATGTGCGGATCAGCGAAAGTTTCGTGGTGCAGCAAGAAGCAGGATTCCGTGTCTATTTCCACCACTGAGGCAAAGTACAAAGCACCGTCCTTGGCGGCCCAGGAGGTCATCTGGCTGCGCAGGTTAGTAAAAGATATTCATAAGGAGGTGTGAGGTCCTACTCTGTTTTGCGGTGACAACAAGAGTGGTCTGAAGCTGGTTACAAATTCAGTGTATCACGCATGGGCAAAGCACATCAAAATGAACATCACTTCGTTCAGGAGAAGGTGCTAGAGGGACCTCTGATGGTGGAGTATGTATAGAGCAAAGACAATGTCGCGAACATCTTCACAAAGCCACTATCGAAGGGACCGTTTGAGCGGTTGCCGGGATTGATTAGCCTGACTTCCACTTTCCACTTCAAGGGGGTGTTGAAAATGTTGAAGTGTGAAGTCGGCGTGGTTTGGGTTTGCAGACCGCAGAGACCGCGGAGGCCGCATGGCTTGTTGACTTGGCTAAGCTATGTAATAGCGGAGTCTGCGCGGTCTGATTCGGCAGTCCGCACAGCTATGTGGTCTGTTGCTAACCGGTGTTTTATTGACGGTGTCCCCATCGACTTTGGCGGTGATTGTACTCTCCCCTTTACCTATAAATAGGGGTCCCGACCACCTCATTTATAACAAGACCTAGAGCAAGAACTGGTAGAACTGAAGTTTGCGGTTAAATTTTTCTAGACCACGTGAAAAGGAGAAGTGATCTGTGAAGCTGTGGTTTGCGAACTGTGCGGCTAGCACTGGGCGACTAGGTGACTAATACTAGCAACATGTCAGTGGAGTCTCAGTGTGAGACAGCGGGCAGCAGTTGGCGGTTAAGCAGCTGAGTAGCGGGATGTGTGACTAGAGCAGTCTTCTTCCTTGGGTGAAGTTATCAGTTCTCAGGCATGCGGTATAGACCAGGTCACGCGACTTGAAGGCTCAGTCCGCGCGAATTGTGGTCTGTTATCCGACAGTCCAAGTGTTATGTTTGTGACTACTTCTGCGGACTGACATCTGCGGGTTGTGGTACCTACAATACTTCTGCGGTTAGGCGACCTCTGCGGTCAGGCGACCTGAAGTCTAGACAGGTGACAGGCGGCCTGGTTAGTTCAGGCGACCTGAAGTGCGAACGGTCAACTTAGCGGCTTGTGTTTTTCAGTACGCCAGTTTTGTACTTGTCTGTTTTTTTTCTCCATTGGGTGCAACGCAAAATCGTGTCTCGTGCTTGTATGTCTCGTCTTATAAAGCAATGAATAAATATAAGTGTTGCTCATGTTCTTCTTTACTAGTGGTTTACTGCTCTTGGATGGTTGAGAGTGGTCCTACAACTTCCCCTTCATAAAATTTTACAATGACTTGGTCAATCTTCTTTCGGTTGACCAGGATTTCTCTCCCCGTCTGCTCTTCCACATCATCAGATGCTACATTATGCTCCCCTCAAATGAGAAGGGATGTGTTGTAGTGCAAAGAATTTCAGTTGCTCTCACAAACGGCTCCTTATGTGACATAATAGAGGAGATCCCTATAATAGGGGGATTGCTCAGTCAGCTTCTCATTTATGTTAACAAAGTAACTGCAGAAACCCTGAGAAGAATAGGACTGCATATGCTCCTATAGGAGTGTGGTTGCTAAAGTCTAGATCTCTGCTCCCCGGATCCAGCACCTACCCCGAAGAGATCTTGTAAGCCTTCTACATGCAATATGCCATTATTACTGCTGCATTTATTCGCAATACCAGATGAGGGGCTCATTGTCTTGAAGACTACACAATGAGGACGTCGTTTTATAAGGCGCGAGGAATGTAACGGTTTAGTGTTATGTAATAAGTTAGTATTATTGGTAGAATTGTCGTTTGCCGGTATTGAGTACGGTTTAGATATTTTACATGGCATGAAGGCTATAAAAAAGACTTTATGTAGTGTAATATAACTATATAAGATAATGGAATGAAGTATTTCTTCTCTTGAGCCCCTTTATCTCTACTCTCTCTTGCCACTTAGTTCTTCCAAGTCTCTCAACCCAATTCCACTCTCCTTACCCAAGATTCTCTCTCTCAATCCTCGCTTGATCTCAAGCATTCTCTCTCTTCTCTTGTATCCAAAAATAGGTGTTACATTTGCTTGCCGATATTATGAGGACAACAGATTGACACAATCTATTGTTACCATTAATCCAGGTCAAGCAAAAGGAACAGCTCGGCCGTCTCTACTTCTAAAGCTAGAGATTACTCCTACAAAGATCAAAAAGTGACCACTCTGTTCTAAATTTCAACAGCAGCTTTCATAATGGCAACTGTAACGGTCCAAACCGTTACAGATTCTCCGGCGAGATCACCGGAGACGGAAGGAAAAGAAGGGCAAGGCCTTCGGAGGCTATTACCTTGCTACAGCTACTCCTAATCTAAACTAAAAGGAAAACAAAGACATTCTTATTCATTCCTCCTAAGCTATTACAGGTAATGCCTATTTATAGAGGCATACTTATTACAATAGCCAATAACATCTTGCCACGTGGATATACATGTGTTACATTCCTGCCCTCCCCGTTTAAACGACGACCACGTCGTTTGATTCCACCAGGATCAAAGACCCAAATGACGCGCGGAATGTATATGAGAGCAAAGTCTGCGTCCTGAAGTTTGTTTATTGGCGGCTCCACTTGTGCATAGGGAATCGAAATGGTGCATCCTCCTGGATCAAAGATCTGAACTGTCCAAGTTGATACATGGCTGCGGGAACACATGTCATTATGTGGTTGACCAACTTGAGTAACGTGTGCAAGAGAGCCCATGATGACGTTAGAGGTCGGCTGATGTTGCATCAATTCCTCCAATGGCGGCAAAACCGTGTTGTCGGAATTATCAGGAACAACCGGCGCAAATGACAACACCTCCATTGGTGATGAAACCAAGTTTGCCGTCATTGGTGCATCAAGAAGATTGTTTGCTTGGACGACTTCTTGTTCCTCTTTCTTAATGCAAATAATCACCGGAACTTGTGTCCATTGTTGAGTATCAATGTCATCAATAAGTTCGTGCTTGTCCTCTATACTCCTATTTGAATGAGCATCTCCAATGGAAGTGCTTGAGTTCGGTAGTAGGGTCACATTAGGTAGAGCGGCGGTGGCGCTGCATAAGTTTGGAGCGATGCTGGCGCCGTAGGAGCTTGGAGCGACGACAACGTCGTAGGAACTTGGAGTGGAGGCACCGTACAAATTTGGATTGGCAGCGCTGTATGGGCTTGGAGCGATTGTGGCGCCATATGAAGTTGGAGTGGCGGTGTCGTAGGAGCTTGGGGCAACGGTGGCGCTGTATGAGCCTGGAGCGATTGTGACGTCGAATGAAGTTGGAGTGGCGGTGCCGTATGAGCTTGGGGCAACGGTGGCGCCGTATGAGTCTGGAGTGATCGAGGCGCCATAAGATCCTTGAGCGACAACTCCATATGAAGTTGGAGTGTCAGTGTCGTAAATAGATGGAATGTTGGCGCCGTAAGAACATGAAGTGGCAGCGCCATAAAAACTTGGAGTGGTAGCACCGTATGAGCTTGGGGAGGCGGCGGCCTGTGGCCAAGAAGTACCCGGAGGTGGTGGTTGACTGCTTGCATACGAGTGATTACCATTCGCACTCTGAGTAAGGTATGTAGCTGTTGGAACAGCATTAAACACCATGCTTTTTCCTAGTCCCGGAGTGCAATTAACATTTGATGCAGACGGGCCGTAATTTACTGAGCACTGATTATACTCGGATTGATAAGAATATGAATTAATTGCTGTATTGCTCATTGACCGGCCCGAACTTGTATTTGAAGATGGAAAGTTTGCATGTTGAAGAGGATAACTGCCATCTCTTCCATCATTCCAATAGTTGGCCTGGTTAACGTAGTAACTGGCAAGGCATCTAACTGAATTCTGAGTTGCACCTGCTTGTTGATAGGAAGAATAGTTTACTTGCCATGGGTGACTGTGATAATTACTCTGATATTGCTTATAATCATAATAATGGGTAAGATTTGGGTATTGTGCATAAGTTTTCCACCCCATCTTGACAGCGTTTGCAACTGGATTCTGATTCGCACCTGCGTGTTATCTTCAAGAACCTGTTGTTCAACAACAAGGCTTGAGGAGAATAATTTGTTATTCTTGTTGGTGTCTGCCGTTTGAACGATGGATGCAAGCCAACGAATAACTTGATCTTTGCAAAAGTTCCGGCGAAATGTCGTCGCCGAACTCGATGGCGGAGTACGAACCGAAGGCCTCGTCGCGTGTGCTGGGAGAAGAATGGCTCAACCAGAGGGACGACTGCGGTGGCCGGACCGTTCTTGAGGATGTCCGGTTAAGATCACCGGTTGCAGTAACTTTTGGTAGAATAACTTTTGCAAGGCCGTTCTTGATGATGTACGGCTAGGTCGTCAGAGGTGCTAGCAAGATCTTGTCGTCGAAGTATGGGAGCAATAGGATTCCACGAGAACAATCAGAGGGAGGAAACAAATTGGATGGAAGGGCGGCGTTCTAAGGTGACTCGAGAGTGGGAGAGCGATGCTGGCTATTCCGGCAAGATGGCCGGACACGATGTTCTTGATGGCTGTACTTTCAGGAATGTATGCCCATGAAACGGAGTTCTGCCATTCTTGTTGATTTCCGGCGGGTTCGCCGGAGGTGAAAGAGCAAGCCAACAAATCACTGCAACTGATTGCTGCAACGAGATGAAGATGCTGGATATTTCAGGTCAACCTGGCGCTTCTTTCTGTTGATGCGGCCTGGTATCGCTCCGCTGCTGGCAATGGACCTTAACCTGCTTCCTTCCAACAGAGCTCGGATTGCTTCCTTTATGGCAGGCGGCGTTTCTTGAGGTCGCCGGAGAGCAAGAAGATGCGCGTGATGGCTGTTCCGGCGAGAAAGCAGCGGTTGGCGGGGAGCTTGTCTCTCACGAGATGAAGTCTTTGGCGATCTTCTAAGTGGCCGGAGAATGGAAGATAAATGGGAGGTGGCAGTGATTGGCTGGAGCGGCGAAGCGGCGGAGGATGAAGCGGCGGTGGTGGCGGGCTCTCAACGAGAGCACCAATGTAACGGTCCAAACCGTTACAGATTCTCCGGCGAGATCACCGGAGACGGAAGGAAAAGAAGGGCAAGGCCTTCGGAGGCTATTACCTTGCTACAGCTACTCCTAATCTAAACTAAAAGGAAAACAAAGACATTCTTATTCATTCCTCCTAAGCTATTACAGGTAATGCATATTTATAGAGGCATACTTATTACAATAGCCAATAACATCTTGCCACGTGGATATACATGTGTTACAGCAACCATAAGATTCGGGAGCCATTACAATTCACCAGAAAGAGAGAGAGAGAGAGAGAGAGAGAGAGAGAAAGAGATGCATATACCTTAAGCTGGGAGGTGACGGTATCCTGTTGGTTAGTAAAGGTGATAAGGTCGGATCCAGTGGCGGATTTTGCTCCGGCGAGGGCGTAAGAGTTGTGCGTCGTCAACCACGAGTATTTGTTAAATGGTAGCTCCTTCCCCTGAAAACCCCCAAATATCAAAGTCATCTACAATTTCCTCTTGTGCCAAAACAGAAACCACTGCTATGAATTGATCTCCAAAAAGGAAGAACAGTGAAAGAAGGAACACTAACAATAGTTTTTGGATCTATCGGCGTGATCCGCGAGCATCTGGAACCACACGCATCGCAATGAAGCCCAGCGCCGCAGTCCCGGTCCGCCAAGCATCCATCCCCTACCTGTAGGATCTCCATTAATGGGAAACCGGAAGCCGGCGAGAAAAGAGAGATTATAATACAAACCTTGGCAGCGTTGGAGAAAATAGTCAAGCGGAGAAGGATTGACAGCAGCAACTGTAAAAACAGAAGGCCAGGCATGAGAGGATGATTCCGTGAGGCGGCGGAGATGGTTCCGGAGAGAGAACCTGCTCGCCGATCTCCGAAAGTCGCCCAGAACTATTTGCCCGAGGAAATTTAGGTGCGTGCAACACGTGGAAAAATGTATTTTTACTCAGTCTATAAAGGTTTTTTAAAAAAATATATATATATATATAATATTAGTTAAAATATTTTTATCAATATTTTAAGATCCAGTTTATATATTAAAAAATCTTTTAAAAAATAACTTCAAGCAGTAATGTTAAAATCATATAATCTTTTTTTAATGGTTATAAGGAGGATCTTTCGATAGCTAATTTGATGGCTGATATGACACGTGTATATGTTGCAGTGTTATAGATGTCGACCGATATGTCTGATATGTCGGCTGACATAAAAGTTTTGAGGGTAAACCGTAACGAATTTGATTTGTTTGAGCAAAATAATATTTTGTAAAAAACGGCTATATTTTGGCGATATATTAATATATCGATATATCGCTATATTTCGGTGATATATCGATATATCAATATATCAATATGTCGATATAACGCCCCTTGTTAGAACTAGAAAATGGTCGCAATGAGAGTCCGGACTCTGCGGTTTAGCTTACACCTTCCAGACTTGGGCACTTGACCAGCTGCTAGGGACTAATGAACTGACCCTGGGCTACAGCACCGAGGTCCCTCCACTAACGCGGAAGATCTCAGAGTATTTCTCCTCCTTAGTCAGTGCTGAGCTAAGAATATCTCAGAAAGCCCTAAAAGACTTGAGAAAATGAGAAAGGTCGGCCTTCTGAGATACCATGTGGGTCTATTTATATATTCCAAAAAGCTGGTCTGCCAACAACGCAGCTCTGCTGTTCCAAAAAACTATATGCAGCCCAAAGTGGTCTACCAACAGCCAAACTTCGCCGTTTTAAGAAGCTAAATGCAGACCTCTAACGGCATCTAGGTAATCTTACCCCTGGAACACACTAGGCGAGATCCTTCTCGCCTACCTTTGTGGGCTTTCCGCTTAACCAGGAGGAAGCATGTTCGCATGTCCTAGTGAAAGGCCTTTGAGTTATTTGGTCGAGTACAGGTTTGCCCTCGCAACTCGCCTGATCCGACCATACTAGTACTCAGGACTCACTCGGCGAATATTGAAATTATAATATAAATTTATGTATTTAAGCAAACTTAGAAAGAATTAAATAATATAACTACAATGTTTTATGTAAATATTGTAAGGTTTCCAATTTGTGACGACAAGGATAAATTTATGTATAATATATATATTATATATATATATATATATATATATATATATATATATATATATATATATATATATATATATATATATATATATATATATATATATATATATTTATAACTATAAAAATAGGTACAAAATTATACATTTTACTATTTTTATTGTGCAACCCCATGTTCGTCGAGTGTGTCCGCCAAGCCGAGCGGACCAAGATGCCCGATCCGCACCAGAACAATATGCGGGTAGACAGCTGGTGGCCAGCTCGCTCCCGCCCAAGTCAGGCGAGCGAGCCGCGCGAGCTGGCCCCTTCCCCCTAGCTCGCCCGCCAATCGTCGAGCAGAGTTCGAAGTTGAGCTTGGCGAGCCCAGACCAGCAAGCCTCCCTCCGAGGCTCCCATGGTTACAGTTCCAAGCCTGGCCGCTAGACCGCTCTCCTACAGGCGACCTGGCCGCCAGACCGCCTCGGCACGGGCATTGGCGGGTCGCGGTGGCCTGGCTCGCGCTCGCGCAAGAGGAAAAGGCGAGCTGCGGTAGCCAGGTCGCACCCGCCCCATGCGAGAAGAGAGTAGTGGCGAGCTGACCTTCATATCCCTGGGACAGGCCCAGTGGGGCGCAGAGGTGAAATTACCTGGATGTCCTTCACATGGGTGCGAATAGCCTGTAAGAACATCGGAGTTACGCTGTTGGCAGACCAAGTTGGGCTGCACATAGCTGTTCAAAACAGCGGAGGTTGACTATTTGCAGACCGTTTTCGGAATTCTATAAATAAGACTCAAGGGTACCTCAGAAAGCATGCTTCTTGTGCCCCCTTGTTCCATCTCTCAAGCGCTTTCTGAGGATACCTTAGCTCGGCCTTTGGCTAAGGAGGGGAAGCGGTCTAAGATCTTCCGGGCATGTGGTGGGTCCTTCCCGCCGAGCCCTTGGGTCAGTTCTTCCTTGCTTCCCTTGTTGTTTTACTTGCAGGAGAGAAGTAGGTGCGCGATCACCCCTTCCCCAAGGGTGAACTTCACAAGAGACCGAATTTTCGGTTTCAACACTTATATATTTATAAATATTTTTTATATGTTTTTAATATCTATTATAACATTACGGTTCAACCTCAGTCTGATCGGTCCAACCGAAAAGACCTTGAACTTTTGATCTCACCGATTCGATCTCTGGTCCGACTCTTAAAACTTTGCAAATAACCGTACTAAATTAAAGGCAGTAATATTTTGAGCTAAATTGACCGTGTTTTAGTTTTACAGTAAATTAAGACGTATTTTCTCGGTATATTTGATGACTTCGAAACGAACCTAGTAGATACTAATTTCACATTCACTTACCATTAAATACATCTTCTTTTTTTGTAAGCCAACAAGGAGGCTATTTTTTCCTATTGTTCATTCTGATGAACAAGCGTATTATAATATCATACGTGTGCAAAGAATATAACAGTGGGTCTGATCGGGACCCGCGTCACATCAAGCGCACATGTAAAGTGTACAACCTCATATTCGTTGGGTGGCACCGAGATGCCCCAAGGACCCGGATTGGGCTAGCTTTGGGCTAAAACCAGATCAGATAAGTAAGTGGGTGGGAAGGCTCCTGTTGGGTATTGTATCCACAATTACCTGGATTTGAGGAAGCCACATGTCAAGCTAAGATGAATTCACAATGTATTTGATGAAACCTCTCAAGTTGTGCTTGCAGTTATTCCACGCTAAGTGCACACCAATGTCAGGGTGCAGTAGGTCAATATACACGGGTTTGCACGACGTAATCCCTCGTTGGGCAGATCAGTGTATTGGCCTACGTGTACTCTCTCTATTGGAGTGCACTTACTTCAAGTACAGGGCCGTGTTTATGCAAGAGCGGACAAGGAGCAAGGATGGGTCAAGGAGCAGCTCTTGGGTGGAAAGACGAAAATTCGTCTAAGTATAAATCGACGAGAATCACCAAGTGATTCTCGCCGATTCAGCGAGAATCACCAAGTGATTCTCGCCGACTCTATCCGGCTACCTCAAAACGGTGCCAAGTAAGATTCGGCGAGAATTACTAGTGATTCTCGCCGAACCCATCGTTGAGCAGTTCATGGCCAAGTAATATTCGTCGAGAATCATCAAGTGATTCGGCGAGAATCACTAGTGATTCTCGACGAATTGTCGAGAATCACTAACTGATTCTCGCCGATTCGTCGAGAATCACCTTCGATTCTCGCCGATTTTAACTTGGCAATTTTTCTGGGAGCTGCTGGACCGGATTCTGCCGCTGAGACTGTGTTGAACCGGAACTAGGGTTTCCTTCAGGTGGGACCCACAACGGTCACTTAGGTGTATACTTGTGTATAAATACACGCGTATTTTTGAACAGTAAAGAGAGCAAAGAAGAAAAGAAATACGCGAGCCGCGACGTGACCTAGATTGCTGTTTCCGCTCCGCCGCCGTCGCCGTCGCCGCTCGCGCCAAGTTGTTCACCGGTTGATCGTGGTTTCGCCCAGATCCTCCTGCGACAGAAGCCTAGCTAAGCTTAGCGTCTCACGTGTCTAACCGGAGATCTCTTGTCTCTTGATTTGTAGATCGGGAAAATCTTCCCCATCCGAATCGATCGAGACGATTGATCCTAGTGTGACCGTTGGTAGACCTAGCTAGCTTCGCTACGAAGTTTGGATCTCCAAAGTACAGCAGTCGCACATCGTTGTCGCCGCCGATCCCGTGAACCTAGCCGCCGCCCATCTTGCCGCCGCCGGTTCCGGGGAGATTCTCTCCAAGAGAGATCTAGGGTAGTGGACTCTTCGTGGACTTCAAAAACACGTCGTCAACGAAGAGGGACACCTTAGTCTCCAAACGTAGTTTGTATCTCTTGTACATTCTAGTTTTACTTTTGTTGTAAAGGAACGTTGGTTCCTAGTTGTAAGGGTTGAGTGCAACCCGTGTTGTGGGAGTGTTGACTCCTACGTGTGGAAGGGTTCCTTCCGATAGTGCAAGGATTGGATTTCAATCCTATTGGTGAAGAGAACGAGTCGTCCCTGGTTGGGAGATAGGTCGAAGGGGGAAAGTGGATGTACCCAAGTCGGGGAACCACTATAAATAGCTTGTGTACTCTTTTGTGCTGTGTTGTTTTATTTTCGTGTGCAGGTACAATTTAAATTCCGCAAAAACGCTGCACGTCACCTATTCCCCCCCCCCATAGGTGAAGATAGTTGACACTAGGTGGACTTTCAAGTGGTATCAAAGCGAGGTTACTCATCAAAAAGGTTTACACCTTGAGTAGAATCCTGCCACCAGTGTCAGAAGCATGGAGCTGGATCTTGAGATATCGCCACTAAGACTCCCCACATGCACAAAGGAGTTTTATCCCGTCTGGAGGATGAGAGTGTCGTATCACTTGGATGCTATCGATCCTCGTGCATCTTTCATCCTGGAAGAGGGTCCGTTTATTCCTATGAAGACCTCCGCCTCTGGAAAGAATATCCAAGTGCCTAAGTGCATTGCCGAGATGTCAGAGACGGAACTTTCATTATTCAATTTGGACAAGCGGATTCGTCAAATCATCATGGATATCTGGTCTTTACCTTCTCGCTCTAGACTGGAAAAATGTGGGACGGCTAAATCCATGTGGGTGATGATCTCAGAGCTGATGGGGGGGGGGTCAGAGAAAGCTGAAATCTGCTGTCAACCAGAGGATGAAGCCTATGTGGGGGTCCTCGCCTCTGAAGATGAAGGCAAGGATCTATCGGACAGCATCAGAGCACCAGTGTTCGTGTCAGAGACTGAAGAGGCCAGTGAGGAAAGCAGCTCTGATGAGGATGACACAATGGTCACTGGCTCTAATGACAATAACACTGAAGAGCAGGTAACTTCTTCATCCTGCCCCGTCTCTCTTGAAGTTTCTGAAGACAGGAACTGCTTTCCTTCAGAAAATTCTGATTCCCTGAAGAGAGCCCTTCAGAAAAGCAACCTACTTGCTGAGGAGCAAGCTCAAGAGATTGCTCGACTGAAGATCTTGTTGGTTCTCCAATTGACATCCAACAAGATCAAGGACTCTAAAATCTCAGCTCTAGAGAGTAGTCTAGAGAATGAGAAAAGGATAGTATCAAACTTTTCCAAGGTTGATGCTATAAAGAGAAAGCAAGAAAATGGGTGGATCTCCCGAATTATCAATTCGTGGAGAAATGGGGAAACGGTATTCCAACCCCCCACTCCAAGCAGGAAGGCAACTCATCATGCCTTCAGGTATGATCATAGGAATAATCGTGGTCACTGCAAGGGTGATCTGTCCTCATGTGGAGACACCCATAGTGCAAGGGCCGTCGTGGCCACCCATGAGAGAATACCTAAGGCTCATTCTGAGCCCTTTGTATTCACTGCCACTGCCTCAACTCGGTGTGAATCTGCATGTACCAGCTCACTGAACACTTCTCACCACCCGAGGACATAGGACAGGGAGGTTAGAAGTCATGGTGTAAGTTTTCATGGGGCCTCAGGAAGGGGGATGCCTGAAAGGAAGGCACCACCTCCCCGGCCTCATGACGCTCGCAACATGCATTCCTTCCACCCTTCCACGTGTCACGGTGGAAGAGGAAATTTTGTGAGGAGATCGTGCCCTATCCCGTTTAGACCTAGGACCGTGACTACCTCAGTCACTAGATCAGGTCAGAAACGGCGATACAACATTCACCCGTGTTGGTGCTGTGGCAAAGTGGGACACTTTGCCATCGACTGTTGGCACAACCCCTCTGTGTCAAGGGCAAGGGCCTATCCACATTTTTCGGGCAGAGGTAGTCTTCCTGACAGGTTTTCTGAAGGAAGACAGTCGAGTGCTTATGCTAACAGGAACCTAGGACCCAATATGATTTGGGTTCCTAAGGTAAAGTAACTCTTTCTTGCAGGGTAGTCTAGGTTCCCGTAAATATAAGGGGAACTAGACAGTAGATGACTCATGACTAAATTGGAACAAGCGTCTGGAATAACAGATGTGATATCTACATGGGCATACTCACATTGAGCTCCTAATATGTTTTACCTGAGGGACTAAATGATAACTCTCATAATCCCAGGTACTTTTGATCAGTTCCAGGACTTGAGTCATATTGTATCCACATTTACATATATATATATATATATATATATATATATATATATATATATATATATATATATATATATATATATACTTATACTTACACTTATATGTGCGTACATCTAAGGATATGTTAACTCGGTAAACATAAACCATAGATACAACAATGACGACTTATCGGAAATTCCACTGGTAGACTCGAGATCTAACATCTACAGGCTTAAATTAGTTCACTAAAAACTAGCGAAGATTGCCATCAAGAAATGTATGGAAAAGCCGGTTCAAACCCCAAATAGTGGCTTTAAAAAGTATTTACATATTTAGAAGATTTTTAAATTAACTTATATGGAAAAGCCGGAAACCCGTTAAAATCCCTTCTAAATCCCGTCGATCTCACGCAGTCTCCCGTCGAACTCACGATCCTTTATACATTTAGAATTCCCGCCGATCCTTCACCTTCCGTAGGAATCCCGCCGAAGGACCTTCTCCGCAGGAAACTCGCCGAATCCCGCAAGATTCTCGCCAAATCGTCTTCCCCGAATCATCTTCCTCGAATCGTCTTCCCCTTTCGTCGATCCCGCAAGTTTCTCACCGAAGGTTTCCCGCAAGAATCCCACCGAAGTTTCTCACCGAAGGTCTCCATCGTCTTCCCGCAAGTATCTCGCCGAATCGTGCACGCTTCTGTCGACATCCCGCAGGACGCTCACCGAAGATCTCTCGCAGGAAGCTCACTGACGATCTCTCCCTGTTTCGATTCTTCCTTCCAGGAATTTCTCCGCGTGCACTCATCCGGTGTCCATCATCTTCAACCAACTAACTCCCGTCTACGCTTTTAGTCAACCTCTTCCTCACCCGTACTTGGACATTATCACTAGTGTCACTTCCCTTTTGACTGTTAATTAAGCGTAGAGTAGGGATTCTCTCCCTAGGTGTGCAATGGCTCCAAGGACAACCGCTGGGCTGGTCACTGGATGCGAGCTGGTTCGAACAGGGTTCTCTCATGCCTCTGACGAATTCAGAAACATCATCCTTATGCTGGAAGAGGCTGGGCTCTCATTCGTACTGGAGCACCCGTGTAAAATCTTGGACAAAGAGGTGCTGGAGTTCTTCGCCACCGCCAGACTCCGAAATGGAGACTCTCTTATCAAGAGCAAGGTGGCAGGGGCAACGATCAAGATGTCTGCAAACAAGCTAACCCACTTCCTGCAGCTCTCTAGCTCGGAGCACGAGGATTATCTTGAGGAAGAAGACAAAACCAGGACTCTATTGTTCTGTGGTCTCGCTCGAGGAACTCGGTCAATAAAGCGAAAGGATATGAATGAAGAAGGGAAACTTCTGTCAGACATAATCGGAAAAGTACTCATATGCAAGCCAGACTCTCATGACCATATCTCTGCGGACATGTTCAAGATCCTGGTGGTAATTGTCTGCCGAAAAAGCTTCAACTGGGGGGCATTGCTGTTTGAGAAGATAAAGGACACCCTGAGATCTCCGAGCTTTGGCTGAATCATCAGTCTGTATCTCAATCAGCTGAATGGAGATAAGTATGACATGAGCAAAGGTGTTCCTCTACACTACTTGAAGAAAATGGACTCAAGTATTTTTGACAGATGGGAGAGGCGCATTGGGCAGGCCGCCATGGTCGGACAACAGGAAGTATCTCCAGCAGTAATCCCTAGTAAAATTCCTGATGCTTTGACTGCAGGAATTGAGGGGGAGCCTCTACCCACTCATGCTGATATAGTATCTGACATCTCTCAGATGGCCAGAGATGCTGTGGCAGATATACAAGAAGAAAGTGAAACTGTGCTGGAGCATGAGGAGGCCCTGAACCGGAACGATCAAGGAGCCGAAGTTGCTGTACAGGAGACTGCTGACAAAGAGTTGGAAGAGGATGCTGATGAAGATGATCTCATGGATGATGAAGGAGAGGAAGACGACAATGAGGGACAGGAAGCCTTGGAGACTCAGGATATCACTGAAGCTCCACTTGACAAGCACGCTCCTGAGATTTCTCCTGAGATCATCGGTGCACCAGTGGAGGGGGAGTCCGAAAAATCTACAGAGGCCGCCAGCATTCCCCCATTAGAGATTGTGCTCATGTCCAGCTCTACAGGTGCATCTGCTGAAGCGCAAGGCCAAGGAGTGCCTCATGATCTTCCCCTACGAGATAATATAGCCACTCACACCGTGAATATCATTCAGGGCATAGTGGATGAGCTTAAAGCATCTTTTGAGACAGCTCAGAATAAAATGTTGAAAAGGATTAAGAAATCTGAAAATCTCATGCTCAAGAACATGGTGAAGATCAATCATAAACTTGACATGATGGAAAAGAAATTTGAAGAAAAGTATACAGCGGCCGGCCAAGCGGTCGCTCTTCTTATGGACGGGTTGAAAAAGAACACCGACACTCTCGTCGTAGTAAATCAGAATGCTCATGTTGTAGCAAACAACATTCAAAAGTTTGACGATAATATGGTAACTCTCAACGCCAATCAACAAGCATTGGTCACTGAATTCTCCAGGACGACAAAGCATATTGATGACTCACTGCACTCATATGCAAACTCCATCGCAGTCGAAGCCAAAAAGGGGGAGAAAGAATATATAGCTAAGATGGCTGAGCTTCGGGAAGTCATGATCAACAACTTTGAACAGTCAAACAAATATGTCTATGACAGTTGCTGGTGGATGCTCCAACAGGCGTTAGGCGTCGTTTTGCCTGAAAATCCTGCGGGTATTCATGCTCCTGAGACTTCTACGGCTGCTGAGGGAGTAAGTGCTGCAGAAGTTCCCATGAGTGAAGCTGATGCTAGGGCTATTTCCAAAGCAAAACTGATGGCCATGTTTGACCAAGAGGCCCTAGCAAAAGCCAGGAGCAAGAGAAAATCTCACGAAGGGACATCAAAGGAAACACAAGCTGAAAAGAGAATCAGACTGAGTGAGGAGGAAGTAAGAAACGAAAAGTGGAGTCCAGTTTCAAAGAATATCATCTTGGACACTTTCTGGCTACAAGAAAAAGGAGAAATCAATCGAAACGAAGTATACAGCCAGTATGAGTGGGAGATGCACAAGACGTATGAAGCGAAACGAAACATCTTCTTCAGGACCAACACGGCGGCAGATAAAGCTCCTCCTCCCAGATATTATCCGAAGCCCAAAGAGTACATGGAGAGGCAAAGAAAGAAGTATTTGGCTCAGAAACTCAAGGATGACTTAGGCAAAGAAAAATAGTCAAAAAATTTATAGCCTGTCATTCTCTCTTAAGAACAATTAAACGTTTATTGTTATTATATGAACAATCTTGAGATTATATATATATATATATATATATATATATATATATATATATATATATATATATATATATATATATATATATATATATATATATATATATATGTATTTGAATTTGTGAATGACTCAAGTCTTGATCTGTTTGCCTATATTCTCTTGTGCTGCATATTTAAATTCTGAATGTTGTTTATATTATCTGATTGGTGTTATTCATCTTAGCTAGTAGGGTTTTGGCTTCGTCAAATAGGGAGAGATTGTTGGGTATTGTATCCACAATTACCTGGATTTGAGGAAGCCACCTGTCAAGCTAAGATGAATTCACAATGTATTTGATGAAACCTCTCAAGTTGTGCTTGCAGTTATTCCACGCTAAGTGCACACCAATGTCAGGGTGCAGTAGGTCAATATACACGGGTTTGCACGACGTAATCCCTCGTTGGGCAGATCAGTGTATTGGCCTACGTGTACTCTCTCTATTGGAGTGCACTTACTTCAAGTACAGGGCCGTGTTTATGCAAGAACAGACAAGGAGCAAGGATGGGTCAAGGACCGGATTCTGCCGATTTTGACTTGGCAATTTTTCTGGGAGCTGCTGGACCGGATTCTGCCGCTGAGACTGTGTTGAACCGGAACTAGGGTTTCCTTCAGGTGGGACCCACAACGGTCACTTAGGTGTATACTTGTGTATAAATACACGCGTATTTTTGAACAGTAAAGAGAGCAAAGAAGAAAAGAAATACGCGAGCCGCGACGTGACCTAGATCGCTGTTTCCGCTCCGCCGTCGCCGCTCGCGCCAAGTTGTTCGCCGGTTGATCGTGGTTTCGCCCAGATCCTCCTGCGACAGAAGCCTAGCTAAGCTTAGCGTCTCACGTGTCTAACCAGAGATCTCTTGTCTCTTAATTTGTAGATCGGGAAAATCTTCCCCATCTGAATCGATCGAGACGATTGATCCTAGTGTGACCGTTGGTAGACCTAGCTAGCTTCGCTACGAAGTTTGGATCTCCAAAGTACAGCAGCCGCACATCGTTGTCGCCGCCGATCCCGTGAACCTAGCCGCCGCCCATCTTGCCGCCGCCGGTTCCGGGGAGATTCTCTCCAAGAGATATCTAGGGTAGTGGACTCTTCGTGGACTTCAAAAACACGTCGTCAACGAAGAGGGACACCTTAGTCTCCAAACATAGTTTGTATCTCTTGTACATTCTAGTTTTACTTTTGTTGTAAAGGAACGTTGGTTCCTAGTTGTAAGGGTTGAGTGCAACCCGTGTTGTGGGAGTATTGACTCCTACGTGTGGAAGGGTTCCTTCCGATAGTGCAAGGATTGGATTTCAATCCTATTGGTGAAGAGACCGAGTCGTCCCTGGTTGGGAGATAGGTCGAAGGGGGAAAGTGGATGTACCCAAGTCGGGGAACCACTATAAATAGCTTGTGTACTCTTCTGTGCTGTGTTGTTTTATTTTCGTGTGCAGGTACAATTTAAATTCCGCAAAAACGCTGCACGTCACCTATTCCCCCTCATAGGTGAAGATAGTTGACACTAGGTGGACTTTCAGCTCCCGTACAGGGCAGGCGAAAGGGCTTGTGTCTCGGGACGGCGGGAGCCCACCGGCCCTTGGCGTTGAGTGATGCTTCTTCACTCAACGCCCCCTTTAATCTTCTTTGGCTCCCGCCCGGTGTTGGCAGGAAGGTTTGAGCTCAAAGCAAGCAGGGTTTCCGCAGAGATCAGTGGAAAGGTTCCCGCCGGTTGGGGTCTAGGGGTGAAATTACCTGGATGCCCCTAGATCTGCATTTAGCTCCTCCGAACAGCGAAGTTTGGCTATTGATAGAGCAACCCATGATATTTTAGTAATTTTAGAGCAGTGGAATTACACTTTTTGCAGACCAGATATTTAAAATATATAAATAGACCCACAGGATATCTCAGAGTGCAGATTTTTCATACTCTCATTTTCCTTTTAGAGCTTTCTGAGGTACTCCTAGCCCAGCAATTGGCTTTGGAGGGGAAATGCTCAGAGAACTTCCAGGTTAGAGGAGAGACCTCCCAGCTGAGGCTTAGGTCAGTTTTAGGTTCTCTGTCACTAGTCAGGAGTTGAGGTTTGAGAGAAATAGGTGTTGGATATACCCCTAGGTCCGAACTCTCGTTGTGGCCTGTTTTTGGCTTCGACATTTCTGGTGTGGTGAGCACAGACCGTAGCTGACACAGGAAAATCCCAAGTTAAGTCTCATGACTGGAGATGAAGAAGAAGGAGCTGGCTCGGGTGGTTCTCCCTCTCGGGGAAGTGGGGTGACTTTGGGGATGCTAGAAGACTTCAGGCGGGAAGTCCTCCTGACCATCCACTTGGCCTTCTCGGCAATGAGTGAGTGGGCTACGCCACAGGTCCCGGTGGTTCCCGCCCCATTATTGGGAGAGAACGCTCTCGGGCAGCGCCCTGGGAAGGAGGTTTTGGCGGAGGCTGCGGAAAGGGATGTCCCCAGGAAGACCAATGCGGACAGGGCTAGCGAGCCGAGGTCACGCGATGAACCCTCGCGGCAGGCTGGGGGTGGGAGCCCCTTCAGTGAGCTCATCATTTTAGCTCCGGTTCTGGGAGCCATACATGACCTACTATAAGGGGAGGGGAGATCCCATGAAGCATGTGCATCAGTTTGAGGATGTCGTTTCCACAAGGCAAATGTTGGAAACTTCTTCGTGAGAATCGAGGAAGTTCTGCCAGAAGGAGGAGAGGAAAGATGTGAGGACCGGGTGGACATGGGAGCCCGAGGAGGGATCGGGGTGATCCATAGAGGAGTTGGGATAGAGGCCACTCGTAAGGGGAGCTTCCAAACCATGTACCGAAGGAGCGTTGCCTCGACCTCCCAGACTCCCCCCTGGAAGAAAAAAATCACTTTCTCAGTGAAGGACATGCCCGATTACAAAGACCCGTTCTGTGGCGCTTTGGTGATCCAGACGACAGTAGAGAATTTCACAGTCTCCGGGATTCTGGTAGATAATGGGGGCTCCATAATATAATCTTCAAGAACGCTTTTGATGAGATGAAGGTGGAGGCTCGGAGGGTTATAGCCTCAGATGGACCTTTGTTTGGGTTCTTGGGGGAGCGGAAGGAAGTGGAAGGAGGTGTGGGGCTGCATGTAACGCTGGGGGGTATCGAGGAACTGTCAGTTCGTCATCGTTGACGCTCCGAGCAGCTATAACACAATCTTTGGGCGGCCTCTCATCAGCGCCTTTCATTGCGTCCCCTCCTCTTTTCATCAGTGCCTTAAGTTTAGTAGTGGAGGAGTGCAGGTCAGGATCAGGGGGACCCAAAGGTGGCAAGACAGTGTTCTGTGACTGCCGTCAACACCATTTCCTGGATTACGGAGATAGAGAAGCTGGAGAAGGAGATGACAATGGAGGAGGAAGCAGCGGAGGAAGGAGAGATGAGCCTAGGAGAGGCTGGCAGGAAGATAGCGGGAGAAGGAGAGATGAGCCTAGGAAAGGCTGGAAAGAAGACTGAATAGGAGGTTGTAGAGAAGGAAGTGGTGAGCCTAGGTGAGGTTGGGGAGAAGGTAGCGAAGGAGCAAAGGGTAGAGGGAGAAGAAAGGGGTGAGACCCAGGGAGGTGAAGAAGTGGAGTTGTCGAGGGAGGGCATATTGGAGGCGATGGAGGTTGAGAGGGCAGGAGGTGAGGAAGATTTGGAAGAAGAGGAGGAGAGGGCCGGCAGGGAGCAGTCCCGACTGGAGCCGGCAGAGGAAATCGTGGAGATGGAGGTCATCAACAAGGTAGGGAAGACGGAGAGGGTAAGAGTCAGCGCTGGCTTGAGCCCATAAGACCAGGCAAGGATGCGGAGTGCATCTAAAAGAACGTCGACGTCTTTGCCTGGAGCTCGGCTAACATGACGGGCATCGACGCGGATGTGGCGTGCTACCGTTTGAACCTGATGTGTCCCATCCGTCAAAAGATGAGGACCATCGCCACCAAGCTGGAGGAGCCAATCCGCGAGGAGATCAAGAAGCTTCTCGACGCAGGTTTCATCTCGGAGATCCAGTATCCAGGCTGGGTCTCCAATATGGTAATGGTAAAAAAAGAGGGATGAGAGGTGGCACATGTGTGTAGACTTTTCTTTGTTAAATAAATCGTGCTCTAAGGATTGCTACCCCCTGCCTCGGATCGAAGCGCTAGTTGATTCCATCGTCGGTTTTTTATTATGAGTTTTTTGGATGCTTTTTCAGGTTATCACTAGATCCAAATGCACCCACTAACGTCAAAGATGTCTCTTTCCTCACAAGAGAGGGGTGGTTCAGCTACAGGATGATGCCTTTCGGGCTAAAGAATGCAGGGGCTACCTACCAGCGAATGATGGGTCGGGTGTTCAAAAATCAGAGGGGTAGGAACCTGGAAGTTTACGTTGATGATCTCATGGTGAAGTGTGAGGATGTGGGTTCACACCTACTTGACCTAGAGGAGACATTCACAACCTTGTAGAAGTTCAAGATGAGGCTGAATCCCCAGAAGTGTCTTTGGGGCAAGCCGAGGCAAGTTCCTTGGGCACCTTATGACCCCAGCAGTGGTGGAACCTATCCCGGATAAGGTGAAGGCCATCATGGAGTTGGAATCACCTCGCAGTGCCAAAGAAGTTCATCGTTTGACAGGAAAGTTGGCTGGGTTGAGTCGGTTTCTCTCCCATGCCGGGGAGAAGTGTTCACCCTTCTTCAAGACGCTTCGTGGGAACCAAAAGTTCGAGCGGATGGAGGAATGTGAGAAGGCTTTTCGAGCATTGAAGGCTCAATTATCCCAAGCGCCGCTCCTACAGAGCCCGAAAGAGGGAGAGGACCTAGCCTTGTATCTGGGGGTAGGGGTGGGGGCTGTAAGTTCAGTGTTAGTAAGGGAAGAAGGAAAGAGACAGTTACCCATCTACTACGCCAATAGAATCTTGAAGAAGGCGGAGTTGCGCTACCCCATCCTAGAGAAGTTGGCTTTCTCTCTGATCTTCTCGGCAATGAAGCTCAGACCATATTTTCAAGCTCATTCAATCAAGGTGGTGACCGACCACCCACTACGCAAGATTTTTGAGGGGGTGGAACACTCAGGGCGGTTGGCTAAGTGGTCCATTGAGCTCAGTAAGTTTAGCTTCTCCTTCGTACCAAGGCTCTCCATCAAGGCACAGGCAGTGGATGATTTCATGGCTGACTACATCATGGAACTGAAGATGTTCGTTAACGGAGCCTCGGGGAAACATTCCCTTGGGGGAGGGGTAGTGTTGGTAAGCCCTCAAGGGGTCACCATAGAGCAAGCAGTCGCGCTGCACTTCCTGGTCACAAACAATCTAGCAGAATACGAGGTTGTCATAGCCGGGTTACGATTGGCTAGGGAGCTCAGAGTTTACGACATAGAAGTGCTCATAAATTCGCTAGTGGTGGAGTCACAGATCAGGGGAGAATATGAACCTCGGGAGCTCACCCTCCAGAAGTACTTATCCAAGGTGAGAGTGATTATTGGAGGGTTCCGAGCATTCTCGATCCAGCATGTCCCCAGAGAAGAGAATGAAGCAGCTGGCCGATTGGCCAAGTTTGGACCAGGGAGGACCTTGACTGAGCTATTTCATCCAGTGATCGAGGAGGGGGAGTTGATGGAAGTGGATCGGCGACCCTCGTGGGTGGATCCCTTCGTGACCTTCTTCACTACAGGCAGCCTTCCCGAAGGGTCCATGGAAGCAAAAGGCTTTCAGCATAAAGTGGCACACTACCTCATGCATGAAGGAGGGTTGCATTGGAAAATGTTGTCAGGCCTCTTGGCACAATGTCTGATGGAAGAAGAGATCCCAAGGATTCTGGAAGAAGTGCACTCCGGTGAATGTGGTAACCATTCGGGGGTAGGACATTGGAAGCGAGGGTGGTTAGGCAGGAGTATTTATGACCCTCCCTGAGGAAGGATGCGGCGGAGTTTGCGAGGAGGTATCAAAGGTGTCAACTAGACGCCCCCTCCAACTCTTGTCCGCTCAAAGGCTCTGAAGCATCACGGCGCCATGGCCTTTCACAATTTGTGGAATGGACTTGGTCGGGTTGTTTCCTCTAGCCAGCGGGCAGAGAAGGTTCCTTTTGGTCATGATCGACTACTTTTCAAAGTGGATGGAGGTCAAGGCGTTAGCCAGGGTAACCTCCCAAGTCATCAGAAACTTTGTTTGGGGAGATATCATCTGTAGGCATGGATTGCCTCAGGTCATCGTTACAGACAACGAGCCCCAGTTTGCAAGCGAGGAGTTCATTAGCTTCTACACTCAGTTGGGAATCGACCTCAGGTTTGCCTTCGTCCACCACCCCAGAAGTAAAGGCCAGGTGGAGGCGGCAAACAAAATCATAGTGAACCTGCTCAAAAAGAAGGTGGAGAACTTGAGGGGGAGTTGGGTGGAGCAACTCCCCTCGGTGTTGTGGGCTTTGCGAACAACCCCAAACACGACCACTGGAGAGACCCCCTTCAAGCTTTCGCATGGGTGTGAGGCGGTCTAACTCGTGGAGTTCGAGGTTCTATCCCCACGGATTGCGGCCGCAGGAAAAGGAGATGATGCATGGAGGGAAGAAAATGAGGGGGAGTTGCGGCTCTCGCTGTACATGATCAAGGAACTCCACGACGTGGCCGCCATCAGACATGAGGAGATCAAACGAAGGATGGCCAAATACTTCAACAAGCATGTCAGGATAAAGCAGTTCAAGGAAGGTGACCTAGTCTTGAAGAAGGTCTACGCCACCGGAAGGTCGGCAGCCGTGGGTAAACTCAACCCCAATTGGGAAGGACCCTACAATGTATAAAGGGCCATGGGGTCAGGGGGATACCACCTCCAAAATGTGGAGGGGGTTTCTATGAGCCATGCATAGAGCGGCGACGACTTGAAACGTTTCTACCCTTAGTGCGGGTAAGATTGTATGTTTTGATGTGATGATTATTCTAAAGATTGTTTCTTTCCAGGTTAAGAAGTGTTTGAGGTTTTGGGCAGCATTGAGTAGACCTGCTACCCAGGCTCCCATCAAGCTGGCAGGGCTGTAGGCTCGCTCGTTGGCCGAAGAAAGGATTGTGGTAGTTTGCAATACCACGAGAGGATCCCGCTGCTCATGCTCTCATTAGCTGGCAGGGCTGGAAGGCGCACTCGGCCCCGAGTAGACCCGCTTTCCAGGCTCTCACTAGCTAGCAGAGCTGTAGGATCGCCTGGGGGGTAAGGGAATATCCCGAGAGGATTCCGTTGCTCAGACTTTCATTAGATGGCAGGGCTAGAAGGCGCACTCAGCCCCGAGTAGACCCGCTGTCAGGCTCTCACTAGCTGACAGGGTCGTAGGCTCGCTTGGGGGGGGGGGGGAAGGGAAAAAGGATTGTGGTAGTTTGTAAGACCTCGAGAGGATCCCGCTGCTCATGCTCTCATTAGCTGGCAGGGATGGAAGGCGCACTCGGCCCCGGGTAGACCCGTTGTCCAGGCTCTCACTAGTTGGAAGGGCTGTAGGCTCACCTGGGGGGTTAGGGAATACCCTGAGAGGATCCCGCTGCTCAGACTCTCATTATCTGGCAGAGCTGGAAGGCGCGCTTGGACCCGCGTAAACCCGCTGCTAGGTTCTGACTAGATGGCAGGGTCGTAGGCTCGCTTGGGGGGAAGAGAGAAAGGATTGTGGCATTTTGCAAGACCCCGAGTAGACCCGTTGTCAGGCTCTCACCAGCTGTCAGGATCGTAGGCTCGCTTGCAGTTAAATGGAAAAGAGATCTTTAGTTTGAGTGGCCCTAAGTGGACCCGCTGACCAGGCTCACACTAAGCAGACAGGGTTGTTGAACTCATGATAGTGTTACGAAGCACTTCAAAACAAGTTTCCAAACAACTAACACCTGTCCTAAGTACGGATGGGATAATACAGACCCCTCTCGGCAGGGCTCTCGGCATATCCCTCTCAGCAAGGCTCTCAGCATATCCCTCTCGGTAGGGCTCTCAGCATATCCCTCTCGGCAGGGCTCTCGACATATCACTCTCGGTTGAGCCCTCGACATGTCCCTCTCGGCAGGTTTTACTTAGTATGATCTTCGGATGGTTATCGGTAATCACCTAAGAGCTTAAGGTTTACACAAATATAAGGGTTTGCGCACAAATAATAGAACGAGAAATACAGGAAAAAGTATAAAAGACAGTAGCTGATTTTGACAAAAAGAAAATCATTCATATACATGACAAAAATTGTTACATTAAGTTTGGGGGATCTCGCCCCTTACAATTCAAAAAGGAAAAAAGTGGCGAGCCAAAAACAGGGGTGCGAAATCTCTTCAAGCGGAATTGACGGAGTAGCCGCTAGAGCTTTCGCATGAAGCCTCGCTGGAGGACTCGCCGTCGGACCCATCGCTCTGGCCAAGGTCTAACACCTCATCTCCGCCTTGCGTTTCTTCCTCCCCGACAGGCTTTTGGATGGGATCGAATAGCTAGGGCAAGACCCCTTGCGCGGTGAGGGTCTTGCCGTCTTCGTTCAAGACCCCAATTCCCACAGTACATCGATCACCATTGCACACGCCTTCTGCACGTTCTCCTGTATCATCACTTCAATATCGTATTTGGAGAAGTAGTGGCTTTTGAGCCTCTCATCCAGGGAGGGCGGGACCGGCATATTGGCCCCTTGCGCGACTTTGAACTCCGTCTTCAGCAGCTTATTCTTGCATTCAAGGCTGGCCACCTTTGCCCGCAAAACCTGGGCCTGAGCGGAATCCTGCGAGGACTTTAGGTTTATAACTACTAAGAGATCACGGTAAGAAGGAGGGCCTTCGAAGGTTTACATACCTCACCCGCTGGGTGCATGGCGAGAAGCTGCTGGGGAGCCACCAGTTCGGCCTTCAATGCGGTCGTTTCAGCAATAGTGGCCTCCCTTGACTTGATCGCGTCGATGAGGTTGCGCTCCAGGGTGATGTCGTGATGCGCAGTCTTGTGTGCGAGCACGAACGCCTGTATTTGGGCTCTAGCGGTATTGTAGGCGAGATATCGGGTAAGCTCCCTGTCGAACGCGCGGGCATCCTGTCGATTGTACATCCCGAAGCCTAGCACAAAGGTCTCGCCGGTAACCGTGTCTCACTCCACCCAGTTGGGGAGAACGGAGGAGATTGAGACCCGGTTGGCTTCGGGGTCCCACTGGAGCAGGAGGTGACCTTTCGCATCAAGGAACTTCCCACCGATGCCGAAGTTTCGATGCCCTTTCGACACTGGCTTGGTTGGGGCATCAGCGGGGATCTCGACAACTTCCCATATGGCTGTCGCTTCGCCGGCTGCGGGAAGGTTTTCGACGGGTATCTCGGTAACTTCCCCTGTGGCTTTCGCTTCACTGGCAACAGGAGGGTTTTCGGCTGGAGTCTCGGCGATGGACTTGCCTTTGTCCGTCGCGCTTAACTTCTTGGAGGGAGCCAGAGGAGGGGAGTTGGGTTTCCGCTTTCGGCCACTGGGCGCGGATGGGGAGCCGGACTCCTTTCAGCAGGCTTAGGAGGCAGACTTGGCGAGAGCCAGGGTACTGGCGAAATCCCTGGCCTCGTCGAAGGGTTGGTGAAGAGGAATTTCCCATTCACCTGCGAAAGCTTCCGTGATTAAGAAATAAATTCATGATCTATGACGAAGTGTTGCGCGAGAGGACCGAAAAGGTACCTTCCCCAGGAGGAACTGACTGAAGAGAGTCTAGGCCCCGCCCTAGAAATTGGACATTGAAGGCTTTCGACCCGAAGAACTCGACCAGGGAGCTCTCTCGCCCCCCAAGGGTGGGGGGCTTATAGGTAGCCTCGTCGTACTGAATGAGCGCGAGAGGTATTTTACCGAAAGGTCCAGAGACGAAGACGAACCTCTACGCCCAATGATGATGTTTGTTGGCGAGACCACCTGTCTTCACCGACTGCCCGGAGAAGAAAACCGACCCTCCCTTGGCCCAGAAGTTGAACAGCTTCTGAAAAATAGATAGGCTGAATTCAATTCCTTTTGCCCGCATGTAGCAGGAAAAAGCCACTAGGATAGCGACAAAGTTTGGGTTGAGCTGGGCCGGCACTACCCCATAATAGCACAGGGCCTGACGCACTTCCGGCCAGAGAGGTAGGCGGAACCCAACCTCAAAGTGCTCCAAGGGGATGGCGAGCTCCCCTTCTGGCGCGAGGTTGACCCTGTCATCATTCCCAGGGTTTCGCGTGACAAACCCTGGCGGGATGTAGTTCTCGGTTATCGTGAGGTATTCCGCCTGCGTGAGCCGGTAGGGTGGGAAGTTGTGATCCAATAAGGTTTGCACGCACTTTGATCGCTGATCGGTCTTACCATGCATTTTGGTAGAAGGAAGAGAAAGGGTTGTCAGGCGAGAGGCTATGAGTTGCAGAGGGGAGCGCGAGCAGGGTATAGAGGAATACGAAGGCACAGAATCAGGTAGAAGAAAATATGGTGGGTGGACTTACCTATTTATAGAAAGAGAAGTAATCATTAGGAATTTCCAAGGCTGCGAAAATACGGCTAGCAAATTTAGACGTTTTTGACTCTTCATTTTCCGCCCTACCAACCTCTCTTGCATCTGCAAATGGCGAGAGCTTCTGGGAAGAGCCCCAGCGAAGAGAAAAGCAACATGCAAGCATGAATGGAGAAAAAGTTCCGGGAGCCAGGCTCTCGGCAAGATAAACAAAATAACAAACTACATAAAAGCTGGAAAAGGAAAGCATAAATATAAAAAGGGTGTCTCGCAAAGCGAGAGCCTTGAAATAACAATTATGAATAATGTCTCGACAATCGGTGGGGGTACAGGCAGGAAGGGTTGGCTAAGAGGTTTGGGAGGGGCAACACGAGACCCTACTTGGTTTAATACTGCTCCCAGCACCATCGGCCCCGACCTCGCCTTCCCGATCTTGGCGGCACCCGCGGGTAATGGTAGGCGGTAAGGGCGTTGAGCCCCTGGTTGGCCAAGCGTAGCTGATCACGCACTCGCGCAAAGTGCCGTCCAGGGGATGTCTCCTCGCACTCAACCTGGTGCTCCTGCTCGCTGAGAAGATAAGTGTAGTCCCTCTCGATCACCGACATCCTCCGTTCGACTGACTTTTCAAGGTTCATCAACGCCAGCGAGTCGTCTTGGCGCATTGCGACGAGCTTCGTCAAGATTTCAGTTATTCGCTTTCGCCGGGTTCTGTTATTTCCTTCGGTGTCAAGGTATTCCTCCATGTCACTGGGGTAGGGCAGGGGAGAGATCGCCTCCTCCTCTTCATTTGCTTCCGCCTCTGTGGCTACCAGATCTAGAAAGAAAAAAAATGTGGTCAAAGTTAAAGAGGGCGAACAGATTAGGCAAGGGACGCTTACCTATAACAGGGAGTGGGCTCTCGGCGACAGATTGGCGAGAAGGGCCTGGTTGCCCTTCCGTGCCTTTCGCGCTTTTTCCAAAGAGAAGATGAATCAGCTTGCCCTGTCCCGGGCGGAGCCTCATGTGCTTCGAAGTATTACTCACGACCAACTATAAGGAGACAGTATCTCCTTCCGCCGATGGACAAGACCCTGGCGCTGGAGTGTCTGGTGCGGTTGTAACCCTCCCAGGCATGAGGGGATGGTCGACTGCATCATTTGCGGGGTCATTAGGCGTTGGAATCAGGGGGCTCCGCTGGGTGAGCCTGGGGCTGTCAGTGGTGGGAGCTGCAAGGAAATGAGTCAGCGAGAGGAAAGCAAGTCACGCATGATAAATCAACAGAAAAAATTACTGGGCTGGATCTGAGTAGTCGGGGGGATGGCCTCCGGGACCAGTGACAGGTTCACGCCTGAGGGATGAATCAGCTCAGTATATGCCGGAGGGTTCTCTACAGCAGCTTCCGGGACCTACCAGTGAGAAGGGAAACACGTCAGGCATAGTAAAGTGAGACTATATCAAAGAGTGAGGCGAGACGAATACCTCCGACAGGGAAGGAGGGTTCTCGACATGATCGGGGGTCGGGGAGGGCGAGGCAGGAACTTTCTTTGAGTGGTCTCTCCTGACCGACTTTGTCTTCCTCTTCTTTGGTCGGGATGGCGTGCTGGCCGGCTTCTCGCACATGAGCTAGGTGGCCACCCCGGCGCAGTTAGCGCGGGCTCTCGCCTGAGCCGCGACAAGACGATCTTGGATTTCTTTTGAGAGTGTCTTTGCGCTACGCTTAGCGTACATCTTGGAAAACTTATGAAAGCTAAAGTGTAAGATGACGGTAATGACGGTGGCCAGAGAATTGGCCTGGCGGCATACATATATACCAAGTCAAGGTAGGGC
The DNA here is from genome assembly GCA_039583875.1 of Platanthera guangdongensis. NCBI lineage: Eukaryota > Viridiplantae > Streptophyta > Magnoliopsida > Asparagales > Orchidaceae > Platanthera > Platanthera guangdongensis. Next base: position 169,590,052 of record CM077147.1, read on the forward strand.
CCACCCAAGATTCCCTTCCAGGTCAGTAAGAGCCCAACGAATATCTGGGGTTGGACGTGTCTTTTCGAGCGCAAGGCTAGCTCGCAAAGAGCGAGTACTGTGTATAACCCCATATTCGCTGGGTGGGACCAAGATGCCCCAAGGACCCGGATTGGGCTAGCTTTGGGCTAAAACCAGATCAGATAAGTAAGTGGGCGGGAAGGCTCCCGCCCAGGGCAGGCGAAAGGGCTTGCGCCTCGGGTCGGCGGGAGCCCACCAGACATTGGCGTTGAGTGATGCTTCTTCACTCAACGCCCTCGTGTTGGAGGGAAGGTTTGCGCTTAAAGCAAGTGGGGTTTCCGCAGAGATCAGTGGAAAGGTTCCTGCCAGGTGGGGTCCCGGGGTGAAATTACATGGATGCCCCTAGGTCTGCATTTAGCTCCTCCGAACAACTGAGTTTGGCTATTGGCAGAGTAGCTCATGGTATTTTAGTAATTTTAGAGCAGCGGAATTACGCTTTTTACAGACCAGATATTGAAAAGTCTATGAATAGACCCACAGGATATCTCAGAGGGCAGATTTTTCATACTTTCATTTTCGTTCTAGAGCTTTCTGAGGTACTCCTAGCCCAGCAATTAGCTTTGGAGGGGAAGCACTCAAAGAACTTCTAGGTTAGAGGAGGGACCTCCCAATTGAGGCTTAGGGTCAGTTCTAGGTTCTTTGTCGCTAGTCGGGAGTTGAGGTTTGAGAGAAATAGGTGTTGGCTATACTCCTAGGTCCGAACTCTCGTTGATGCCAGTTTTTGGCTTCAACATAAAGTATTATGTAATGAATCAAAACTACATTATGCACATCAAAGTACAAAATGTTAGTGGAAGCATTTTATTTATATCAACTATAATGTTCACATCATTAGAATTGAAAACACTAAATCATGTATCTTGGCCTTAAGGACTTACATTTATCAAATGTAATAAACTTTGCAAAATTTACATACTCTAGCACGCAAGCTGACAATATCTGAAAAGTTATAAACAAAACTTATTGGCCTTCAAGGGTCGGCTAAGCACTGAGCTTCGACTTGCCTGTTACTTATTGCTCGACTCGTTGGTACCTGCATCATCCACAAATAAGCGATAAATGAGGGTCAACTATGAGCTGACCACAACCGGTGTAATAATCCCACCGAACATTCTAACCGATTCCAAGGCGGTGGTATATATATATATAAAGCAGTATATATATATATATATATATATATATATATATATATATATATATATATATATATATATATATATATATATATATATATATATATATATATATATATATATTATGTATATATCAGAATGAAGTGTGACTACTCTAGACATAGTGAAATTTCAAGCACATTCAAATAGTCTAGGTTGAGCATCAAAATAAATGAACCTGGGTATGCAAATGATGTTTATTGGGTTTACCTTGAGGTTCCCCACAACTACCTAAGCAACCGCGCATTAGGTTATCCATCAAATCATCATAACACAAACATTGGTACTCACAGCCACATGTTTTATGCTCTCAAGGCATACTTTTAGTGTTATCTCCCCCGAGTCTCACCTCTATCCAATAAATGTCTACACACATTCAATCCATCACCATCAATAACATAGAAGAAAAACCACAACTCAACCTACTATGATGAAGAAAAGAAAAGAGATATAAATAATGCTTGCGACTCTTTCGTAGAGGAGAGATTGACTCTGGATAGCGACTCCGTGAATGCTTCGCTCATTGGCTACCATCCAAGGTAGAGGAACCTTTATCACAAGCTCTCAAAAGACCTGTCTTATCAGGGGGTTTGCACCATCCACATCTCTTTCTTTAAATCCCTAGCTTGCAACGAGCGTAGTGTAAGACCCCCCCAACCTTTGCCTGAGTCGGGCCGGATGAGATCTCACTTGCCCAAGTCGTCCATCCAATGTTCCTTAATGGGTATCGACCCATACTATTAAGCACTAGCTGGTCGCCTTGTTCGGCATGAACCATAACATACACATCACATCACAGAGTAAGCTGAAACACTAACATGAAGCCACAATGCACACGCGCACACACACACACACACACACACACACACACACACACACACATATATATATATATATAATCATATCTCCTTAAGGAGGATAAAAAGGTCGTAGCCACTGTTTGTACATAAGGCCCGTTTGGTATAAAGAAACATCTACTCCAAACCCACACACTCTCAATCTAGCTTGCTAGCACTCACATCTCGAAACTCTAGAGACGACGGGAGTGCCTCTGCTCGGGTAGTCCAATCAGCTGACGCATCGTCCTGCGGCAGTTGGTCCTCACGGTGCTCCATCTCCCGTGAATAGTTATTAAAATAACCGTTAGTCACGGAGCTAAGTGGAAACAAATATCCTCCCTAAATCCATATCCTAGGGATGAGCTTATGCACCTAAAGTAGATAGTCGAAGCAAGAGTGAGTCAGTATAACATTTCTTATATAAACTAGGAGTCACTACACAAAGAGGTGTGTCATAGTATAACAGGAAATAACAGCAGAGGTATACATTAGTTATAATTAAAGCTCCGCTAGCGCATCAGGTATTCACAACCTGTGCCTATACCACGGGCATTCAAAGCCGCGCATACACCACATGCATTCACAGCCGTGCAATAGACCCTATGTCGAAATAGTATGGACCACTTCTCTTCAAGTAGGGTAGCGAGCCCTGCGGGCCTCACCGATATGGCCGTCGGTGATAGTGTCAGTCTACCACTTTTTGGGGGTGGTCGTACTGCACATCTCAGGTCCCAATGTACAACCTTGTGTACTCTTGGATGTGAGCAACATTTTACAATTCAATATTTTGGCCGACCAGCGGAGGAAACCTAATGGGGAAAACCATAGCGGCCAGTCACCCGTGGTACCAATCTCCCTATCTCCTTGAGTTGTCAAACTTATCGCACTGGTACGATCGATCCGTGGAAGTGACTGACCCGCCACAATTTACAGCAAATAATTTACAAGTAAACAAGTAAAAATAATTTTACTAGTATGCATCAGGTCTACAACAGCCTGCCCTACTATGCTTTAAATAATTTAGGCAAACGACACTTGGCTCGACTTGCGATAAGGAGCGTGTGAGCACTTTATTTGAGGCAAATTTATGAGGAATACTTCAACCACTGTTATCCTCAACTAAGACTCAACCTATCAAATAACTGCCCATCAGAGCAGGACTCATGCTTAATTTAGTAAACTATAAGCTACAAAATAAAGATTGCTGATAGTATAAGCTACATAATTGAATGTTGTAATGAAATAGGGCCAGTACAAAATTGGAGTAGTATCGAACTAAAAGTAAGTACTGAAATGAATTTGACCAGTACGAGACTGGAATAACACTTTAGAAGAAATGGACTGAACTGAAATTAAATAAGCAGGACCAGTACGGGAACTGAAGTACTGGAAAGGAAGTACTGAACTGAAATAAATAAATGAACTGGAATAAATCATAAAGAAAAGGGTTAGTAGTCCAATCACTACTTTTAGGAGGCTTCAGTTCCCTCTCCATTCTTAGGAGGCATGTTTAGTACTATCTTCGTTCTTATGAGGCATGTTCAGTTCCATTTCAATCTTTAGAAGGCTTCTTGGGGTTTCACCAATTATTAAGATCTGATAGTAATTTAGTTGCGTCTTTTTAATTTATGGCTTAATCGGATCATGAGCTTGTTCTACTAATTAGCAATTTAATTACTCGTACTTTCATCTTCCGAGTCTCCCTGAATTACCCGAGAGTCTTTTTAAAATGAGGCGCTCAGCAGTTCTACTAAACCCTGACACACTCAGAGCTTAGACACATGCCTCGATTACTCCCTTCAATTTACAAAGGCGGACGCGCGCTCAGATTTTAATTTCTGAGAAAATTGAGGGTATCAATTTCCGAGCGCGACCCTAGGCTCCAAGAAATTGGGAAAACTTCAATTTTTATTACAAGGATCTCAAATTTTGATAAACCTTTAAATGGGCCTAAAAAGTGCATAGTAATTTTTCCAAAATTTTCCGAGTAATTTTGGGCCTCTAAATTGGCCAAATAAATTTTTTTTAGACTTTTAAAAAAACTAAAACTAATCCAAAAATTCTCAAAACAAATTGTGGAGTGAACCCTCACTAAGGGAAATAATTTTTATGTTCAACACTTTTTTCCTTGGAGCTTAGATTTTTCTGAAAACTCTACAATGTTTTTGTTAAGAGAATGGTTTGCATATAGCCAGATCAAACCGAATCCTGCGGCCAGGAATGCGCCAGATGAGTGAATAGCCAAACATTCCCCCATAGCGGATCGACCACGGATCCGTTGTGTGGGGCACTGATGTTGAGGCAGTGGAAGTAATCCATGAAATCTCCGCCGTCCAATCTCATCACCGAGATCGGACGACATATGCATCTCCCCGACGATGGAGAGGTGGTGTTGAAAATTGTGAAGTGAAAGTGGGGGTTGATCGGGAACACGACGCGACCTGGGCGGATTGATGGCGCGGCCTGGGCGGACCGATGATGCGGACTGGGCGGCCTGTTTGTTGCGACATGGTGGTGGTGTTCAGTTAGTTCGACTTGTGGTTCTGCAGTTGGCTGTTCCTTGAAGTAACCCGGCGGATATGTGGTATATTCGCAGGGATGTGGCGGTCTCCTTTTGTGTTCGCGGAGTCCGCTTGTTGCGGACTGTATATGGAGATCGCGAGATTGGCATTTGCCCGTGCCCTTGATCTCTGGTGGAGCGGTTGGTGATAATTGCGTTCGTGGTTGGCGGACTGTGTTGGGAGCTGGCGGTCTGGCTTCTTGTCCGCCGAGCTCGCGTCAGGCTTTTGTTGGTTGCAGGACTTGGTCACAATTTGTGACAAGTCCAGGGTATTTGCAGAGTCTACAATGTCCGCTGGTTGATCGGGTGGTTGTGGCTATTGGTCGTGGACTTGTGTGGCGGTCTGGTGCGGTGTTTGCGGGCTGTGCGGGTTGTTTCTTTATTCGCGTGTAGCGTGCAGACTAGTGCAGTGTGTGGGTTGTTGTTGTGTCTGCATACTATGCAGCGTACGAATTGGTGCGGTGTCTGCCGGATAGCAGACTGGGTTCTTGCCTTGTTGCCTGACGGTTTGGCTGGTGTTCGACCTTGTCCTTTCGGACTGGGCAGACTGCATAGTGCTAGCTGCGAGCTGGGGTGATGATTCTATCCACTAGGGCGGTGACCACACTCCTCACAGTGCCTATAAATAGTACCCACGTCACATCAACAGTAACTGAATGAACAGTAAGTTGAGCATGGGTTAATTGCTGCTGTCTCGGTTTTCTTGTCCGCGTGGATTGAGAAAGTTTAACTGGTTGTTGTTTGCAGGTTATGCGGCTAGCACTGTGAAGCTAGGAGTCTGGCTCTGACTGCGGTCAGGAATCAGTGGAACTTACGATTTACAATCGGCGGTTTGCAGCTGGTCGCATTTGTGGCCAGCCAGTCTTCTCTCCTTCAGCAATTCAAGTTCAATAACCTGTCCGCCGGTCTCGGCGGTCTAGGCGGTCTGTTCTTTCAGTTCGGCGACAGCTTGCAGAGCGCTCGTCTAGCAGAATAACGGGTTGTTCGCGGACTTCACGGACTCCGTAGATCAGTGGTGCAGTAGCGGCTTGGCGATCTCAGCGAACTCGGAGGTCTCTAGGGCAGTCCGCCCTGTTTGAAGTTCTTGTTTTCTTGTTTTGATTCTACTTTGTACTTGGCGAAATTATGTCTCGCAATGTATATCTTGCCTTGTAATGAAGATAGTTGATAATACAATATCTGTGGTTGCTTTCTGTGGTCTCTGATTTACTTAGCTCAGTTGTTCATGCGCCTGTTTCCCGCTTTTTGCTTGATCAAGTTGTCAGCTTGATAGTTCTGAAAGTTTTTTACTTGGTATCGGAACTACCTTATGATCAGCTTGTGAAATTTCAACATGGTATCAGAGTGAGGTTTGGTTTGAGCAATGATCAACCTCAGTTGTGCTCGACGCCTCTGGAAGCTATTAGATCAGTGGTTGTTGTAATGGAAGGAGCTTACGCAAGGGGTCTTGGTTTTGAACTTCTTACAACGACTAACTTTAAGAAGTGGAAGTCTTGTATGAAGAGCTATCTCCTGGGTGAGGAGTTATGGGAAGTCGTCGGTGGTGACGACAAGCAAGATGTGACTGCTGCAACTAGTTCTGCTAAGCAAGTGAGAGCTTGGAGGAAGATGTATGCAAAGTCAGAGTTTACTCTCAAGCGGGCTGTCTCACCTGAGCTCTTTGATCACATCTTATGATGTGAGTCTGCTGAGATTTGGACAACCATTGATGGTCTGTTCAATAGGAAGAATGTAGCACAACTACAGTTCTTAGAGAATGAGTTGGCTAAAGCAACTCAAGGAGATCTGCCCATGTCAAAGTTCTTCCTTAAGATGAAGAACATGTTCCCTGAAATATCAGCATTGGATCCTGATGAGCCCATTTCTGAAGCTAAGTTGAAGAGGCATATAGTCCGCGGATTGCGGAAGGAGTATGTGGCCTTTGTGACTTCTATTCAAGGATAGGCAACTCAGCCATCTTTGCTGGCGCTGGAAAATCTGCAAGCGTCACAGGAAAGCTTGGATAGGTAGATGGTCGGGGTGACTATCTCTAAAGGAGAATCAAACTGAAATCACACACAAAAACAAGAAAAATCAAAATCAGAAAACCTTAGATAAAAACAAAGTTCAGCAGATTTCGTCGAACTCAGATCGACGAAATATGGCCAGTTCATCGAACTCAAGTCCACGAACTCTGAACACAAATAAAATAATAATTATTCATCTTACTGCGATCGACGAACTGTGTATGGTTCGTCGTGCAGAGATCGACGAACTTGGGGCACAAAAAATGAATATGTTCATTCTCTGAGCAGAGATCGACGATCTCATCCCGTTTCGTCGAACTTTGGTCGACGAACTCACAACATTTCTTCGAACCCAGAAAGACTTAATAAAAGTCAACTCAATCTAGGAAACCTTTTAATCTAGGAAACCTTTGAATCTAGGAACCCATAAAGACTTAATAAAACTCAACTCAATCTAGGAAACCTTTTAATCCACATGCTGATTGGACAATTCCTCCTAGAAGATATCACCCCTTAGGGTATAAATCACAACCTGAATTTTCAGTAATATCTAGTTTTTCTTATCAACAATATAAAGGACCCAAGGTAACTTGGGTCAAGAATAACTAACTGTTTTCATTGTAGGTAAAGGGCTGTCCAGTGGTTAATCAAAAATGGTACCTGGACAGTGGATGCTCCAAACACATGACTGGCAGCAAGGACAATTTATTTAACTACAAGTCCAAGCTGGGACAAAAGGTTATCTTTGGTGTTTCAAAGTGTGGCCAGTATGAAGGTTTTGGAGAAGTAAAGATTGGAGCAGTCACTTTCAAAAAGGTGACATATGTAAGTGGACTCAAGCATAACCTCATCTCTATAAGCCAACTATGTGATGAAGGTTATCAGGTACACTTTAACTCAACATCTTGTATTATTTCTAATAAAGAAAAATAAAATGTTTTAATTGGAAATAGACAAGGAAACATATATTTAGTTGACTTTCATTCTGCCAATTCAGATATTTGTCTGCTTAACATTGTTTGCAATCAAAATGAATTATGGCATAACAGGTTAGAACATGTAAATATGAAAAACATTGCTAGGCTATCTAAAGACAACCTTGTGAGAGGTTTACCTTCGGGTCCCTATAAGAAGGAAGGCCTCTGCAGGGCTTGTCAACTAGGCAGACAAACTAAATCTAGTTTTAAGTCAGTTAATAAAAGTGATTCACCTAGGATTTTGTACTTGCTACACATGGACCTATTTGGACCTATTGCTGTACAAAGCCTAGGAGGGAAATCCTATACTCTAGTTATTGTAGATGACTTCTCAAGATTCACTTGGGTGTTCTTTCTGAGATCTAAGTCAGATACATTCAAAGTTCTTACAGATTTTCTCAGGACCATACAGATTGAGTACTCTACTCATGTTGCATTGATTAGAAGTGATCATGGTATAGAGTTTGAGTCTCTTCTTATGTATGAGTTCTATGAGAAGGAAGGTTTCAGGCACTGCTTCTCAGCTCCTAGAACTCCTCAGCAAAATGGGGTAGCTGAAATGAAGAATAAAACCTTAATTGAAGTTGCAGACACATTACTTGCAGATGCTTACATTCCCCTATCCTTTTGGGCAGAGGCTGTAAGCACATCAAACTATATACTGAACAGAAGCCTAATACATAAACTTAAGAATAGGACTCCCTATGAATTGCTTAAAGGGAAGAAACCTAAAATCACATATTTTAAAGTATTTGGCTGCATATGTTATATGCATAATAATAACAAGAAATATATTAGAAAATTTGAAGCTAAGAGTGAAGAGGAAATTTTTCTAGGATATTCCCAAGTAAGCAAAGCTTATAGGGTGTTTAATAAATCCTCTTTAAAAATTGAAGAATCAATTTATGTTACTTTTGATGAAACTAACATGTATTATAAAGAGAAAGAGATTTCTACCAATAGCACCTTGTAGGTACCTCACTTGTGTGAGAAAATGGATGAATTAAACCTTCCACAAGAAGCTATAGCACCTTCGCCTCCACAAGTTGATGAAGACACTGAAGATGAACCTTTGGAAGAGGCTGAACTTCATTCAACAACAGACATAATTCCACAAGAGGAATTAATTCCAAATGTTGTTGCTGAACCAACTCCATACACTGATCTTGTCACACTAAGGGATCATCCCAGATCTCAAGTGATTGGAGACATATCAGTAGGTGTACAGACAAGGCATCGACTCAATCAAGATGTGATGCATGCTTGTTTCCTCTCCCAAGTTGAACCTCAATCCATAAAAGATGTTGAGCAAGATCCCCACTGGATAATTACAATGCAAGAGGAACTCAACCAATTTGAGATATGTAGAGTTTGGGATTTAGTTCCAAGACCCAAAGAACTACCCAGTCATTGGAACTAAATGGGTATACAGAAACAAACTAGATGCCCATGGTGTAATTGTGAGGAACAAGGCTAGGCTTGTTGCTCAAGGTTATAGACAAGAAGAAGGTATAGACTATGACCAAACATTTACACCAGTTGCAAGGTTAGAAGCAATCAGGATCTTCCTTGCTTATGCTGCATACAAAAAGTTCAAAGTCTATCAGATGGATGTAAAGAGTGCCTTCCTAAATGGAATACTGAAAGAAGAGGTTTATATTGAACAACCTCCAGGTTTTATCTCTCCAACTCATCCCTCATATGTTTTTAAATTGCATAAAGCTCTTTATGGTCTAAAGCAATCTCCAAGTGCTTGGTATGAGACCCTAGCTAGCTTCCTAATAGAGCATAAATTCACTAGAGGTATAGTAAATAAAACATTGTTCACTAGACACCATAAGGATCAAACTTTGTTAGTACAAATATATGTAGATGACATTATATTTGGGTCTACTGATTCCAAACTATGCAAGAGGTTTTCTGACCTCATACATTCTAAGTTTGAAATGAGTAGCATGGGTGAGCTCTCCTACTTTCTTGGTCTCCAAGTGAAGCAGCTACCTGATGGCATCTTCATCTCCCAGGTTAAATATGCTAAAGAGCTTCTTAAAAAGTTTGGGATGGTTGATGCCTCAGCAAAGAAAACACCTATGTCTACTAATGTTGTAATAGACACTAATGAACATGGGAAACCAGTTGATCAGAAATTATATATGGGCATTGTTGGGTCCCTACTATATTTTACAGCAAGTAGACCTGACATAATATTTGCCACATGTCTTTGTGCTAGGTTCCAAGTGAACCATAAAGAATCTCATCTAGTTTTTCTAAAAAACAAATTGAGATATATAAAGAGTTGTCCTAGTTTAGGTCTCTGGTATCCTACTGAGTCAGAATTTTATTTAACTGGATATTCAGATGCTGACTTTGTTGGATGCAAGATAGAGAGGAAAAGTACCTCAGGAACTTGTCAGTTCCTTAGTATGAGATTAGTGTCTTGGTTCTGCAAGAAACAATCATCTGTGTCTACATCAAATGCTTGAAGCACAATACATTGCAGCTGACAGTTGTTGTTCCCAGATGTTGTGGATTCAAAACCAACTCCTAGACCATGAGTTCAACTTAAATAATTCAACTCTCTTATGTGATAACACAAGTGATATATCCATAACACATAATCTAGTCCATCACAGTAGGACTAAGCATATAGACATTAGGTATCATTTCATTAGAGAGTGTGTAGACAAAAACAAAATTAAACTTGTCTATATCTATACTGATTTACAAAGAGCAGATATTTTCACCAAACCCTTGGATGAAAGAAATCACTTGTTCTTTATAAATCAGCTGGGCAAGATAAATGGAGAAGCTTTGATTTAAGTTCTGTCTACACTCGATGATTTTTTCAACTTTCGTCGAACGGAGCTCGACGAACTGGGAAAAGTTCTTGAGATATTCGTCGAACAGAGATCGACGAACTCTCTGTGAGTGAAGTTGTTTTCGTCGAATGGAGATAGACGAATCTGCTTCAGAAAACTTTCGTCGAACGAAGCTCGACGAAATGTTTTCAAATCTTCAAACTGAGCTCGACGAATTATTTAACTACAAATTATTTCGTCGATCTCAGATCGAAGAATTATTTATTTTTCGTGGAACGGAGTTTGTCGATTCATATTCTGAAAAATCCTATATCTAGGTTTTTCTTCGACCTCCGTCCCGCGCTTTCAGTTCCCTTGCACTTGATTTTCGTTTCTCTCTTGCAGGTGAACTAATGGCGATTCCAGCAGGCAGCCTTGCAGCCATGAAATTTGATACCGGTTTTGATGTGGATTTTGAATCATTTCAACACTCCGACCCAATCTTCCTGGATATTCTAAAACTGCTTGAAGAACAGCAGTTGAAAAAAGTTGATGACCACCAGGATCAAGCTCGCCAGTGCAGAAATCAGGGAATGGATCTATACTTCCTCCACAACAGATGAGAACACCATGACCGGCACAATATCGGGTACTGCCGTCTCTCTTACCCCCGCCATCCTGACTAAGATTTTTGGCTTAGTAAATGGTGATGAGGAATTAGAAATTGATAGTGATGAATTTAATGGAATGTTAAATAAGATGGGTTATTCTGGAGAAACCCCTAATAAACTGCTGAAGAAACATCTGTCTACTGAGTACAAATTTCTAGCATAGATGTTGTGGGGAAAGTGCTGCTGGGTAAGCACACTACCCATGATTATATCACTAGACACCAATTTCTGGTAATGTGTGCAGTGGTGAATAAGAAAACAGTAAATTGGGCTCAGATTATGTTTGAACTGATAAAGAAAAAGAACACTAAAAAGGAGGTTTGCTTTGGAAGGATTCTAGGAATCTTCCTTAAAGAAAAGGCTGTTGAATCCCTGGTCACCCTGACCATATTCATAAATGCCTCCAAGAGGCTCACATGTGCCCTCTTCGGCAGGTGGGAGAGGAACATCACCAAGCCCTTCAAGGCTTCTTCCTCCTCCAGGCCTTCTGAAAGCACTAGGGCTGTCACAGCCGCTCCTCTAACCCCAGAAGAGGCCCCCTCCACCTCCAACATTCCTTCTTCTCCTCAACATCAACAACAACAACCACTTCACATTTCTACCCCAGTTTCATCTCCTGCACAGTCTCCACCTCCATACCTCTCCTCAAATAAATCTTACTGCAATCCAATCAACTGAAATCTCATCCTTCTCCCATTCAGGAATCCACATAACATTCTCCTTCCCAATCACCACAACCATCCCCACATCAATCCCCTCTTCCACCTCATTTAACTACCACAGATCCCGACACCTTTCTCTCCTCCTACACATTCAATCTCGTGATCCCCCCATCATCCCCACATCAAGAATCCATCCCCACAACTGAAATTCCATCTTCTGCACCTGACCACACACACCAAGATATGTCTAGTGCATTTTCTGTTTGTTCAAACTGTGGTCACCACAATCCCTACTCCTCCACTGCTCCAGAATCTCTTTATTTAAATTTCTCTGATATTGCTAAGGACCTGCTTGCTTTCATCTCTCCCACTCTTCAAAATCTTATCACTAATGCTCTAGCTCCTCTCACTGCTTCTATCAACAATCTCTCTGCCATAGTTGCTGCTCTATCCCCTGTCCCTTCTTCTTCTAGGGGACTGGCTCCAGGACCTTCTGCAGCCAGTCAGGGGGAGATGCTTCATGATGAAGAAGCTCTAGTGAATGTAGCAGCAGAAACAGTAGCAGAAAAAGTAGCAGCAGAAGCAGAAGCAGCAGCAGCAGCAATAGAACTTGATTCTTTCATGACTGATTCTTCAGAAGATGCAGATCCTTCTGACATAATAGATTTAATAAAATCAGATACTTATATGAATGAGCCTGTTATGGCTGAGATAGACACTGTTGGTGATTATATTATAAATCCCACAGTTGATCTTTTGAATCTGTTAAGCATTTTTGATACAGTTCACTTGAACTTTCTGCCAGAAGACAGCATTAAGCCATCTTTGGCTATAGTCCCTTATACCTCTCCAATAAGCCCCAAGGTTGCCAAGAAACTAAAGACTAGTTTTGCTATAACAGAGGTTCCAGCTATTCCATCTCCACCAAAAGCTGCTTCCCCCATTATCTCATACCCTCCCAGAGACATTTCTGTTCCCACTTTTGTTATAGATGACTCCCCAATGCCTGATCTTGATGCATTGATCATGGCTGATATAGAAGAAGAAAATAAAACAGTTGCTGAAAACACTGTTGTGTATAGCACTCCTGCTCCAGCTCTAGTTCTTTCTCCAGCTCCTACTTATGCTGAAAAGCATATTGATAAATCTGTACTAAAAGCCATTGATGCTTTATATGATACTCCTCAAGGATCTTCTGATGAGGATGATGATGAAGAGGACTCTGATGATGAGCCTAAGAAGAAAGTCTCTAAGAAGAGAAAAGCTCCTCCACCTCCTGCCCCAAAATTAAATCCAACAAATGATACTCCCTATTATATACTGCAGAAAATCACACCATACAAGGGCATGCTAGCATGAATGTGGCTGTCCAAGAACCAGCAGAAAGAAAGAAAGAAAAGCAGGAAGTACTCACCTCCTCCTCAAAGATTCAGAAAGGACCCTCCTCCTCCTCCTCCACCTGCTGCTGGTGCTTCAGGTTCTTCAACTCAAAGGACTACCTAGTATCAAACATATCAGAGACATCAGGGTAGGTCCTCCTCTTCTTCAGGAAGCAGCCAGCAGATGCAATATTCATCTGGCAAACAGTATCAACAATAGCATCATCAACAGCAACAACAACAAATCACTGAAACATCAGAAAGCTGAAAGCCCAAAGTAGACCTGCCTCCCCTCCTGTACCTTTTGAAGATCTAGAAATAGCTACAACAGTAAGGATGACCAGATTCCAAGGAATTGGTTGTCCTATACCATGATCAACAAAGCAAAAGCTGAAGGAAATTAAGGATCCTTCTAAATACACTTACCATGTCCAAATACAGGAAGGAAGAACTCAACAGGTATGCTAATGCTAACAAATTTTTTTAATGTTGATGACTACATGAAATTGCATCCAGAAAGCTGTAGTGCCAAGGGCCACCTCTCCTTAATATCATTTAGGCTGGTTACTGATATGACAATGACAAAAGTACAAGCAGTCCAATCCAAATAGGGAGATTAAGTTCACTCAGCCTGGTGAAAAAGTTCAAGAGGAGAAGCACAAGGAGCACAAGAAGAAGAAATGATTTTTGAACTGTTTTAACTTCTCTGTTGCCCTAAAACTGCTTATTTATTTCTTGATACAGAAGCTTACTGTATATATATATCTGATGCACATTTAAATTTTTCCTGCCAGATATATGTTTTCTTACTTTGTAGCTCTTTTGTGTCTGTAATTAGTGACCTCATCCAAATAGGGGGATATTGTTGGATCCCTAGTTGGATTTGGGATAGGTTCACTAAATTAGGATGTTTGACCCAACATATATAGCCAGGGTCATGTTTGTGTCCTAGAGTCTAGGCCATATCCTTAGAGTCAACACTACATGGACCAGCCATCAACAAACTATAAAATACTCAGGACTTAGAGAAATTTCAAAGACTAAGAAAATGAGTTCAACGTTCATCGAACTCAGCTCGACGAAAGGCGTGCTCAGCTCGACAAACTCAGAGACAATTCTCTGAGCTGAGCTCGACGAATTTGGTTCCCCGGTCGACAATCTCTGGACACTACACTTCAACACGCCAAGTACAAAATTCCTTTCTCTGAACTCCAGTCGACGAAGTTAGACTATCAGCTCGACTAATTTGGTTCTCAGGTCAATGATTTCTGGATGTTCTACCTCAGCATTTTAAGTCCAGAAACAGCTAAATATTCTAAGTCCAGAATCATACTTCAGTCGACAAATTCATGTTCTCAGCTCGACGAACTTAGACCACAGTATTGACAAGTTTATCAAATAGCTATTAGCAATTCACAGGTCGACGAACTTATATTCTCAGCTCGACGATCTTGATACACAAAATTGGCAAGGCTCTGGAGAAAGCAGTTATCTGTTCTTAGTTCAATGATCTTGGATCTTAGCTCGACGAACAGAGATTATCTGGTCGACGAACATAACTTCTCAGCTCGACGAACTCAGGACCCAGTTCGACGAATTCTGTTCTCTGCTCGACGATTTCTGTGCAGTTCCAGACTTGGAAATTTGCCTCCCTCTATCCTTATTTTATTGCAATAATTCCTGAGTAATCAATGCTTAATATTCTATGAATATTACTGTTAGAAGCAAGCATTGATTATGGTCTTCATCAGGATTATTACTTGCCGCTTTTCAATGGGTCAGTTTGGGAAATCATTCAATACCGACATTCTCCAGGCCATCAGCAATCAATGCTGAAGGAATTCAAAAATTTAGAAAGAAGTTGTCATAAGAAATATAAAAGGATTTTTTTCTTCTTCCTTCTTAACAGCAGCACAGCACAGACGACATACAGAATACAGTGAACACAAAGAACAAGAAATACAAGGGAATAGAACAGTAAAGAAAAAAAGCCCTAGTCCAGAGAAATAATACCAGATACAAAAGAAGAAGAAGAACATCAATCAAAAATCAAGAGTCTTCTTCTCTCTTCATTCCAGGATTCTTCAGAGGACAACAAATACTCTATCAGTCAAGAAGTTCCTGGATACCTTCTAGTCAAGGCTGAAACATTGAAAACCTACTCACCCTGAAGCAAAGCTCCAACCTTCCTGAACAGATCAATATCTCAGGGGGAGCTTTGTTAACATCAAAAGATCCACTAAAGTATTCTCAGTTGTATTTGAGAAAGAGAAGATAACAACACTCTCTCATCCCCCCCACTGTAAAAAGGGTTCTTTAACTCCCTTCAAAAGTTATTCCTGGTTGCAAGTTACCTGACCAAAAGACTTGGGATTGGTTTTTGAGCACCTGATCAAAAGCTCATTGGTGGCAGTCACCTGATTGAAAACCTGAGTGGATTCCTACTAGGGTGGTAGAAGAGTGGATGTACCCAAGTTTAGGGGAAGCACTATAAAATTCTTGTGTGTCTGGTTGCCTTCTTTTTCTTTTGTTCTTGATGTGTTTGTGCTAGTTAGGTTGCTGTGTCTGTGATATTAGTTTTTTTTGCAGTTCCCGTGGTAGATTATTTTATCTTAGGACTGATTTTCATTTACAGCAAAAAGCCTTAAAAGTTTCAAGATACTCTATTCCCCCCTCTCTAGAGTATATCAGATCTAACCCTAACTTTCAAAAAGTTTTCAAAACTTATGCAAGGGAAGTTTGAAATGAGCAGTATGGGCGAGCTGAAGTATTTCTTAGGGCTTCAAGTGAAACAATATGAAGATGGAATTTTCATCTCGTAGACCAAGTTTACCAAAGAGCTAATTAAGAAATTCGGAATGGAGAACGCAACCTCGATGAGGACTCCAATGGGTTCAACTATGTCTCTATATAAGGATGAAAAAGGGAAACCTTTTGATGAAATAAAGTAAAGAAACATAATTGGATCCATGCTCTACCTTACTGCTAGTAGACCTGACATAATGTTTTCAACATGTGTATGTGCTAGATTTTAGGTAAACTCTAAGGAATCTCACTACGCTGCTGCAAAGTGGATCTTGAGATAACTTAAAGGTACACCAAATCTTGGCTTATGATACCCAAGAAGTAATAATAGCAAACTAATAGGTTTTTCAGATGCAGATTTTGCAGGGAGCAAAGACGACAGGAAAAGCACTTCCGAGACTTGTAAATTCCTAGGAAGAAGGCTTATCTCCTGGAGTAGTAAGAAGCAGAACTGTGTAGCAATCAATTTGAAGATTATAATATGAAGTTATAATATGAAGTTCTAGAACATTCCATTATTTTGCGACTCTTCCAGTGCAATTGCAATAGCCAACAACCCAGTCTCGCACAGCCGGACAAAGCATATAGAGCTAAGGTGTCACTTCATTCGAGAGCATGTGAAGCATGAGGACATAGATCTCCAATATGTCTCTACAGACAGGCAAATTGCAGATATTTTCACAAAGCCGCTGGACGAGACCAAGTTCTCGTTCTTCAAAACAGAACTTGGAAAGCTCAACAATGAAGATTAGAGAAGATGGACCCCCAAGAAAGCTCAGAGATCAAGAATCAGTCAAAAGTTGGAATTCTACAAATTTCCAACTTTTTGACTCGAGTAAGAAGTAAAGTACACGAGTAAGAAAAAGACGTACTCGAGTAATCCAGTTATATCTACTCGAGTAATCTATAAGCCACTCGAGTGACCTACTCGAGTAACAGAATGACTTACTCGAGTAGTCGACTCATTTACTCGAGTAATGAACCTTCACTCGAGTACTTCAACCTAACTACTCGAGTACTTCCAAACATCACTCGAGTACTTCCAGCCATATCTAATCGAGTATCTCAACATCTTTACTCGAGTAATATCAAGTCTCTTGAGTATGTTCCAGTCAACCTTTTCTCCTCAATTCAAATTTCCTTATTCGCAACCCGAGGCTTATGCCGCCACTTCTAAGGTATGATTCCTTCATTTATCTCTTAATTAGACATAAACCTGGGGTTATATAAATAGGAAATTCCAAAATCTTTCTACACGAAATCATTTTCTTTCTCGAGTAAGCCGTCAGTCGGTTCGTCTTCCGCCAAGAAATTGCAAAGTCGCGTCTTCTTCCTCCCCGTCGCAGTTTTTCTAAGAGCTTCTGGATCATGGCCTCTTCTTCAAAGATTGGCATAGGTTCTGAACTAGTTTCCGCTAGAATTTCAGAACTTTCAAATGATTTCCATAATCTTATGATACTTCTCGACACCGCCGGATTTACCTTCATTCTCCAAGAACTCTGTAAAATCCTCTTTCCAGATGTTGTCAAGTTCTTCAGAAATGTCAAGGTTAAGCGACATGGTGTCGTTCTTAAATCAATAGTCAGAGGAATCAAAATCAAGCTTACAAAGACATCTGTTTCTCAACTTCTTCGATTGCCGCTTGTAGATGAAGAAGATCATCTAGGCCCTGATGAGTCTGACAAAACATGTATGTTTTGTGGTGTTTCTCCTGATGAAGAGTACATCAAAAGGTCTCAGCTGAATCCTGAAAGAAAATTACTTATGGATATTATAGGGAAAGTCCTCCTCTGCAAAACTAATTCTATCAGAGATATCTCTCTCTCATTCTTTGATATTATGCAAGCCGTAGTCTGCAGGAAGAAATTCCAATTTAGTATGATGATCTTGGATAAGATCAGCGACATCATTAAAGCTCCAAATTATGCCAGAATTATCTCTCTCCTCCTCCATGAAATCAACCCAGAAATCTTCAACTTCTCAAAAGGGACTGTTCTTCATCACATGAAGAAAATTTCCATATCCTCCATTCAAAGATGGGAAGTGAAACTGCAGAATCCAACTCAGGCTGCCAAGGTTCAAGATATTCCAGCCACAGAGGACAGGACTCCATCTCCCTCTCCACATCAGATTGCCAGCTCCTCTGGTGTATCTATTGAGGGGGAGCTTGCTCCTTCTGTCCCAGCAAGGATACCTACACCTCCAGCAGTTTCTCCTCCACCTCAGACTCCAGAAGAAACTCCTTCTGAACAACAACTTCAAGAATCCCTACTCTCAACAGAAGCTGCCATCAGTGAAATGATTGAAGAGCTGACTGCAGATGATCTTCCTCCTCCTCCCTCTCCAAAGGAAACCACCACTGAAATACCAAAAGAATCCACTCTAGTACAATCTCCAATACATACTCCTTCTCCAGCAAAATCTCCTGCTGCACACCAAGAGCACGTTGAGACCATTTTCATCTCTGATGAGCAATCCCCTGAGCCAGCAGAAGCCCCTTTGAGAAAATTGGACTTCTCCATACCCCTAGCCACTAATGAAGGGGATGCCCTGTTTCACACTACTAGAGCAAAGAGCTCAGTCTCCATTACAAAAATTGCTCTATGGGTTGCTCCTCCTCCTCCAGTTCCCTCTACTAGTGCTCCTCCTCCTGCTGCTGCTGCTTCCTCCAATGATTTGATGAATATGTTTGTGCTTATGCTTCAAGAGCAAATAACCTACTTTGATGCTTCTCTTAAAGCTGTCACTGATAAAGTCACTGCTCTAGAGACTGAAATGAGCAGGGGATTTGCTGAAATTCAGCACAAGACTGATCAGCTAAGACACCTCTTCCAAATTGGTGGAAAGGCTCTAGATCACACTATTACTAGTGTTGGTCAGGTTATAGAACAAGGTGTGACTCTGGCAGGAAATCAGATTGAATTGGATAAGAGAGCTGAAGCTACTAAGATGAAGATCTGTGGAGAGGTTGGAACCTTCAAAGATGATGCCATCATTACACTGACTGTAGAAGTCAGAAAGGGGGAGAGTTTGGTGAAAGAATATCTAAAAAAATCAAATGCACTCAAGCAAGAGCTTTGGTAAGCCAAAATGAAAGAGATCCATGATGATGTCTTAGGACAAATTCAGAGTGTCAAATTCCATACATATGATACTACTGTCTGCATGCATAATTAAATCTTTCCTGAGTTTGCTGCTGATCCAAATATCATTCCTCACCACCTAAACCCCTTAGCTGTTGCTGCTCCTGCTCAAGCTCCTCAACCTACCTTATCTCCAAGACCTGAAGGCTAAGAAGGCCCTCCTCCAGATTCTTATGCTCAACTTTGGGAGGATGACCCTGCAAATATCTTTTTCCAAGCTCCTCCTGAGATCCAGACTTCTAAGAAGAAAAGAAAATATGGTGATGGTGTCTCTGCTAGTAGGTTTATCCCATTTCCAGATTCAGAAAAGAGAAAAACTCCAGAATTTGCAGAGATCTGGTCTCCTACTTCTAAGTCCCTCATTTTGGATACTCTCAAACTTGTTATGGATTTTCATGAAAGCATGAATATTCATTACAGCTCCCAGGAATGAGAATTATATGAGAAGTATATGACTAAGAGGAGGCTGTATGACAGAGGATTTAGTAGGAACAACCCTGTTGCTCCTCCAAGACCTCCTAAATACTACCCCAAGCCATACAACTACCAGAGGAGACAACAAGAGAAGCAAGATAGGCAGCACCACCAAGTCTACGCTATAAGGATATATGAGAATGTGGAAATGATTTTTGTAGAAATGATACTTTGGAAAATCACTGATAAGTGTTGAAAATTGTGAAGTGAAAGTGGGTGATTGGAAGTCTTGGGCAACCTATCCAGGCGGACTACACGGACAGGGTTGGCGGACAGTCATGTCAGCAGGGCTATTGTAGATGGCTTGTACTATGGAGGTCTGGGAGGTCTATTCGCACGGACTAAGCGAACAACAGTGGTGATTTGCCAGGCTAGTGTATGCTCAGCATGCAGTTGAATCCCAGGTAACCGGGATGATAGCGTCTCTATCCGCGGAGTCCGGTAAGAAGCAGACTGAAGAACTGGAGCGCAGCAGACCGGCTTGGCAGAAGTCTTGGTCTTGTTCTAGTGAAGCGGCAAGTGGAAGTCGCGGAGATCTCCAGTCAGTGCGGACTGATACTGGAGTTCGCCGGTGCAGGCGGACTGAATCCAGTGTCCGCCAGTAAGTGCGGACTAGCCCTTACGGTCAGTGGTATGGACTTGGTTGGTTCCGAACCAAGTCCATGTTTGGTTCAGTCCGGGGAGATCGCGCAGTAAAGTGCGGACGTCATCTTAGTCCGCCAAGCTCGGCAGAAGTGCTGTGTGCCTTGGTTGCGATTTTGGGGATATGCGGACTGGAGTTGAATCCTCGAGTGCGAGCGGACTAGAGCTGGGTCTTCTTAGTCCGACAGCTGCCTTGTTGACATGGTCGTGGGCTCAGGATATACGGAGTAGAGCAGTCTATTGGATATGCGGACTGGAGGTATCCGCAGTATAAGCAGCCTGGAGCTGTGTTCGCTGAGTCCGACAGTAGCCTTGGTGGCGAGGCTGTGGGCTCGGGATAAGCAGATTGGAGCTGTGTCCGCGGATTGGCGGACAGTTACTGCAGATTTCGGCTGTGGGTCTTGGCTTGGCCTTTGGCGACAAGGCGGACTGGCGTTGTGTTCGACCTTGGTGAAGCATAGGCGGACTGGCTATCCTGCACAGGTCGCGGCGGGCTGGAGTGTATCCGCGGTTTTGAGGAGACTTGTCTTACTGCGGGATGTGGCGGTAATCTTATCAGCTAGGGCGGTGACCACACTCCTCATCGTGCCTATAAATAGGACCTATGTCACATCAGAAATAGAGAACCTAAGAGAGCGAATGAATAGTAAGTGAGCCCGCCAACAGTTGCTACTAACTAGATTATAGTATCCACACGGTTTGATAGAGTTGACCAGTTTATGCTGTGTAGGTTGTGCGGATTGCACTGGAAAGCCAGGACTAGGCTCTGATTGCGGTCAGGGACATTGCTTGCAGTTAAGCAACATGCGGTAAACAGCAGGTCGCGGACAGCGACCAGACGGTTTTCTCTTTGGCAACTTGTGTTTGGGGTTCAATAAGTCGCCTTCATCAGGCGACCTGTTCAGTTCGGCTTTGCAGCTTGTGCGGTCCGGCGGCTAGGCGACCTCACGGTGAGGTGGCTTGCAGATCGGCGGCTAGAGCTTAGCATTGGAATAACGGGCAGTCCGCGCGGCTTGGGTTGCGGTCTGGCGACCTGGCAGATTGTGCGGACTCCGTAGCAGTAGACCGACAGCTTCGTGTTGACTTGTCTTTGTAATTGTCTCTGCTCTCCCTGTGGTGATTTTGGCAAATCATGTCTCGTCATGTATGTCTCACCTTTTAAAGAAGTTAGATGTTAATCAATAAAGACTCTTGTTGCTGCATGTGTTTCTGGTTGTAACTGACTTAGTTGAGATAACCCCTGCTCACTCCAAGGTCCGGGAAAATTCAACATGGTATTAGAGCATGTTTGGAGTGGATAATCTGTGATCAACTGAAGTGGTTATCGCTCTTGTGAAGATGGAACCAGTGGTAGAACCATTGCAGTGGAAGATGCAAGTGGTCTTGGAATTGAACTCCTTATAGAGACGAATTTTGATAGGTGGAAGTCTTGTATAGAGAGCTTTATTCTTGGCAAGGACCTTTGGGAGGTGGTATGTAGAGCAGGAAGACAAGAGGTTATTGCTGGAAATGATGAAGAGATGAGAGCTTGGAAGGAGACAAATGCGAAAGCGGAGTCTATTCTCAAGCAGGTGATCTCATCAAAGCTCTTGGACCACATCAGTGGATGTCGGTCAGCTGAGGAGGTTTGGACTTCCCTTGATGGGTTGTTCAGGAAGGAGGTGAAGGTTGCTACGAAGGATGGTCCTTCTACTTCATATCAGCAAGAGAGGAGTGGTTCTCCTAAGCATGATGGGAGGAGGAAGGAAAGACCAAGGTGCTATAGATGCAAGCAGCATGGTCATCTCAGGAAGGAGTGCAAGGTTGTCTTGCTCTCGACGAACGTAGCTCATGTTGGAGGCAAGTAGAAGAACTTAGTTGGGTCATCAACAAGTTTAGATGCTGATCAGATGAAGGCCAGTGATAGTGCAGTTATCTGGCATGAAAGACTTGGGCATGTAGGGATGTACAAGCTGAAAGCAATGGCAGTAAGGAGACTCGTGAGTGGTCTGCCTAGATTGTCATCCTATGGCGATGGTCAGGGATGTGCAGGATGTCAGCACGGTGAAGCTTATCGCTTTACGGTTGATAAGGCACAGTCCAGACGTAAAGCATCTTTGGAGGTGATCCATTGTGATCTGGTTGGACCGACCATCACCGCCAGTCTTGGAGGCAGCAGGTACATGCTGATATTGGTTGATGACTATTCGAGGTATACTCGGGTATACTTCATGGAGGAGAAGTCGAACATGTTCCACTTGTTTGTGTAGTTCAAGAAGCTTGTGGAAGGCCAGCTTGGCCTGCGGATCAAGAAGTTGAGGACAAGCATCGGTGGTGAGTTTGGATCAACCGAGTTCTCGAACTTTTATAAAAAGCATGAGATCTAAAGGGAGCTTTCTTATGGACATACTTCACAGCAAGACGATGTTGCAGTTCAGATGATCAGTTTGTTGACGGAGACCTGCAAGTATTGGCTTCAGTGCAAAGACATTCCTAAGGATTTTTGGGCGGAAGGGATGGCATGTGTTGCACATGTCATCAATCAGATGCCTCTTAGTCCGATCATTGTTGAAAGAATTGGTTTCAAGATATCATAAACACCTATAGGGTGAGGGGGAGGGGTGAATATGTTCAATTCCTTTTTATTAAGGCAGACAGTATATTTTACTAGTAATTAATCTATGAAATAACTATCACAACACAGATTAAAAGAAAACACAACCAACACAGCATACACACAGATTTATAGTGGTTCCCCAAGTGATGGGTACATCCACTTTCCCCCTTCGCCTATCTAGCAGTATACTAGATTCGGCCTAACTTCCTTCTTCCTTCTCAGATCCTCAGATCTTATAACTCAGAACCCAGAATGGTTTCTACAACTCAGACTTCAGCAAGTCCTACAGGTCAGATCCTCTCAGAGAATTCTACCTCAGAGTGAGTCCACACTCCTACAACTCAGGCAATCAAGCCTTACCTCAGCCTCTTTCACAAGGCCTATAACTCAGAGAATTCAGTCTCCTATCTCAGGCACTCATCCCTATCTCAGCTTTATAAATATAGGCTTACAACTCAGAGAGATAACTCTCTTACACTCAGATCTATAAAAGATCCTACAGAGAAAAATTGATTATATGAGAATAATTCCTTCACCCTGGTAGAGAGAGAAAGGGGTGAAGGCTTCTTGGTCAGTTCTTGATATATGACTGCTTAAGATCCAACCTGTCTTAGCCTCTTCAAGGCTTCTTGAATCTGAACAAAGTAAGGTTGATCTTCTTGTGAAGTTGGAGATGATCTTCAATCTAGTTTCCATCAGAATTTGATCTGAAATCTTCTTGCAGACTTGTTCAGCATCTGCCTTCTCCTGATGACTTGAAGATGACAAGTCCTTTCTTCTTAGATCTATTTCTATTTTTCAGATAGTCTATATTGATAGTAGAACAGGTCTTTATATATATCCTTCTGAGGTTACCGGCTGATCTAGTTTATAACAACCTTTTGACAGCTCTGACAGATGCAACAACTTTGTTAGTTATGACAGCTGTCAAGTCGTTAGTCTTGACACCTGATGCCTCAATGTACTTTATCTAAGCAGGAAAATGTCGAGACAATCCTCCAAAAGTGTCAACACAAATAAACCATGTGTCGACACAATCCTTGATGATGTCGATACATCTCTCATAGTGTTGACATAGCCCTTCTTTATCAGCTCAACACAGCTTCTGTGGAATGTGTCGACACAAGTCCTGTGTGTCGACACAACAGCTTCTAGTCTCGACAAAGTTGTTGTTGACAGAATTCTGGCGTGTGTCGACACTAGTCCTGTGTGTCAACACAGTTGTTGTCGACAGAATTCTGGAATGTGTCGACACAAGTCCTGTGTGTCGACATAGTTGTTGTCGACAGATTTTGTGTGTGTCGACACAAGTCCTGTGTGTCGACACAATCTGACTCCTAGTGTCAACACAGCCTTTCCCAAGTGTCGACACAATTATTCTCAAGTGTCGACACTTGTACTTAGAGACTTTTTCTGCATATCCTTAACCTGCACATTGAAACTCAATACAACATCAAATACACATTGATGAATATCATTGATTTAGGTGAGGCTTCTCCAAATCAGGTACACATTTTCCAATGTACCCAACAATCTCCCCCTATTTGGAGAAGTCATAACCCTTAGTCAATGATATACATCACTTATAATAAGAACAAAGATTATGATGTAAACAGTTATTTCAAAGACAAGAGTAACCATAAGCAGTCATAGTATGTATCAATATTATCACAGAATGTGTTATAACATAATAAACATGCATCACAAAATTTTAAGTATCCAATATCAATTTAAGACCAAACCAAGGAATTTATTAATATATGTTCAGCAATACAAGTATTTAGTCCAAAATTTTACATTGAACTAAGCCTAGACCATCTAATTCTAGGACTGATCATGCTCCTTGATAACAATTCCTTTGTCAGACTGAATCTTAGCTTGTACATTAGCTTCAGTGTCATCAGCCGACTTCTTTCCTTTAAGATCCTTCTTCTTCAGCTCTTCAGCCTTGACCTTTTGCCTTTCAAAGTAATGATAAGGCTTTGGAAAGTATTTGCTTGGCTCCACAGAAGTAGCAGGTATCTTCCCAGCTTTGAGATCTCTTCTAAACTGATAAATGACATCTTTCCGCTTCTAATACTTGCTCCATTCTTGTTCAGAGTACCACTTGCCCCTATCATGCATGTTATCTTTAATAGTTTGTCAGGCAGTGAGAATAATGTTTCTGGAGGTGGGACACCATCTTTCAAAATCAGGTTTTAATTCAGCATGCTCTCTAAACCCTTTCTTAGAAAGTTGAGCTTCTTGCTCTCTTTTCAAAGCAGCTTCAGACATTTCAACCTTTTCAATAATCACATTCTGTACCTCCGGTGGAGGACTGTACATTTGTTGTACTGCATATTGAATGCCCTCAAAATCAATATGTGGATAAATAATTTGAGCTACTTTCTGCTGAACCCCTTCATTGGAAGCCGGTTGAACTCCTGATTTAGCAGTGTTATCATCATCACACAGGGGTGAATAACCAAGAGTTGCTCTGATAGCATTAGTGATCCATTTAGCATGATCATAGCCTGCATTGACTAATACTCTCTCCTCCTTTATGACTTCTCTTTCAATATGGTCTCTGAGATCATCTTTTTGAAATCGAATCTGATCAGCTAGATAATTGGTGCCTTCTTTATAGAATGATCTGAAATTCTGCAGCTGATCAGCAATGACCTTTTAAGAGGCCTAGATAGTAGTGTGAACATTAGCCAAATCTACTTTGAGTTGTTTATCAAACTCAGACTTTTCTTTAACCATGTTTTCAGTGAAAGCAGTGGCTTTATTCTTAAGTTCTATTATAATAATATTGTGGGATTCTGTTAGATTGTCATTCATTCTGATTTCGTTTTCCAGAACATAGCCTTATTTCACTACTATGTCATCTATTTGAGTTTTGGCTTCCACTTGTTGCTTGGCTAAATAGACTACAACATTACCTCCCTTATGGAAGCAATCTATCATTTCCTTTTTATGCAAATTCACCTCAAATCTGATAGATTTGATATCTTGGGCCAGCTGAAAGTGCAATTCCTTGTTGCTCTCATCAACATATTGTTCAAGGGCATTTCTTTGTTCATCCATCTTTACTTGCAGTTTCACCAAAAGTGAACTGAAGTCTACCACTGGAGCTGTTGTTTGTGGGATAGTCTGCAAGGCTTTCTTATAGCCAGAGCTCCTTTTCCTTAGTTCCACAAGTTTTCTCTTCTTTGCCCTGGAGTCTTCTTCATCTTCTAAGGAATCAGATGAACTTTCTATATCCACAGTGTCTTTTGGACTTGTGGCAATGATGGTCATCGCTTTTTCTATTCTTTGCAGCTCCCACTCAGTTCTTGCTACTAGTAAATCAGGAAACAACTCTTCTAGAGTTACCTCTTATTGCATTTGAACTGGTGGAATAACATTTTCTTTCACAGTAGACGATCTTCCTTCAAATTCAAAAGTCTCTTCCATAGTATTATCATGTCCCGGGACATTGTCTTGGTTAGTCTGATCAACATCAGTCATATGCACATCCAGTACATTATTCTCAGTGTCTATAACAGTTTGATTTTTGTCCTGGACTACCTCAAGTATATATTGAGTAGCTGTTTCACTGTCCAATGCAGCTGTGTGGTCAGTTGGCTTTTGCACAATAGTGTCCTTTGAAGGTGATGACACTTGTTGAGCAGGAATTGGAGAAAGCTCATTGGCTCCCCCTTGATGAGGCTCCTCCTGTACCTGATCCTCTGAGATGTTGGTGGCAGGAATCTGCTCCCCCTGTACCTGACTATCAGTCACAGTTTCTTGAGCAGGAGATTTGCTAGTCCTTTCTGCTCCTTCTTCATCTGAGCTGAAAATAACTACTTCTGAATCACTGGATGATTTAGCTGGCTTGTGTTGAGTTTTCTTCTTTATCTGAACCTGTTTCTGGGGAGTTGAAACATCCTTGGTTCATACTCTATCCCATCTGGACAGTATTCTTAAGTCCATTCTCCTCATGTGATTAATCTTAGAACTTGCAGTCTGATTCAACACTTCATGAATATTCACAGCCAGATATAAGCTTGGTATTCTGCCCAGATTAGGTTTCTTAAGACTTTCTTTGATCTTATCAAAGATAACAGCAGACCAATTTGTTTTCACCTTGAATATCACTCTGGTCATTAGATTGAACATATAGGCTGAAATCCTATCATGTCCTCCTGATTTGCACAGAATAACTTTCCCTATAATTTCAGAAAGAAATTTGCCATGGGAATTCATTCCCTTCCTGTTCATAGATGACCCAATCTTGGTAGTGGGATCCAGTCCACACCATTGGAGAGCATCTTTTGTCATGGAGGATGTTATGTCATCGTCTTCCTTAATCTTGGGAAGCTGTAGTGTCTTCCTTAAACTCTTCTGGGTGAGTTTGACCTTGGTTCTGTGAACAGATGACTTAATTTTCAGGCCCATCGAATCCATTGATGCTGCCAAGAAGAATTCAAGAACCACCTTCTTCTATATCCGGGTAGGTTCTGGAACTAAGTAGTCCAATCCATTTTCTGTGATTAGGGTAATCACGGCTTTGATTTCGGGCGTGGCAGTCTCAAAAGCATGACGAACTAGTTCATAGCCCTCATTGATGTTCTCTTCCAGCTTTGGCGCCATTAGGGATTAGAGAGCGAGAATAAGAGAGATGAAGGTCTGTCGACACAAAGGTTTGGTCTCGAGAATTTTGAGAGCGTAGTCGACAGGGTTTTACTTCCACCTATTTATATGTTTCTAAACAAAGAAGGTCAAAAGGTGGGTTGAAATACTCTTATTGTGTCGACACTGTTGGGATTGTGTCGATACAGACTATTAAAGTCTCGACAGAGAATGTAAAGGTATTATAATACTAGGTGTCGACACCATCTGCGATGTGTCAACACAGACAACCTTAAAAGTTAACACTAATTTTTGTGTGTCGACACAGACAACTGTATGTGTCGACACCAATATCTAAGTGTCAAGAGAGCTATGTGTTGACACCAAATTCTGAGTGTCGACACAATCTTCTTGATGTGTCGACAGAATTTTCTTTATGTGTCGACACCAACTATTAAGCGTCGACACAGATGCCTTTACGTGTCGACACAGAATTACTTAGCCATTTTTATCATTCTTATTCCAAATTCAGCATGTCTAATTCAATTTTAAAGTAATTGAATTTAGTTTCATCCAGTGGTTTGGTGAACATGTCAACAATTTGAAAATTAGTGTTGATAAATTCTAAACTTATGTCTTCTTTTTCAACATGATTTCTAATGAAATGAAATCTGACTTCTATGTGTTTAGTTCTGCTATGAGAAATAGGATTTCTAGCAATAGAAATTACACTAGTAGAATCACAATATAATATGGTTCTACTTACCTTAATGCCATAATCTTCAAGTTGATGTTGTATCCATAACAGCTGAGCACAGCAACTGTCTGCAGCCACATATTCAGACTCAGTAGTGAATATAACCACACTTGTCTGCTTTTTGCTGCTCCATGACACCAATCTTTCACCTAGAAACTGACATGTGCCAGTGGTGCTTTTTCTATCTTCTTTGCATCCTGCAAAGTCTGCGTCTGAATAACCTATTAGTAGAAAATCTCTATTCTTAGGGTACCAAAGGCCAAGATTTGGTGTTCCCTTAAGATATCTCAAAATTCTTTTGACAGCAGTATAATGAGATTCTTTAGGGCAGGCTTGATACCTAGCACAGACACATGTTGCATACATGATGTCTGATCTACTAGCAGTTAAGTATAGAAGGGAGTTAATTATCCCTCTATACAAAGACTCATCTACAGGTTTTCCTGCATCATCTTTGCCTATAGGCATACTTGACCTCATTGGAGTTCTCATGGTAGAGGATGACTCCATGCCATATTTCTTAATTAACTCCTTGGTGAACTTAGACTGGGATATGGACAAGCCATCATCAGTCTGTCTAACTTGGAGTCCCAAGAAGAATTTCAGCTCACCCATGCTGCTTATCTCAAACTTCCCTTGCATAAGTTTAGCAAACTTTTTACAAAAGTTGTTTTCAGTTGATCCAAAGATAATGTCATCAACATATATCTAGACTAGGATGATCTTGCCTTTTGATTCCCTTAGGAATAGAATTTTGTCTATTTTCCCCCTTGAGAATTTGTTCTCAATGAGGAATATAGACAGTGTTTCATACCAAGCCCTAGGGGCTTGTTTCAAACCATATAGTGCTTTCTTAAGCCTATACACATAATTAGGATAGAGAGGATCTACAAAACCTGAGGGTTGTTTAACATAAACTTCATCTTTTAAGTCACCATTCAAAAATGCTGACTTTACATCCATCTAAAATACCTTGAACCCTTGATAAGCTGTATAGGCTAAGAACAGCCTTATTGCTTCCAACCTTGCCACTAGGGCAGATGTCTGGTCAAAATCTATTCCTTCTTCCTATCTGTAGCCTTTTGCCACCAGTCTTGCTTTGTTCTTGACTATAATACCATTTTTATCTAACTTGTTCCTGTAGATCCACTTAGTCCCTATGACATTGTGATTCTTTGGTTTAGGAACCAACTTCCAGACTTTGCATCTTCTGAATTGATTCAGTTCTTCCTGCATAACATCAATCTAGTTTGAGTCTTGTATGGCCTCTTCAAATTTCTTGGTTTCCATCTGGGATAGGAAACTTGAGCAATGAACTGTGTTCAAGTTCTTGCTCCTTGTTTGAACACCATGACTTGGATCACCAATAATTTGGTGTGCTGGATGATCCCTTAGGTGTCTAATTACTGGAGGAAGTCTATCTACAACTTGATTTCCTCCAATCTCCCCATCAAGCTGCACTTTATTATCTTCATCATCAGTTTGTGAGTCTTCTACTCCCCCTGGACAACATCCATCATTTTCATCATCCTGTCTTGCAGGTTGGTCTTCACTTATAGTTAGCTTGTCCATCTTTTTCTTCAAACCTGTAGAGCTACAAGGAGTGCTTTCACATAAGCCACTTGGGCGATAGTGATAGAACTATTGGAAATGTTACCAAACCCTTTGATGACCCCCTTTTCAGATCCACCAAAGATCACTTTAGGTCCATTCTCTATGGGAGAGTAGTCCTCCAGCATCCTTCTTGTTCCAGTCATGTGCCTGGAACATTCACTGTCCAAGTACCATATTGGGGTATGACCACTTGGACTCACCTGCATCAAATAAAATTACTTAACCTTAGAACCCCAATAATTATTGGGTTCTAGGTTCATGTTAGACTGAAACTTAACATGCTTGCCTGCAGCCTTTCTGACAGGTAAGCTGGCAACTTTCCTGACTGTAGTGTTGTGCCAACAATCAACGACATAATGACCCACTTTGCCATAACACCAGCACTCATATCTATTGTATCTTCTTTTAAGTACATTCTTAACATCATTGCTGTCAACAGTCCTTTTATTGAGTGTTGGGACTGGTGCATCAAATACCGATGATTCATGACGAACATGGTGTGTTTGCTCATGGGCTGCCCTATTGGCATTTGCACCCTTGTCATTCTAATCACCAATCTTACAGTGACCATGTGTAATGTCATGGTCATACCTGTTAGTAGGCTGTATCACTTTCCTAAAGGAAATAGGGGGTTTGGAGGCTAGTGGCTGAACTGGGGCTTTGCCTTTTCTTTTGGGATTAGCTGCCCTAGTTCCTCCCTTTAAGCCTAATCCTGTCTTACCCTGTTGGAGGATGTAGTCATCAATTAAGGGTAAGACTAATTTTGGCTTTGAGAATTTAGCCACAAGATCCTTCTCTCTCTGAAGTCTGACTTCCAGACTCTTGATTTGATCATTTTTGAATGTATTGTACCCATATGAATAAATGTTTTATTTTTCAGTTTGGAAACTTCATTCATCTTCAAATCCAGCATTTTTGCTGAATATGATGCAACCAATTGAAGGGATGTAATTTCCTTAGCCTGTTCCTTGTTAAGGATTCTGCTTCTCTTAAGAGCTTGCAACAAATCACCATACTCATCAATTAGTTGATGAACATCCCCTTCAGATTGAGAACCATCCTCATCTTTTGATGCAAATGCTTATGATTCTGATCCAGTGTAATAATCAGAAACTGAAGATAGGTTGTTTACCTTACTAGGACCATGCTGATCCTGGCATTGATCTTCCTCAGACATAGCCATCAGCCCTTTGCAATGAAGATCTTTAATCCCATTGATAGAGTCCAGCAGTTGCAAGAATTTGTCTCTTCTGAATCCTCTTCAGTTGTGAACAGTCCAATATATACTTTAACTTCAGTTTCAGCTTCAGATTCTGATGATGAGGAATCAGTCCAGCTTTTCTGCTTCTTTGTAACAAAGGATCTCTCCTTCTTGCCATTATTTTGATGTTTCTTTTTGTCATTAGATTCCTTTCTTTTATCAGGGCAGTCAACAACATGTCCAGTCCTATCCTGTTTAGAGGATTTCTTTTTCTGATAATAATCATCCTTGGACTGTGAGGAGGATGACTTGGTTCTCCACTATTTTTTCTTCAAGAATCTTTGGAATTGCCTTGTGAAGACGGCAAAGTCTTCATCAGAATTAGGGTTGTCTGATGTGTTGTTGTCAGAATTATCTGAGTCATCTTCAACCATTCTCTTGGGAGGAGAAGGTGACTTTCTGCTGCCCTTTCTTGTGGCTTCAGCCTTAAAAGCAACTAACTTCTCTCTATATTCAGACTTATTGCCTTTCTCCTTCTCCTTTCTGGCAGTGAGCTGCATCTCATAGGATAACAATTTTCCAAATAAGGTTGGTGGAGGTGTATCTGCAAGCCTGGCCACCTCTCTGATGACACATATTTTAGTATCTCAATCCTTGGTTAGTGATCTGATAAACTTGCCATTTAATTCATAAGTGTTAAAGACTCTTTCATATGTCATTAGCTCATTAACAATTCTAAAGAATTTCTTATAGCATTCAGCTATGATATCTGTCTTAGCTTGTCTAAATCTTTCATACTCTCGATTTAACATAGACTTCCTATCCTCTCTCACTTCTATTGTTCCCTCCATGTAGATAATTAAAGTGTCCCACATCTCCTTGGAGGTTTTACAATGGACCAGATTCTAGAATGTAGAGTCATCTATGACACTCACAATTATGTTTTGTGCCCTCTTGTTTAAGGTTGCTAGGATGATCTCTTTCTTAGTCATTTCTGAATAACTTTTTGGAGTCTTGAGGTTAGCATCAAGAACTGATATATTCATAGGAATAAATGGCCCTTCTAGTACTGTGATGTAAATTCTTGGATCAGATGCTTCCATGAACAATCTGACCCTCTCTTTCCATATGCCAAAATTTTCTTTCCTACAGAGAGGAAGTTTCATGGATCCAAGTACATTCTGATTCTCACCTGAACTCATTCTGTCTAACTGATAACTGCCTTATAGATCAACTCAGACTATTAAGTCTATTCTTGAGCAACCTGGCTCTGATACCACTTGAAAGAATTGATTTCAAGATATCCTAAATACCTAGAGGGGGGGGGGGGTGAATAGGTTCAATTCCTTTTTATTAAGGCAGACAATATATTTTACTAGTAATTAATCTATGCAACAACTATCACAACACAGATTAAAAGAAAACACAATCAACACAACATACACACGGATTTATAGTGGTTCCCCAAGTGATGGGTACATCCACTATCCCCCTTCGCCTATCTAGCAGTATACTAGATTCGGCCTAACTTTCTTCTTCCTTCTCAGATCCTTATATCTTACAACTGAAAACCCAGAATGGTTCCTACAACTCAGACTTCAGCAAGTCCTACAACTCAGATCCTCTCAGAGAATCCTACCTCAGAGTGAGTCCATACTCCTACAACTCAGGCAATTAAGCCATGCCTCAGCCTCTTTCACAAGGCCTACAACTCAGAGAATTCAGTCTCCTATCTCAGGCACTCAGCCCTACCTCAGCCTTTATAAATATAAGCTTACAACTCAGAGAGATAACTCTCTTACACTTAGATCTATAAAAGATCCTACAGAGAAAAATTGATTATAAGAGAATAATTCCTTCACCCTGGAGAGAGAGAAAGGGGTGAAGGCTTCTTAGTCAGTTCTTGATAGATCTGACTGCTTAGGATCCAACCTATATTAGCCTCTTCAAGGCTTCTTGAATATGAATAAAGTAAGGTTGATCTTCTTGTGAAGTTGGAGATGATCTTCAATCCAGCTTCCTTCAGAATTTGATCTGAAATCTTCTTACAGACTTGTTCAGCATCTGCCTTCTCTTGACAACTTGAAGATGACAAGTCCTTTCTTCTTAGATCTCTCTCTCTATTTTTTGGATAGTCTATATTGATGATAACATATGTCTTTATATAGATCCTTCTGAGGTTACCGACTGATCCGGTTCATAACGGCCTTCTGACAGCTCTGACAGATACAACAGCTTTGTTAGTTATGACAGCTGTCAAGTCTTTGTCTTGATACCTGATGCCTCAATGTACTTTATCTCAGCAGGAAAGTGTCGAGACAATCCTCCAAAAGTGTCAACACAAATAAACCATGTGTCGACACGATCCTTGATGATGTCAACACAGCTCTCATAGTGTCGACATAGCCCTTCTTTATCAACTCTACACAACTTATGTGGAATGTGTCGACACAAGTCCTGTGTGTCGACACAAGTCCTGTGTGTCGACATAATAGATTCTAGTCTCGACAAAGTTGTTGTTGATAAAATTCTGGCGTGTGTCGACACAAGTCCTGTGTGTCGACACAGTTGTTGTCGACAGAATTCTGGAATGTGTCGACACAAGTCTTGTGTGTCGAAACAGTTATTATTGACATATTTTCTGCGTGTCGACACAAGTCCTGTGTATCGACACAATCTTGCTCCTGGTGTCGACACAGCCTTTCTCAAGTGTCGACATAATTCTTCTCAAGTGTCGATACTTGTACTTAGAGACTTTTTCTGCATTTCCTTAACCTGCACATTGAAACTCAATACAACATCAAATACACATTGATGAATATCATTGAGTTAGGTGAGGCTTCTGCAAATCAGGTACACATTTTCTAATATACCCAATAATTGTGAAGACTCCGGTTGAGCTGATGTTCAGGGTGAAGCCCGGTGTGAAGCACCTATGGGTGTTTGGATCTACCTACTACGTACACGCTCTGGATGCTCTCAAGACGAAGCTAGTCTTTGTTGGGTATGATGAGCAGAAGAGAAGATGGAGGTGTATGGATCCTGCGACGAAGATGTTCATCATGTCGAGAGACGTTATCTTCGATGAGCTGACGTCGTATTGGGTTAGTTCATGTGTGGAGCTAAAGATGAGCAGGTCAGATGGTGGGCTGAAGGAGGCTGCTACTAAGGTTCAGTTGGAGCTGCCTATATCATCAGGAGCTCCAGGTTCTAACTCTAGGGAAAAGGCATCAGGGTCAGGAAGCAGGGGAGCAATGCTCCAGGTGCTTCTGGCTCGAAGACGGAGGACTCTGGTTCGAGAAGCAGGGGAGCGATGTTCCAGGTAGTTCTTGTTTGAGAGCGGAGGCTTCTAGTTCAGGTAGCAGGGGGAGCGTTGCTCTAGGTGCTCCTGGTTCCAGTACGGTGGCTTCTTGTTCAGGGAGCAAGGGGAGCATTGTTTCAGGATTGCCCGGGAATGGAGCTAGTTCAGGAGAAGCAGCGGAGGTGGCTAGCCGTGATCAGGTTCTTCAGAGATCGAAGAGGATTAGAAAACCACCAGCTTGATATAGCGAAGGGAACAGGGTGAGCTTGGTCTCATGTTTCCTTGCAAGCCCTCAGGTCGAGCGAGTACCTTCTAGCTGTGATGACACCACAAGAGTCAAGGAGGTGGTTGACTCCAAAGCTGAGGAGGTGACTACTCTCAGAGGTGACGAGGCTTGGGCCCTTGTGCCCAAGGTCGTCGGTGATACTCCTGTGACGTACGAGTGGAGCCGTCAAGCTGAAGAAGAAGGCAGAGGGAAGCATGGCTCCGTTTGGGAGATGTGGGAGGGCTCCCTCATGGTCCAGGATATGCAGGGCGGGGACTATGTCTTGGACATCTCCTCGAAGGTGCTATCGGAGGGACCAGGTGCAAGGTTACGGGAGCTACTAGAGCTGTCCACCACTTTTCACTTCAATGGGGGGGAGGATGTTGAAAATTGTGAAGTGAAAGTGGGTGATTGGAAGTCTTGGGCAACCTATCCGGGCAGTCTACGCGGACACGGTTGGTAGATAGTCAGGTCGGCAGGGCTGTTGCAGACAGCTTGTACTGTGGCGGCCTAGGCGGTCTGTTCGCGCGAGACTAAGCGAACAGCAGTGGCGATTTGCCAGGTCGGCGTATGCTCAGCAGGCTGTTGGATCCTAGGTAATCGGGCGGATAGAGACTCTATCCGCGGAGTCCGGCAAGAAGCAGACTGAAGAACTGAAGCTCGGCAGACCGGCTTGGCAAAAGCCTTGGTCTTGCTCTGGTGAAGCGGCAAGTGGAAGCCGCGGAGATCGCCAGTCAGTGCGGACTGATACTGGAGTTCGCCGGTGCAGGCAGACTGAATCCAGTGTCCGCCAGTAAGTGCGAACTGGCCCTTGTGGTCAGTGGTATGGACTTGGTTGGTTCTGAACCAAGTCCATGTTTGGCTCAGTCTAGGAAGATTGCGCAGAAAAGTGCGGACGACGTCTCAGTCCGCCAAGATCAGTAGAAGTACTGTGTGCCTTGGTTGCAAGTTTGGGGACATGCGGACTGGAGTTGCGTCCGTAAGTGCGAGCGGACTAAAGCTAGGTCCGCTGAGTCCGACAGATGCCTTGATGGCATGGTCGTGGGCTCAGGATATACGGACTGGAGCAGTGTGCGGGATATGCAGACTGGAGGTATCTGCAGTATAAGCAGACTGGAGCTGTGTCCGCTGAGTCCGACAGTTACCTTGATGGCGAGGTTGTGGGCTCGGAATAAGCGGACTGGAGCTGTGTCCACAGATTAGCGGACAATTGCTGCAGAGTTCGGTTGTGGGTCTTGGCTTGGCCTTTGGCGATAAGGCGGACTAGCATTATGTCCGGCCTTGGTGAAGCATAGGCGGACTGGCTATCCTGCACAGGTTGCGGTAGACTGGAGTGTATCCGCGATTTTGCGGAGACTTGTCTTGTTTGCGGGATGTGGCGGTGATCCTATCGGCTAGTGCTGTGACCACACTCCTCATCGTGCCTATAAATAGGACCCATATCACATCATGAATAGAGAACCTAAGAGAGTGAATGAACAGTAAGTGAGCCAGCCAATAGTTGCTGCGGACTGGATTATAGTATCTGCGCTGTTTGATAGAGTTGACTGGTTTGTGCTGTGCAGGTTGTGCGGATAGCGCTGGAAAGCCAGGACTTTGCTCTGATTTCGGTTCAGGTATAGTACGGACTCTACGGTTAAGCAACAAGCGGTAAACAGCAGGGCGTCACGACAGCGACCAGATGGTTTTATCTTTGGCAACTTGTGTTCGGGGTTCAATAAGTCGCCTGCTTCAGGCAGCCTGTTCAGTTCGGCTTCGCAGTTTGTGCAGTCTGGCAGCTAGGCAACCTCGCGGTCAGGTGGCTTGCAGATCAGCGGCTAGAGCTTAGGCATTGGAATAACGGGCAGTCCGCGTGGCTTGGGTTGCGGTCTAGCGACCTGATAGATTATGTGTACTGCATAACAGTAGACCAACGGCTTTGTGTTTGAGTCTGCACGACTTGTGTTGACTTGTCTTTGTAATTGTCTCTGCTCTCCCTGTAGTGGTTTTGGTGAATCATGTCTCGCCATATATGTCTCGCCTTGTAAAGAAGTTAGTTGTTAATCAATAAAGACTCTTGTTGATGCATGTGTTTCTGGTTGTAACTGACTTAGTTGAGATATCCTCTGCTCACTTCAAGGTCCGGGAAAATTTAACAATAAGAAGAAGAAGAAGAGAGATGGGAGAAGAAGAAGAAGCCTGATGCTGAGGATAGGCCTTCAACTTCCTATCATCAAGAGAGGAGTGCTTCTCCTAAGAAGAACTGGAAGAAGGAGTTGAAGTGCTATAGGTGCAATCGGCCAGGTAACTTCAAGCATGACTGCAAGATCAAGCTACATCCTGGGCATGTTATAGACAAGAAGGGAGCTGGTTCCAGTGTTGAGGAAGCTGGGGGGGAGGAGCTTTCTTGACAAGCACATGTGTTCCTGCTCTTTCGAGCGTCGACTACCAAGATGACTAGATAGTTGACTCGGGGCGTGGTCATCACCTCACTGGAGATGTGTCAAAGTTCTCATCGTTGCAAACATTCTCAGGTAATGAAGCTATTATTACAGCTGATGATTTTGTTCATACTATAGAGAAGGAGGGTGTTGTTTCTTTGGATAGTGCTTAGGATCCACTTACATTGAGGAGCGTGTAGCACGTACCTGGCGTGAAGAAAAACCTCTTCTCGGTGACCAACGCAGTTGACGCGGGTTATCACATTCTGTTTGGGCAAATGGAAGTTAAGTTTCTCCGCAACATATCAACGGTAAAAGTAGATGTTGCTCGTGTAGGGAGAAGAGTAAGAGTCTTGTTTGTTTTATCAATAAGCTCTTATGTTGATCGGATGAGAGTCAACGATAGCGCTGCTAATTGGCATGAAAGACTAGGGCACGTTGTGATGAACAAGCTGAAAGTCAATGACGAGGAGAAATCTTGTGAAAGGCTTGCCGAAGTTGTCATCCTACGGAGATGACCATGTTTGCGCGGGGTGTCAGTACGGTTAAGGCTCATCGCCTTCTGTTTGACAAGTCACAAATAAGGAGCAAGGCACCATTGGAGTGTATTCATGGTGATCTGATGGGACCAACTATTACCGCTAGTCTTGGAGGCAGCAGATACATGCTTGGTACTAGTTGATGACTACTCAAGATACACTTGGGTGTATTTTATGAAGGTGAAGTCAGAAGATTTTTAATTGTTTGCGGAGTTCAAGGAGCTGGTGGAGGACCGGCTTGGCCTGCGGATCAAGAAGTTCAGATCGGACAACGATGGTGAGTCTGTTTCATTTGAGTTCTTTAAATTATACAGGAAGCACGAGATCCAGAGAGAGCTAACTTATGCTCATACTCCACAATATAATGGACTAGCAGAGAGGAAAGATCTGTCATTTGACGGAAACTTACAAGTGCTGGCTTCATGCAAAGGACATTCTCCAGGTCCTTTTAGGTAGAAGGAATGGCATGCACAACTTACATCATCAATCAGATGCCTCTGAGTCCGATCAACATGAATTATCCAGTTGAAGATGATGTTCAAGGAGAAGCCGAGCGTGGAACACCTTCAGAGTGTTTGGATCAACCTGCTATGTGCAACATCCCGGATTCTCAGAGGACCAAGCTTGATGCAAAAGGTGAGGAAGATTATCTTTGTGGACTAATGATGAGCGAAAGAAGTGTTGGAAGTGCATGGATCCTGCGACAAGGAAGTTCGTTGCATCAAGAGACATTGTCTTTGAATGAACTGACATCATATGGAGGTGGCTCTATTGAGATGCAGGAAGAGCAGGGTTGATGAAGGGCAGAAGGAGGCTGCTGAAGATCTTCAGGTGGAGCTGCTTGTATCACCAGGAGCTCTAGGTGTTTCAAGATCTGGGGCAGAAGTTTCTAGTTCGGGAAGCAGGGAGAACGACGCTCCAAGTGTGTCCAGGGAATGGAGATGGTTGTGAAGAAGCGACAGAGGTGGTGAGAAAGGAGCAGACTCTTAGGAGATCGAAGAGGACCATCAAGCCACCAACTTGTTATTGCGAATGGAAACACGGTGATCTTTGTCTCTGGTTTCTTTGTAGGCCCCTTGGATGAGCAGGAGCCATCAAAGTTTGAAGAAGCCACTGGAGTCAAGGAGTGGGAAGATGTCATGGATGAGGAGATGTCTGCCCTCGAGAAGAATGAAACATGGGACTTGGTGCCCAAGGTTGATGACATTACTCCTGTGAACTTGCAAGTGGGTCTACAAGTTGAAGAAAAAGGTGGATGGAAGCATTGTGCGGTAACAATGCACGCCTTGTAGCTCGAGGACTTTTCACAACAGTACAGAGAAGACTATGAGGAGTCATTCAGTCCTGTGGTAAAGATGACTTCAGTACGGATGGTGATGGATTTGGCAGCCTACCAGGGCTGGATGATGTGGCAGCTTGACGTAAAGAATGCTTTTATTTACGGGGAGATCGACAAAGAGATCTTCATGGATCAGCCACTGGGATATGTATCTTGAAGAACATCTGGAATTACATCTGCAAGCTCCAGAAAGCCCTCTATGGTTTGAAGTTGGCTCCTCAAGCCTGGTATGAGGAAGATTACAGAATACCTCCAGTTCTTGTGGTTATCTTGCTTCAAATTCAGACTCGAGCTTGTTCGTCAAGAAGAAGGGGGAGCTTCTGGTCTTGGTGTTGTTATATGTGGAATGACAAGATCATCACGGGTAACTCCGATGGGGAGGTAGCTAGGCTCATGGCATAGCTAGTTATAAGATTCGAGATGAAGGACTTGGGTGAGCTCCACCACTTTTTTGGACTTGAGATGGATAGGAAAGAGATCAGCATACTCGTGTCCCAGAAGGGCCATGCAGAAATGGATTGTTCAGCGATTTGGCATGCGGGAGGGGAAAAGAGTTTCTCTACTCCTTTTGATTCGGGCATCAAACTTCGGCGGGATGAGGGGAGGATTCTTCTAGATCCTTTGGTGTTTCGGGCTCTAGTTGGGAGTCTTATCTGATGGCGGACAAAGAATATTCTGAAGTATATGAAGTCCACTTCTGATATGGGTCTCCTTTATAGAGAGAGGCACGAGTTTTACTCTTCAAGGATACTCGAATGCTGATTATGGGGGAGATCTAGATGACCGGAAGTCAACATCTGGTTATGTCTTCATGTGTGGATCAGCCAGTATC
This sequence comes from Platanthera guangdongensis, assembly GCA_039583875.1. Lineage (NCBI taxonomy): Eukaryota > Viridiplantae > Streptophyta > Magnoliopsida > Asparagales > Orchidaceae > Platanthera > Platanthera guangdongensis. The sequence goes on from CM077147.1 coordinate 169,629,700, forward strand.
TCTTGGTTTAGCATGAAGCAAGACTCAGTGTCTGTCTCTACTACAGAAGCAGAATACAAGACTTCGGCCTTGGCAGCTTGGGAAGCCATCTGGCTCAGGAGACTAGTAGAGGACATCTATGAAGAAGTGTGAGGTTCCTACTCTACTGTGCCTCGTGACAACGAAAGTGACCTGAAATTGGTGAATAATCCAATTTATCATGCACGGACCAAGCATATAGAGATTGAGCACCACTTCATTCAGGAGAAGATGTTGGAGGGATCTCTTATGGTGGAGTATGTGCGGAGTGAGGATAACATCGCAGATATCTTTACGAAGCCGTTGCCGAAGATGCCATTTACACGGTTACGGGACCTGGTGGGCTTGATTACCACTTCTCACTTCAAGGGGGAGTGTTGAAAATTGTGAAGTGAAAGTGGGGGTTGAACGGGCAGACCATGCGGTCTGGGCGGACTGATTGCGTGGCCTGGGCAGATTAATGATGCGGTCTGGGCGGCCTGTTTGTTGCGACCTGATGGTAGTGTTCAGTCAGTTCAGCTTGTGGTTCTATAGTTGGCTGTTCGTTGAAGTAACCGGGCGGATAAGTGGTATATCTGTAGGGATGTGGCGGTCTTCCTTTTGTGTTTACGGAGTCCACTTGTTTGTGGACTGCGTATGGAGATCGCGAGATCGGCATTTGCCCGTGCCCTTGATCTCTAGTGGAGCAGTTGGTGATAACTGCATTTGTGATTAACGGACTGTCTTGGGAGCTGGCAGTCTGGCTTCTTGTCCGTCGAGCTCGCGTCAGGCTTTGGTTGGTTGCAGGACTTGGTCATAATCTGTGACAAGTCTAAAGGTATTCGCAGAGTCCACAATGTACGCTGGTTGACCAGGCGGTTGTGCCTGTTGTTCGAGGACTTGTGTGCCGGGCTGGTGCGGTGTTCGCGGATGTGCGGGATGTGCGGGATGTGCGGGCTGCTTTGTCTGCGTGTAGCGTGCGGACTGGTGCAGTTTGTGGGTTGTTGCTGAGTCTGTGTACTGTGTAGCGTACGGACTGGTGCGGTGTCCGCCATAGATAGCGGACTGGCTTCTTGCCTTGGTGCCTGGCGGTTTGGCTGGTGTCCGGCCTTGTCCTTGCGGACTAGGCGGACTGCATAGTGCTAGCTACAAGCTGGGGTGGCGATTCTATCCACTAGGGCGGTGAACCACACTCCTCACCGCGCCTATAAATAGGACCCCCCATCACATCAACAGTAACTAAATGAATAGTAAGTTGAGTGTGGGTAACTGAATGAACAGTTGTTTCTTCTTAGGCATTACCTGTCTCACAACTTTTAGTTGTATGACGTCGAGTGAGTGGACTACACTCAACTCATATAGACTTAGCCACATTTTCAGCTGTTTCTTCTTGGGCATTGTCTGTCTCACAATTTTTAGCTGTATTACGTTGAGTAGGTAGACTACACCCAACGCCTGTGGCCTTTGCCACAATTTTAGCTTGCCAATTTTTAGTCTTACACTGACCTAGCTATACTCAACGATTTTGCTTACCTTGACATTGAGTGAATAGACTACACTCAATGCCTGTGGACTTAAGTGATTTCAAGCCTATCCAGCATCTATCTATGTCCACCTTTCTACCTTGTGACCACCTGTCACCAACACTTAGACAAATTGTCTAAACTTGTTCCATGGAACATCCTGCACATGATGAGCTTAAACAACATCAAATACAACTATGATCAATGTTGATGGTGATGCCTCTTCAAATCAAATCTAGGGAATATTATGAGCAATGGACCCAACAATCACCCCCTATTTGAAGAATGCAGAACACCCAGCAATACTAAGAAGCATTAACATAATTAGCAGATTAATTTCATGTACTCCATTTAACTGCATTGACTCACCAAGTCAAGTCAATGCTTCCCCATACCACTTGAACAATTGTTCAAGTAATATGCACTCCCCTTTATACCACTTAATACTTAAATGGAGCACCACTATAAGCACTGACTCAACATAACCTTGATCATGTCAAGAATTGCTTCCACATATCCCCCTTATGTATTGACACACATCTCGCCCTTTCTGGCTTCTTCAATAGGTATATCTATTGAGAGAGGAGATGGGATCAAGGGAGAATTTATCTCTTGAATCCTAGCCAAAGTCTCATGTTGATACCACTAAGGAAATTAGCTAAGTGATCAAACCAATTGATTAGGAGTTATACCTTTTATGTTGATACATTGATACAACACAACATTACAGCACTTGAACTAGCTGCTAACATTAGTTCCACTTGAGCTGATTGTTCCTCTTCTCCAGCAACAACACTGTCTTCTCAACAACTGCAGTCCTTCTCAAACTCAGAGAAGATTATGACTATATCGTGAATAATCTCCCCCTTTGTCTGTGCATTGTATTTAGGACAAACTGAGCAGCAGTGAAGGTCTCTGATCCACTATAGTAGCTTCTTGGTCCTTCTTAATAGGAGGCTGATCCAGATCTAGCAAGTGCTGGACATGCTCCCCTATAATAGGAGTATTTCCTATCACCATTTCTGTAGGTGCTGAACTTGCTCCCCCTCAATAGGAGCACCACTATCATCATCACATTGATCTGCCATATTGATCACCACACTGGATACCACACAGTCCTTCTTGAATAGGAGGAATGTTGTCTGCATGTTGTTCTAGTCCCAATATACTTCTGATTCCATTGGCAACCCAGATAGCCTACTCCCCCTTGATCATTGCCTTCTTTGGTTGATACCACTCCAATAGTGTTCATACCACTTGATCAATCCCTTCTTGGTTTCTGAATAGTCAGGGAGGAGATGGTCTACCTTGATTTTCTTCTCCTATATGAATATGGTGATTTGTATTAACAATAGCTGGAGCAGACCAGCTGTTCTTGAGAACTTGCTTACTCACAATAGTTGCAATCATTTGGATAGTCATCCTCAGCATTTTCCATAGGGACAATCTAAAACTTCAGAAGTATTACTCTGTTCTCTTTGGAGTTGGAGATTCTCAGACACCAATTCTTTAGACTAGACTTTAAGCTTTCCAGACTGAACTAGTCTGTATTGGCTCCCCCTCAATAATTGCACAGATTCAAGTCCACACTTCCCCACTGAATTGGACAACCTTTGCTACAGGTTCAGATGATGCCTAAACTTGCGCACACTTCTTTTCAAGTTTCCTCTAAAGAGTCTACCAGAGTCAACCAGAGGATACCAATTGAGAAACTTTTCAACCGAGCATTATGTGCTCCTTCCTTGCTGCTTTCAGAAGAGCTACTTTTAATGCTTTCCTCAGCCGAGTACATCCTGCTTTTCCTTCACTGATTTGCTGGTGTGGCATCAAAACTTTGTCCAACCAGCCATTCCAGCTGGCTGGATCCAGCTGGCCTTTGTCTAAGACTTATACAACACTTTGTTTGCCGAGGAGGAAGCTTTGATACCAAAACACTTCGTCCCACCACTTAGGCATCTTGACCTTTAATGGATGGATTCAGCTGGTCTTCATCCATGAGTGTGTACTTATCCTTCTTCAGGATTTCACTCAACATTCTCTTCCTCTTGGGCAGGAAGAGAAGTATCCTAGATGGAGAATATCCATCACCAACTTCCTTGTTCCAGCCCACGTTCTAGAACATCCTCTGTCCAAGTACCACTTGGGAGGAATGAGCACTTAGACTAACCTGCAAAAACATTATTTACCTTACCTTAGGAACCCAATATGACTTGGGTCCTAGGTTCATGTTAGCATTGAAAATGCATATTGTCAGAACCCACATTTTCTCCATATTAAATAATACGTCAGAGTGAGAGAAAATAAGCGTCGTGAATGCTACACCGTGGTAGGGGACAACTGCAGGCGCTCAGGCGACTCGTCCTCACATTTACTTTAAGTAAAAGACTTATGAAATTAAGTTTAAAAAGAAAATATAAGTTATTTGAGTTACTGACCGTGTCCCTCGGTCGGGTGGATCACTAGTCCATAGGTGAGAAAATATATAAGTTTACGCAGCAGAAAATACTTAGTTTGATTCATTTATTATCCTATATGAGAATGAAATCCTAGCATATTGTAATGATGATGTGACTTCTACATTTAATATAAATAAAAGGACTTTTATAGTGCTTAAAAGTAGTATGTTTTGCAGTTAAAAATTATGACATGACAATATTCCAGAATGCAATTTTGTATACTTAAAAGTAATTATATACATCCTAACATAAATCCTTCTCAGAGAGCAAGTATAAACAAACAATAAGTAACAACAGTAAAAGTAACAAGTAAACTGTCATAAGAAGTCTAAGACTATGGCCGTCAACAACTGACATGGACCCAGAGAGAAACAATCATGTCTAGCAAAACAACTACCTCAACACTCTGAGGCGGAAACAAATGGCCGCAGCAACTCGCAGCACCAGAAGCACAACTCTGTCAGCTAAAACTGCTACTACTCTGGACCCTGAGGCATTCAAAAGAAGAACACCTCAGAAGCAAGTTACAAGTGGTGTAAAAGAGTAAAAGAAAGACCAACAAACCTCGAAGTGAACGAGGGACAATAAATCAAAAAAGTCAGTAGCAAAGCAGCATAAACAAAACTTTAAATCTAGCTGAGCAAGAAGGGCTAAATCACAACAACTGGACAAAACAGAGTGTCAAACATCAGAAGTTCATATATTCATCTTTCTTTATTATTCATGTCATTCATCCTTTAAAATGAGACTGATCAACTCAATAGGAAAGAGTACTGTGCCGGGGAAAAAGGTCCACAACGCGCACAAACCCAGCCAAAAGCCACAATGTCGAGGGAGAAACCCCAACGTGCACAGACCAACAGCTAAGGTAAAGTGTCGGGGATGAATGTCCACAACGCCGCACATACTCAACCATAAGGCACTGTGCCGAGGGAGAAACCCCAACGCGTATAGACAATCAGAGTTTTCTTTAGTTACATAATTATACACGTAGAGCTTCTTTTATTCAACACGGATTAACGGTCAACAGACGATTTGGACTGCATAAGGATATTGCAAGGGTTAAGCAAAGTGAGGTACGATCAAAACAACGGGATGCACGAGGTGTCGCAACGATCATAATGACTCGATAGCTAAAGTGGAACGACAACCGAATTTGTTTACCAAATCTACGGAATAAAATTTGAGAGATATAGTTCTAGGTGAAACACACTTCATAATACAAGACAATTAACTAGCAATTCGAGGATAATGTTAACTTAAACTTGTCAAATCTACAACATATGAATAAAATTTGGAAGAAAAGAGCAAGAGAGAGGGCAAGAACACCACTTGCCTCGGTTTCTACTCCAATCGGTCTTCCAATATACTCCACGTCATGTGGATCTAGCCAAAAGAAGGCGCGAGGAAGCGGAATCTACAAGGATTTGGCCAAAAGAGAGATTAGGGCCGAAAACCCTCACAACAAACTTCCATGAAATGAGAAATACTTATCACGAACGTGAGGATCTCGACGAGAGCTTTCCAGATCTATGCTCGGTTTACGATTCCAAGCACCGTAGCTCCGATGATGGCGATCTGAAGCTTCACGACTTAGAACCCTCGCCGTCACTCTTGCTCTCTGGTTCGGTCAAGAAGAAGATGAAGTTGTTCTATTTATCCTTAAGTATATGAATATATATATATATATATATATATGTCTAAATAGGAAGGAGGTGGGTAATTTAAGTGGGGGTGCGCAAAAACAAAAAATAGAGAATTAAGATGGTCTCGAATTGAAAAGTGATCAACATGAAAGTTGTAGATCTCGTCGAGACAAACAAATTTTATGTTAACCATTTTTCATTTGATGCTGTTTTGACACTCAAAACGGCGCCCGAACGTTCGCGAAAAGTGCAGGAATGACCTTCTCGAGAAACATTGTTGTTTCTCGAGAAAGAAAATTTTTTTCTCGAGAAACATTGTTGTTTATCGAAAACAGCTTTTTCTCGAGAAACATTGCTGTTTCTCGAGAAACAAAGCTGTTTCTCGAGAAACAATGCTTTCTCGAGAAACATTGCTGTTGTTTTTCGAGAAACATTGCATTGATGTTGCTGTTTCTCGAGAAACATTGCATTGCTGTTTCTCGAGAAATGACCTATTTTCTCGAGAAATGACATTATTTCTCGAGAAATCAATATTATTTTTCGAGAAATCAATGTTATTTCTCGAGAAATCAGTTTGTCTCATACTTCTGGATAAAATTACGATACAGGGGCTAAACGTACCCCGATTCGAACGAAATTCGCAACGTAAGCGAATGTCAATGCGCTACGAATCTAACAGCGAAGACAAAACTAAAATCCGACGAGTCCGTTCTCGAGATATAAATTTTCAAAGCCTACGACGAACATAAATTCTACAAAACTTCGAAAATTCGCCACGAGTCGAATATCGCTCGGATCGCGACGAAACTTGACGAGCATGTCAAAAATTATTTAATTTAATTTCCTAATGTGAAGTTTTCCATTTTCGACAAAGATTAACAAATTTGGCCGCCCCGACCGAACAGACGTGAAAACGCACTAATGGCGACGTACATCAACTCCACGATAACGTAACGCCCCCTTACGTCATTATGACGTCAGCGAGAGGATTAAATAATTGTCGGAAAATTAGGGGCGTTACAGTCACCCCTCCAAAAAGGAAGTTTCGTCCTGAAACTTGGAACACAAAACGAAACAAGAGGGCAGAGGGAGAGACATGATAGAAGAATTCATTAAATAATAATACTAACCATGGAAGTCTAGGATAATAGCTGAGGATGAGATTCTCTCACTGCGGATTCCAATTCCCAAGTTGTACTTCTAGCATCCTGATTGTGCCAGAGAACCTTAACCATCAAAATTGTCTTCTTTCTTAGCACACGATCTCGTGTCTCCAGAATACAGGATAGGCTCTTCGACATATGAGAGATTTGGCTGCAACTGGGGCACAGAGTCAAGGAAACTTCCTTGATCACTACGAATGCACTTTTGCAACTGACTCACGTGAAACACATCGTGAACACCATGCAAAGAATCAGGCAATTCCAGTCTATAGGCAAAAACTCCGATACGCTTTAGAATCTGAAAAGGTCCCACATACCTGGGATCTAGCTTATGGTTCCTTCCAAATCTCTTAACACCTGGCATCGGAGAGACCTTTAGAAATACCATATCCCCAACTACAAATCCCAGATCAACTCTGCGCTAATTTTCATACCTCTCGTATCGCTCCTAAGCCAACCTCAGCTTTTCACTAATATGCGTCACTGAAATTCTTATATCCTCCAGCGCTTCCGGATCGAGCAATGGATCTCACCAACCTCTGCCCAAAACAGGGGAGTTCGACAACGCTTTCCATATAAAGCTTCAAAGGGCGCCATCTGCAAACTCTCCTGATAGCTATTATTGTACGCGAACTCCATCAGTCCGAGGCATTTATCCCAAGCCCCACCTTGGTCCAAAATATAACATCTAATCATATCCTCCAAGATCTGATTCACTCTCTCCGTCTGACCATTCGTTGAGGATGATAGGCAGTAGAATACATAAGGTTAGTACCTAGAGCTCCTTGCAAGCTTTGTGAGAAACGAGACATGAACTGGGAATCTCTATCTGACACGATACTCGTAGGCACACCATACAACCTGATGACTTCGTCCAGATAAAGTTCAGCTATATTTTCCATAGAATAATCAATTTTGAAAGGCACAAAGTGGGCACACTTGGTTAGTCTGTCCACGATAACCCACGCTGCATCATGCCCTTGGGGAGATCTCGGCAAACCGGTTATGAAAACCATGGATAAACTCTCCCATTTCCAACTCGATATGTCTAAAGGTGTTAACTTACCACCCGACCTTCTATGATCAGCCTTGACACGCTGGAAGCTATAACATTCAGATACAAAACTTGCGATGTCATTCTTCATGACTGACCACCAAACAATTTGCTTCAAATCTCTATACATTTTCGTGGAACCTGGATGATAAACAACACTTGAACCATGCGCTTCACAGCATATCCTTGCTCGGTGTCCCCAACAGCGGGAATACAATATCTGCTGCGGTACTTTAGGGTACCAACGTCATCAATTAAAAGTCAGGTAATTCCCCTTTCTTAGTCCTGCTACGGAGGTGCTGCAAATTAGGATCGTCTTTCTGATGTAGCCTAGTGAGAGTAATCCACGAAGGCTCTTCCACCTCTAGGCTACTCGCGAAGCGCTATTCCATACGGTTATGTCCATGAGCAAAAACTCCTCTATAAGGGATTACACCGAGAGGTTAAATATATGTGCGGGCTTCCGGCTCAATGCATCTGCTACTACATTAGCCTTGCCAAGATGATAAAGGATATTGACTTCATAGTACACAATATATTCTAGCCATCTACGGTGGCGTAAATTCAACTCCTTTTGAGTGAAGACATATTTCAAACTTTTATGGTCCGTGTAGATTTTGCATGACACTCCGTACAGAAGATGTCTCCACAACTTCATGGCATAAATAACGGCAGCAAATTCCAGGTCGTGTGTAGGATAATTCTTTTCATGCACCTTCAGTTGTCTCGATCCATACGCAATCACTTTGACATTCTGCATCAACACGCAACCGAGCCCAAATCGTGAGGCATCCACATAAACAACATACTCTACTCCTTCCATCGGCAATGCCAAAACTGGAGCAGAACATAGTCTTCTCTTGAGCTCTTGAAAAGCTTCCTCATAGGCATCACTCCAAACAAAAGTTGCGCTCTATTGCGTAAGCCTGGTCAACGGCACAGAAAGCACGAAGAATCGTTTCACAAATCTCCTGTAGTAACCTGTCAACCCTAAGAAGCTCCTTATCTCCTTAGGCGATGTAGGTCTCTTCCAATCCAACACTGCGGCTATCTTCACGGGATCGACTGAGATACCGTCCTTGCTTACAATGTGTCCAAGGAATGACACCTGAGACAACCAGAACTCACACTTTCTAAGCTTCGCATACAGCTTATGCTCCCTCAGAGTACTCAAGACCAAACACAAGTGCAAGACGTGCTCTTCTGCATTTATGGAATATACCAGTTCATCGTCAATGAATACAACCACGAACTTATCCAGAAAGACCTTGAACACCATGTTCATCATATCCATAAAAGCTGAATGGTGTGTTTGTTAATCCAAATGACATTACCAGAAATTCAAGGTGACCATATCGGAATGAAAAGCAGTTCGCGGAATGTCTGACTCACAGATTCTTAATTGATGGTAGCCCGGACGGAGGTCAATATTCGAGAACACATAACTATCCCGCAGCTGGTCAAACAAGTCATCGATCCTAGGCAACAAATATCTGTTTTTGACAGTCACCTTGTTCAGTTCTCGATAATCTATGCACAGCCTCATCGTTCTATCATTTTTCTTCACGAAGAGGACTGATGCACCCCAGGGGGAAGAACTGGGTCTAATAAAACCACATTGTAATAACTTATCCAGTTGAGTACGCAGCTCCTCTAACTTACGCGGCGCCATGCAGTACGGTGATTTTGTAATAGGGCGAGTGCCTGGCTCGAGATCTATAATGAACCTCCACCTCTCTCTTAGGAGGAAGTCCAGGAATGTCCTCAACCCGAGGCACAACAGGTGCATCTTCCAGAACAGAAACAGGAACAAGGAAAGAATCACAGCTAGACTCTAGAAATTTAACGAGCACGTACCGCAGAAATGATTGGAGATTCCTGACGCGGCAAACCATACACACTCATGGGCTAGTCATTGTCGCCTTTGAAATCCAAGCGCTTGAGCTTGCACTGAATGATGATATCATAGCTGGACAGCCAGTCCATGTCCAAAATCACGTCAAAGTCTTCCAAGTCTAACACCTTCAGATCCGCAAAGGCTAGAAAACTACCTAGGAAGATAGAACATTTTTAGATACCCTAACATGACATCACCAGCTCCCCAGAAGGGAATTTGACATTTAGGGAAGTGTCTAACTGGTCGATAGCCCAACAATGTCGGTCTACAAAACTTCTTGCCACAAAGGAGTGAGTAGCACCCGAATTGAACAAAATGCATGCCCACTTATTCTTCACCTTAAATTCACCTAAACACATTGCGCGCGCAACTAAATGCAGAAACCATAATTCTACCATAAGAGATTTCCAGCTGAGTCGAAGACTAACCTGAGATCACTTGAGTCGATGATTGAGCTTCCTCCTTGGTCAGCACATTCAACTTTCATTTTCCCTCGTGTCCATGTGAGGCGGGGGCAGCGGTAGAGTCTGTAACGGAACTGCATGCAGCATAGGCTGGCTGTGCGGGCAATTAGCCCTCATGTGTCCTTTCTAGTCACAGAGAAAACAAGAATCCAGCCTTCTTGCGACAATGGGCCGCATCGTGCCCACTCTTCTGGCAATAAGTACAGACAGGGCCTCCCTTTGGTGCATCCTGGATCGCGTGTACCTTGAGACTGCTTCTGCACATCCAGTCTCTTAAAGCACTTCTCAAAAGGGTGGCCTGGCTTACCATAGAAGCTACACGCTTCCCTTTGATCCTTCTTCGCTGTAGGGCCCGATGCCCTTGTACTTCCACCATCATCAGATTTCCACTTATCCTTCTTTGCATACAATACCCGATTCTTCGCCATTATCTATCGCCTCAACCTTCAAGGTGGCCTGTACTACTTCTATAAAGGTCTCAGATTTGTACGCGCTAGCCAATTGCTGGATGTCATATGTCTCAGACCACCAAGTAAGCGTTTTACTTCTGCCTTCTTCGGACGCTACCAGATCTGGGGCAAAATGACTGAGCTTGCTAAGCTCGATCTCGTACTCACTAACAGTTGAGTTGCCTCTACTTCACGTGTAAAAAGTTGTTCATCAGACGGTCTTGCTCGACCGATGGCATAGAAACTTCTTCCACAACATACTCTTGAATGAATCCCAAGAGCACCCATCAATAAGATTCTCCTTTTCTCTAATCCACCAAATCTTCGCAAGTCCTTTGAGCTGGTATGCCTCAATCATCACCTTCTGATCGGAGGAAATGCCAGAATAAGAAAACATTTCTTCGATCCAGTCATCCAATGCCATGAAGTTTGCCCTACCATCATACGTAGGAGGTCCTAGTGGCTGGAAGTGAGAAATAAAATTCATCTCTGGCGGCAGTGCAACTGGGGGTACTAGAGCAGCAGTAGGAGTAGGTGCAGCTTGATCCACAACAGGGTCCTGCGCTCTACTCTGCTGCCCGACGACGACAACCAACAATGATTGTATCTACGATTGCATGACCACCATCTGCCTTGTCAGGGCCTCATTACTCTATCGTAGTCCTTCAATCACTGCTTCACTCTGGGCACCAGAAGTCTCACCCTCCGACTGGGGAGTCGACCTCATTGCAAATGCGTTTTGGCGGCATTTCTACAGAACAAATGGATATCTAGTCAAAACCTTGTCTAAGACATCATAAACTGGGAAGTTATTCCCTTAGCAAAACTGTTTCGGGGTCATATTCTACCGATACGAACATACAACTTATCAAGGACCTAGCTTAAGACACCTAAGCTAGTAAACTCGAATACCCTGACTCAGATCAAATCAGGGAACGAACAGACTCAGAATCAAATCGGAAACGAAACAGATACTTGCTCTTGCTGTTACCTTGCTCTGAGAAATCATGAAATGATGCTATGCTTCTAACTTGTGCCTATAATATGAATGCATGAATGTTTAAATTTCATTTCAAATCATTGGTGTACATATGTCATCATACAAATCTTTAACTTAGCACATGTGCTTATGTGATGATATGTTATGTATGTAGTGCTATGCATTCTAAAAAGGCCTTAGTGCATGTTATGAGAGGCGTACACATACAATGTTATGCATCACATACTACATAATATTGTATGTAACGAAAAAGTAAAACATGCTAATGGGCAGCCATGTGATGGTAGTTATACATCTCATACTAAATAACCGTAACATGTTGCCACCTATGGTGGATCCATATACAAACACATATTAAGCATCCCATACTACATAATATGCCTCATATACTTCTTATCATGCTATGAGTGTAGTGTTCATGCTTACATCAAGATCTACTGATGACATATCGGTGTGTGTATGTAATGAAATGATATGATTAGAGTTTTGCTTAAGGGAAAGTTGTTTGACTGGCTTGCCAAACCAACCAACCCTCTTGCAAAACCTCCATCTGATACCAACTGTCACAACCCGCATTTTCTCTGTATTAAATAATACCTCAGAGTGAGAGAAAATACGTGTCGTGATGCTACGCCGTGCAGGGGACAACTGCAGACGCTCAGGCGACTCGTCCTCAAATTTACTTTAAGTAAAAGACTTATGAAATTAAGTTTAAAAAGAAAATATAAGTTATTTGAGTTACTGACTGTGTCCCTCGATCGGGTGGATCACTAGTCCATAGGTGATAAAATATATAAGTTTACGCAGCGAAAAATACTTAGTTTGATTCATTTATTATCCTATATGAGAATGAAGCCTAGCATATTATAATGATGATGTGAACTTCTACATTTAATATAAATAAAAGGACTTTTATAGCGCTTAAAAGTAGTATATTTTGCAGTTAAAAATTATGTCATGATAATATTCTAGAACGCAGTTTTGTATACTTAAAAATAACAATATGCATCCTAACATAAATCTTTCTCAGTGAGCAAGTATAAACAAACAATAAGTAACAGCAGTAAAAGTAACAAGTAAACTGTCATAAGAAGTCTAAGACTATGACTGTCAACAACTGAACACGAACCCATAGAGAAACAGTCATGTCTAACAAAATAACTTTCCTCTATACTCTGAGGTGGAAACAAACGACCACAGCATCTCGCAGCACCTGAAGCACAACTCTGTCAACTAAAACTGCTACTGCTCTGGACCTGAGCATTCAAAAGAACACCTCAGAAGTAAGTTAGAAGTGGTGCAAAAGAGTAAAAGGAAGACCAACAAACCTCGAAGTGAATGAGGGACAATAAATCGACTGCAACAAAAGTTAGTAGCAAAGCAACATAAATAAAACATTAAATTTAGCTGAGCAAGAAGGGCTAAATCACAACAACTGGACATAAACAGAGTGTTAATATCAGAAGTTCATATATTCATCTTTCTTTATTATTCATGTCATTCATCATCTAAAATAAGACTTGATCAACTCAACAGGAAAGAGTACTGTGCCGGGGAAAAAAGGTTCACAACGCGCACAAACCCAGCCAAAAGGAACCATGCCGAAGGGAGAAACCCCAACGCGCACAGAACAATAGCTAAGGTAAAGTGTCGAGGATGAAGGTCCACAACGCGCACAGACTCAGCCATAAGGCACTGTGCCGAGGGAGAAACCCCAACGCGCACAGACTATCAGAGTTTTCTTTAGTTACATAATTATACACGCAGAGTTTCTTTTTTTCAACATGGATTAACGGTCAACAAACGATTTGGAACTACATAAGGACATTATAAGGGTTAAGCAAAGTGAGGTGCGATCAAAACAACGGGACGCACGAGGTGTTACAACGATCATAATGACTCGATAGCTAAAGTCGCACGACAATCAAATTTGTTTACCAAATCTACGAAAAATAATTTGGGAGAAGTGATTTTAGATGAAACACACTTCATAATACAAGACAATTAACTAAGCAATTCGAGTATAAGGTTAACTTAAACGTGTCAAATCTACAACATATGGCTAAAATTTGGAAGAAAAGAGCAAGAGGAAGGACAAGAACACCACTTGTCTCGATTTCTACTGCAATCGGTCTTCCAATATACTTCACATCATGGATCTAGCCAAAAGAAGGCGCAGGGAAGCGGAATCTATAAGGATTTTGGCCAAAAGAGAGGTTAGGGCCGAAAACCCTAACAATAAACTTTCACGAAATGAGAAATACTTATCACGAACGTGAAGATCTCGGCGAAATTTTTCCGGATCTATGCTCGGTTTGCGATTCCAAGCACCATAGCTCCGACGGCGGCGATCCGAAGCTTCACGACTTAGAACCCTCACTGTCACTCTCGTTCTCTGGTTCTGTCAAGAAGAAGACGAAGTTGTTATATTTATCCTTAAGTATATGAATATATACATACATATATATATATATATATTATTATATATATATATATATATTATATATATGTCTAAACAGGAAAGAGGCGGGCAATTTAAGTGCGGGTGCCCAAAAAACGAAATAGAAGTTTAAGATGGCCTCAAATCGAAAAGTGATCAGCATGAAAGTTGTAGATCTCGTCGAGACGAACAAATTTCATGTTAACATTTTTTTGCTTTGATGCTGTTTTGACCCTCAAAATGGCGCCCGAACGTTCACGAAAAGTGCAGGAATGACCTTCTCGAGAAACATTGTTGTTTCGCGAGAAAGAAAGCTTTTTCTCGAGAAACAGTGCTGTTTCTCGAGAAATAGTGCTGTTTCTCGAGAAACAATGTGCTGTTTCTCAGAAAAAGAAACAAAGCTGTTTCTAGAAACAATGCATGCTGAGAAAACAATGCCCGAGAAACAATCTCGAGAAACAATGCTAGAAACAATGCTGCTTCCCGACAATGCTAGAAACAATTCTCGAGAAACAATGCTGCTCCCGACAATGCTTTTCTCGAGAAACAGAAACAATGCTATTTCTCGAGAAACAATGTAGAAATGTCATTTTCTCGAGAAATGACATTATTTCTTGAGAAATCAATATTATTTCTCGAGAAATCAATGTTATTTCTTGAGAAATCAGTTTTGTCTCATACTTCTGGATAAAATGACGATACGAGGGCTAAACATACCCCGATTTGAACGAAATTCGCAACGTAAGCGAACGTCAGTGCTACGAATCTAACGACGAAGACAAAACTAAAATCCGACGAGCCGTTCTCGAGATATAAATTTTCAAAGACCTACAGCGAACATAAATTCTACAAAACTTCGAAAATTCGACGAGGCTCGAATATCGCTCGGATCACGACGAAACTTGATGAGCATGTCAAAAATTAATTAATTTAATTTCCTAACGTGAAGTTTTCCATTTTCGAACAAGGAATTCATGAATTTGGCCGCCCTGACCGAATAGACGTGAAAATGCAGTAACAGCGACGCGCATCAACTCCATGATAACGTAACGCCCCCTTACGTCATTATGACGTCAACGAGAGGATTAAATAATTGGTCGGAAAATCAGGGGCGTTACACATATGTCTACCTATAGGAGTCCTGTCAGGAAGACTTACCCTTGCCCTTGGCACACTAGGGTTGTGCCAACAGTTCTATGACAATGTGGCCCACTTTGCCACAACACCAACATTCATGGATGTTGTATCTCCTTTTTTAACACTCCTTGAGGAGCGCAAGCCACTTCTAGCAGTCTGTTCAGTGGGGAAGAACTGTGGCCTCCTTCATATTTCCTTCAGCAAGAGCTTGACTAAAAGTGAATCTGCCGGTAGAGGTGCTTGGCTTACTCTGAACTTTCTTAGCAACAGTCTTCTTTGTAGTTGGCATGTTCTTAAAGGTTTCAGGAGATAGCCAAGTCAGCACACTGACTGACTTGCCTTTGGTTTGAGTTCTTGCTGGAAGAACTTTAGAATAGGCCATTGCCTTATCCTTGAACGAGGGGGTTGGGGTATAAAATACAAAAGGTCCAGGATAGACCTTTTGGACTTCTACATGGGGAGCCTTCTAAGCACTCAATCCCATATCCTTTCTTCTTCCAATTTAAGGTTACATTTGTATTCTTACAAGGAAGATTCCCAGCCCTGCAGTGACCATACTTGTTGTTCTGGTCATACCTAGTGGATGGGAGAATTACCTTGTGAAATGTTGACTAAGGTCTGACAGGAGCTTGGTCTCTCCTCTGAGAATGGATAACTTTAGAAGATCCACTTAGATTCAGATTTTCTCTTGATAGAGTCTATCTTAGAGAAATTAGCCACAATCCTCTTCTCCCTCTCAAGTTTCTTCTCAAGATCCTTGATAATGGAGTCCTTATACTAGATGTACCCAACATGGATATCTACCATGGTTTTCAGATAGCCTACTTCCCTCTCTTTCAGATATAGTAAAGATGAATGTCTCATCCTGCTGGGAGGTAGCTAGCTTTAGGGAGGCAATTTCCTCTGTTTGTTTCTTAACAAGCATCTTGCTTTTTTTGAAAGCTTTCAGAAGTGTACCATGATTTTCAATATATTGATTGATATCATCTTCTGATAGAGGAATCTCATCATCACTTGATGAGGAAGCATCAGAGTCGGCACAGGATTCATATCCAGACTCTGAGGATGAGCTAGATGGGGAATATACCTGATTTTGTCCAGGCTAATCTTGGAAGGATTCTTCTTCTAGTATTGTTATCAGCCCACAACATCTGTTGTTATCTCTCTCAACTTCATCCACCTTTGTATTACTGTCAGAGTGTGATAGAGGGGCCTCGATATTTGCTCCCGTATCTGGATAGATTTTTTCTTCTGCAAAAGCTTGCCAACAACACAATGTTGTTCTTGTTTTCTCTGCAGATTTGAAGCTCCATTGAGCTTCACACCTTATGGTTCACTTTTGAACACATAAGTTTAACATTTTAGCTATCCTTTGAGGTCAACTCAGACTGTTAAGTCCTTTTTGAGTAACCTCCCTCTGATACCACTTGATAGTCTTTATTTTCAAGGATAGCTAAATCACCTAGAGGGGGGGGGGTGAATATGTTTCTTAGTCTCTATTGTGACTATATATTATTTTTCTTCTTTAAGTGCTTTAGTTGTTAGTTATTTTCTGCTTTCAAGATGTACAACCTGCAATAAAGCAAACACAAAGAGCACACACAGTATTTATAGTGGTTCCCTAGATTATGGATACGTCCACTTTCCCTCCCACCTTTCTAACTTATAGTTAGACAAGGAACTTCTCCAATCTAGGCTCTTAAGAGCTTATAACACGATCCTATAGGACCACTCGGTCTCCTCCAAGACCTAAAGCTCAGGCACAAGTGCCCTACAACTCAGTGATCCAAAGATCACCTACCTCAGGCTGTTAAGCCCTATAACTCAGGCTAGGAGGATAGCCCTACCTCAGATCCACTAGGGATCCTACCTCAGAGAGAATGACTCTCCTACAGCTTAGGCACAATGGCCCTACCTCAGATCTGCAGCCAGATACTACCTCAGGCACAAGTTCCCTACCCTCAGAGAGAATGGCTCTCCTACCTCAGACTCAAAAGCCCTACAGCTCAGTGATCAACTGATCACCTACCTCAGATCCAAACTGGATCCTATTGCTCAGACCCAAAGGTCCTACCTCCGGCTAAACAACCCTATAACTCAGATCCACACTTGGATCCTACCTCAGAGCAAATTTGCTCCTACCACTCAGATCCAAAAAGGATCCTACAAGGTGGAGGTGGGTTGGTGAGTTGATTGGACACAAGAGAAATTTCCATGTGTCAATCTACCTGGACTGAGATAAACTCAGCCCAACTTTGACCCCAGGAATATGTTTCCTGAGTCTACTTTTCTGGACTAAGAAACACTTAGTCTTCACTACTCCACATCAATAAGTAGATATCTGCTTGAGCTGGGAGTGACTTGCAGAACTCTGTTTGCTCCCTGAACTGAGATTACTCCAGTCCTGTCTTCTTGGAAGTGACTGCAGCTTGCCTTGCTGCTTCCTGAGCTGAGAAAATCTCAGCCCTAACTTCTTCTTTACAGCCTCCAGAAAATGATCTTTAGATCTGCACAGCTGGAACTATAAAGAACTGTGGCAAGGGTTGGCCCTTACTGCTTCCTCTTTCCTTAGAGAAATACTCTGAACTTACTTGCTGGTGTAGGTGAGAATGACACAAGCTATCTTGCTTGAGATCCCAGATTCTACAACTAGGGTTAGACTTTGGCTGCTTCCCTTTCCTCAGAGTTTAACTCTGATCTTGCTGATGTCAATGATGAGGACACAACTAACTTTGTTGAGCTTTTAGACCAGCTGATTTGAACTCTCTTCTTCAGCCTCAACAACAATGGCAATGAAGAAGATAAACAGCTGACTTTCTAAAAAGCTGCATTCTCCTTCGTCGATCTCTTCCTTTTTTATTCTACCGATCAATGGCTATTTTGACCGTGGGTACCACTGGAATTGACAGCTTTAACTTTGCTTTAACAGCCAAAAGTCATACAGTAGGGATTCAGCGACATTTGTCGCGTACTGTAGCCATCCCGCCACTAATTTGAGTTTTGTTGACTTATTGATTTTGCTGACGTCAGCAACTGTGAACTTGACCAAAATCAAGGAAAATTAGTATACGCGTTGAGTGAGTAAGATCACTCAATGCCAAAACACTTAAACAGATTTTATCTATCTAGGCATTGAGAGCGTTGAGTGAACAAGCCTCACTCAACGCTTTTTGCCTTAAGCTTATTCTTCAGCCCTTTCTGCATGCTTGGCATTGAGAGCGTTGAGTGTGTCTTCATCACTCAATGCTTTTTGCCTTAGCCAACTTTTCTGCTTCAAGGCATTGAGAGCGTTGAGTGTGTCTTCATCACTCAATGCTTTCTGCCTTAGCTAACTTTTCTGCTTCTTCAGCAACCTTGGCATTAAGAGCGTTGAGTGTGTATTAAGCACTCAACGCTTTTTGCCTTAGAAAATATTCCTGCTTCTCTGACATTGAGACTGTTGACTCCACTCAACACTTTTTGCCTTCGAAAAGCTTGCTTGCATCTTAGGCGTTGAGAGCGTTGAGTCCACTCAATGCTTTTTGCCTTAGAGAGGCTTTCTGCATCTTAGGTGTTGAGTAAGCCTTCATCACTCAACGCCAAAGTACTTGGGCAGTTATTCTGCCACTTCATGTTGAGTGAGTAAGTTCCACTCAACTCTTTTGGATTTAGCCAAATTTCTGTGCCTAAAAACATAATCGCTCTGACTGACTATGATTTAGTCAATGTTATTGCCCCATGACATTGAGTGAGTAAGCTTCACTCAATGCCTAACTACTTAGACAGATTTTGTCTCATGGCATTGAGTGAGTAATCTACACTCAATGCCTAACTACTTAGACAGATTTTCTATCTTATGGCGTTGAGTGAGTAAGCTACACTCAACACCTAACTACTTAGACATATTTTATCTCATGACGTTGATTGAGTAAGCTACACTCAATGACTAAATTCTTAGATAGATTTTCTGTCTCATGGCATTGAGTGAGTAAGCTACACTCAACGCCTAACTACTTAGACAGATTTTGTCTCACGGCGTTGAGTGAGTAAGCATCACTCAACGCTTGTGGACTTAGTCAAAATTTTACATTGAATTTCTATGACTTTGACTGACTGAGCAATACTCAACGATTTATATTGTATGGCATTGAGTGAGTGGACTACACTCAATGCATGTGGACATAGCCACATTTCAGCTAGTTTCTCCTTAGGCTTTGACTGCATCAGCCTGTCTCACAACTTTTTGCTATATAGCATTGAGTGAGTACACTTCACTCAATGCTTGTGGACTTAGCCACATTTTCAGTTGTTTCTTCTCAGGCTTTGCCTGTCTCACAACTTTTAGTTGTATGGAATTGAGTGAGTAGACTACACTCAACGCATGTGGACTTAGCCACATTTTCAGCTGTTTCTTCTTAGGCTTTGTCTGCCTCATAACTTTTAGTTGTATGACATTGAGTGAGTAGACTACACTCAATGCCTGTGGCCTTAGCCACAATTTTAGCTTGCCAATTTTTAGGTTTAGACTGACCTAACTATACTCAACGATTTTGCTTACCTGGCGTTGAGTGAATAGACTACACTCAACGCTTATGGACTTAGGCGATTTCCAGCCTATCCAGCATCTATCTTTGTGTCCACCTTTCTACCTTTTGACCACCTATGTCACCAACACTTAGACAAATTGTCTAAAGTTATTCCATGAAACATCCTGCACATGATGAGCTTAAACAATATCAAATACAACTATGCTCTTAGTGTTGATGGTGATGCCTCTTCAAATCCAATCCAGGGAACATTGTGGGCAATGGACCCTGTTGGATCTAGTGGCCAACCTTAGAGGGGGGGGGGGGGGGGGTTTAATAAGGTTTTTCACATTTATCGCAATTTAAAATATTTTGCCCCAGAAAATCGAGTTCTGGAAGCTACTGCGGGCCGTTAGGTGGCTAACGTGCAGCAGTATGTCTGTGAACTCGTTTTCCTGTGCAGATTCGTTTGCATGCCCCCACAACAAGAATATCACTTAACAATTACTACACAATCACGAAAAATACTAAAGGAGAAAAAGAATTTCTTTTCAAGAATTGGAAACAACAATTGTTTTAGACAATTACAGAATTGTGATCTCTGTGACGCCGGAGATCGGAGGCAGTGAAAATGAAATCTCGTTTTGTTTTCTATACCGACCTGCTCCACGGACCGGTTGGCTTTATCCCTTCCCTCCAAGAAAGGTCCTCAAGCCGACTCTTCACCTCCACGCAAGGAAGGGTCTTAGAGCCCCGCTAGATCCACCGATCTAGATATCCCTATCCTTAGGATGATTTTCCACGAAATCCTCCTTGGGTTTCGAGGACCCTCACCAGTCGATTTTCCTTACCACAAGATTCAAAAAAGAAAAGATTACAGAAATAAGGATGTAGAGAATTTAAAAGATGAAGTTCTCCCTCTTGACGACTTCTCCGTTGAGCGATCTGCAGGTGGTGCTTGAGATCTTCGTTTGCTAGCGACCGGTCGGCTCTTCGTATTCGATGTAGATCTTGGATCGTCGGAGGTCTTCGTTTGTGAATGGGAGGGAGACGACTTTCTTCTTCTTCGACAGAGACTTTGGAATGGAGCATAAGAGAGAGTGGCTGGACCATAGAATTCACGAACTCCCATCACTTTTTGGTTTTTGGATATCTAGGCATAGAAACTGAGGCGACCTTTTATACGTCTTCATGAAAATAGGCTACCGCCGGCGGTAATACTAGCATCCGGCAGGTAGGTTCGCGCGCTTGTTGTGCCAGCTGTCATCCAAATTTGGAATAATATTTCAAAATGAATATTTTTCCTTTTCATAGAGCTAGCGCCCCGTGGTAGATGGTAGCGCCATGCGGTAGGTCAGTGCATCGACGAACCCTTCTCGACATTCATCGAAAGGCTAGTGCGGCGCGGTAAACACTTCCGCCTGGTGGTAGGTCGGTTACTCGAGGAATCCTTCTCGACATTCGTCGAGAGGCTAGCACGGCGCAGTAACAACTATCGTCTGGCGGTAGTTTGGTTACTCGAGGAATCCTTCCCGACACTCGTCGAGAGACTATAGCGGCGCTGTAAGCACTATCGCTTGGCGGTAGTTTCCCGAGAGGCTAGCCCAAATAATTCCATACAGTAACATGGGTGTTAAGGACTAGCACGGCGCGGTAGGTTCCCGAGAGGTCTATCCAAGTAATTTACGGCTACCGCCCAGCAATAACTCTAATCGCTCTGCGTTAGCATCCATAGAAGACTTATTTTATTTGCGTTGAAACTGTCTACCTACACACTCTATCAACATAAGATGTGATCAAATACAGCTGGAATTTGATATTCTCAAACATAGGGAATATGAAACTGCGATTCCAACAAACTCCCCTTTTTATAATATCAAATCTCGTTCATGAGAAATAACAACGTGCATGATAGAATAAATATAAATATATATATATATAAGAGATAGTCTTGAACATTTTGGTTTCAAGGTTCACTATATAGCTCCCATACATATACGCTCCCATTACCTACGTGTTTTACACGCTCCCCCTATCTACGTGTTCTACGCGCTCCCCCTATCTATGTGCACGCATTGAAACAAGCTCCCCCTATATGAGATCCTACACGTGAACAATTCTCATGAACAATCATCTCTCCTCCCACTTTGATAGTATCAAAAGGCGCGGTCACGACCAAACAATCATGCGAGATAAAAAATAGTATATGATAAGCGTTATAAAGAAAGCAGACAATGCACATAAACATGAAAACAAGAAGTGAGAAACATATGGGTGACCCAAGAAAGGCAATTCAGAGAGTATGGAGCGCATGGGTCATAATAAATAAGCATAATACACAGACATAGAGACAGTTGGGTTTCAGAAAGTATATGGATTGGATAGCACAGATTAAACTAAGCACATAACAAGTGAGACTACAATGCTACGAGAGTTATAGTGTTAATCACATTTAAACATTGTAAGCGTCAAAAGTGTAAATCGTGTGCTAGTACCTATGTGCGAAAGACATATAATGTAGTTTTAGTCCAATTCTTATGCACAGAAGCATTAAATAAGATAATGACGTGTACGTGTAGCATCAACAAAGAGAAAATACCAAGTAGAAATAACATGTGTTACATGTTTTTCTTGATCTTTTAAAATGCTAACACGCGAGAAATAGAGTGAACAATCACGTCATATACCAATCTACGTCATACGAAGACTAGTACTAAGGGCACTAAGCTTACGTTAGAGTCTATGCACAAGATCAAAATGACTTTTTGAACAAAGGTGCTCATCCTCACAATGCTCATAAAGACTTATCAGGAGGAATGAGTAGTGCTTGGGGGGGGGGGGGTCCTTAACATGATCGTTGGATAGCTTGCATAGTTTTCTTTTTAGTTTGCTTTGGGCTATCATTTTCTTCTATATTTTTTGTGAGTTCAAGGAGCCCCAAGTCAATCGAAATCTATCCAACTAGATACATACACTTTAACTTGTATACATAAGACCTTAGCATTAGAGATTCTGCCAGAAGTTTTAATCTTCATATAAGCACATATATATAGTGACATTGATTATTCACCGTATTTCTAACGTTTTAGGATACAATGTCACGAGTTATAATATGTAAGCCTAGTATTTGTACATGTGTGCTCCGTCTAGGGATGTGTGAATAATGTGAAGTCATTCCCCTATCTAAATCCTCACACATACCTAGAGTAATAGTCAACATAAATTAGCATGTAATGTCGTACTCAGTGACTAAACACCTATAGATTCGACACACCATGACCGGGGACAATGTTCATATGGATTAGCACGCTTAACTCAAACATTGTATGTAGTCGTTATGGTCTAAGTTCTGGTCATGTGTGCCCGTAGAAATGAACGACCCACAATTTTTTTGTTTTTATATCGTTAACATTATTACACAACACAAACAAAGCGACTAAACCAAGATAAACATGTTTTGTTGTTTTCGAAGTTTTTAGTTTTTTAAAATAAAAATACCAATCAATAAACACTAAAAAAGTGATGTAAATTTTTTGTTCTTTTAAATTATTTTATAATATAATTATAATTATATATATATATATATATAATACTTATGTCTTTCTAAAAACATGAAGACTCAAAGAGATATATGATGCAAACACAAGATAACATGATAGAATATTGTGCATGAATATAACGAACATGACAAGTGAAATAATGTTCATGTAGTGGATATGTGAATCCTAAGTATGCCCAATAATCCAATACATAAGCTATATGTTACACCCTAGCCCCGTACTAAGTGACGGATGGGCATGAGGAGCTGCACAAGTGTTGTAGGGTGGGGTGTTAATCCCATGTGCATACAGAAGAACCCGCTCAACCTAACACTCTTTCCCCTAGCACCACACAAGGACCTACTGGAACCCTCCCCGGTTAAGGACAAGATGTGGTTTACAGGTTAGCGTTTCTAAAAAACACACACCTACGCCCCCACTATTGTAATACATACTAGACTGAGTCGTGTTGATGTTTGTATTAGCAACGTGATGAAGTTACTTGGGCAGACAAGCAACAATACGAAAAGGAGAGCTATCATCGGCGGTAAAGTTATCGCGCCGCGGTACCTTTTAGATTATATATCTTGTGGTTCAGATCCAGATCTGCACACCTGCTCACTTCCACTCACTGCTTCTGACATTCCCCTTCTCAGGAACTCTTCTTCTTTGCCTTAAGGTACCCTCTTTCTCTCTCCCACTCTGTCTAATTTCTAGTATTTTGGATTTTAGATCTATAGGTTTTGATTTCACGTGTTTTTGTGCGAGATCCGCGACGATTTGTGATTTGATTGTGCATTTGTTTTCTAATTTTTGCCACGGATCATCGATGTTTCCATGGATCTGTCTTGTGTAGGGTCGAATTTCATGGCTTTAGTATTTTCAACGGCCGATTTGCCAAAAAAAATCACGTTTTTGGTAAGATCCGGAGCCGGAATCTCATCCGTGTAGCTTTTCGTGATTTTCCATGTTGGATGTGTGTTTTTTTCGGATCTTGACTATTATCTCTGATCTACTCTTCATAAACATGGATTTATGTTTTCTACCGCATTTGGGAGAGGATTTAAGTCAAAAATGGGGTTTTGAAACATGTCCGGCGGAAGAGGACAAAGTCAGTCCATCACGCTACCGCCAGGCGGTAACAAATTATCGCCTGCCGGTAGGAACCAGAGGCCGGTTTTTCAATTTTTGTTCTGTTATTTTGGTTAACCCCCTTCTTATAGATTTTACTAAACAGTTTCACGGTTTATTTTCAGGATATGACTTCGTCGAGTTCCCAGTCTGCACGCCGCGGCTTTTCCAAGAGGTCCCGGGTGCCGGTCTCCATCTACCCTGCTATAGATGATGCAACTGTGAGCATTCCGATGATCATAGATATTGATGATTGATATGCTCATATCTATGGGTACTTGGAGGGATCTGGTGTGCTTGTAGTGATCTCATCTGGTGCCCCATTCTCCTCTGCCCTCACCCGAGAGTTTTACAATAACCTCCGGGATCCCGCTCAGATGCGCCTAGGTGGGGGTGTCCAGTCCGGCATTGGCACGGAAATAATGACAATAACCCATGCAGATCTAGACAGTAAATATGTCTGGAACCCAAACTGTCCAGTCCTCGATATCGTGGAGTCCTTTAGAACTACTAGGGACTAGAGGGAGATTAACGAGGTTCTTCACGGTGTGGAGGGATGTTCAGATCTCTTCACCTTAGTGGATATACTCACTCCCAACGTCCGCATCATCCATGATATTCTATGTCACTCCCTCATGTTAAAGGCTAGGGACACCAGGAAGGTCACGACCCAGCTGTCAATGGTGACGTACTATATCCTGGCCGAGAAGTCCTTCAATGTCTCGGATCTCATTCTTTCTATGATGCGCTACACTTTTCTCCAGAAGTCCCCTGACCGCCAGCAGGTGAACACACTGCCTTTGGGTGGTGTGATCCAGAGTATCATGATAGAGAAATACCCGGCCATCGACTGGTCAGCCTACCCCATAGAACAGCTTCCCATGGGTCTACAGGGTAGGTGAGATTCCTTCTTCCTCACGGGGACGAGCACCTCCACCGCAGCCACCGATCCACCATACAGGGTCCCTTAGGGAGACCAGCCGAGGACATCTATGACCTGGTGGAAAAGCAAGGTCAGGAGATCAAACAGACAGCGAAGGAGGTGAAGGGGATGAAAAAGATGCTCAAAAAGATCATGGACAAGATCAATATTTCTCCCACCTCTTCAGAGGAGTAGCAACTTATATGTATTATTCATACTTTATCAGTTGTAGCTTGTGATGTAATAAACATGTGAGCTCCTGACTCAATTAGTAGTTGTTTATCATGTGATGTGTTCTGTGCTACCTCTATACTCATTGTGATTTTCTGATACCATGCTTTAATTAGTTTGATATTGTCGTTTTATCATGCTAACTCACACCAAACACCAACAGAATGAAATACACTGCGTGCTAGACTAAAGCATATTTACAAAGAAATTTAGTGAGCATATCGTGAAGTACAAACTCTGAAAATAGTAACAAAAAAGAATAGAAAGAAACATTGAACATATCGTGATTAGGTTCTAGACCACGCAATTTGTGGATACTAATGGATACGAAATTTAGGTATCGAAAAGGTACTAGGAGTGGCAGTTCCTTTGGGTACCCACAACATAACGTGGTACACCTTTCGGAGATGACGGTGAATGGGCCTTTTTGAATGAAATGGGTGCGTTGTTTTGAATGATGGGCCTCCATTCATACTTTGGTTTAATGTTATGTTTATGTTGCAAATTTCCTGCTAGAATTCTACGAGTCTTTATGTGATATCCTCAATTGGATAATATTGTGTTGGAGGTTTAACTATATTGAAATTGTCGTTCAAGTCAAAATTATTTCGCTTAACATTAGGACTCATAGTATAGTAGTTGTTGACAGAAAATCTATATTCATTTGTTTTGGAGTTGGGAGTAATTTGTTTTTTCAGAGTGAGAGTGATTTCTATAGTTAAAAGTTTCACTTGCACAAGCTTGAGATTTTCTACTCCCTTTGATTAACTCAGCCTGTAGATGGTAGTTCATATTCAACATGCTTTTGGGTTTTACGTGCTGCTTAGGAGTTGGGCTTTGCGAGTTTTTAAGCATTATTTCCTTAAGCATGTTGATTTTTATAGTCAGCTCTTTGTTTTTCAGTTTGAGGTTATGTCTAGCTTTATTTTATGAGATTGTGCTGTTTTTGAGAGTGGAGGCAATAAAGTCGATATGAGCTTTATACTTACTCCTAAATTCATCGAATGTCTCGTTCATCTCTTCGATTTCAACTTTATAATTTTTGCATTCAGCACAGTCAGTTTTCAATGATGAGTTTTCTAGACATGATTTATCATTTTGTTCTTTTGTAAAACAAACCTCTTGTTCAAGAACCTTATATTTTCCTTTTAATTCATTATAATCTATACAAGGTGTCAAAATTTTATTTAAAGAGCAGTTTGGAGGACAGGTCACATCAACAGTAGATTCTATATTAACATTTGCTTTTAAAAGGTTATTTTCTAAACGTAGTTTTGAATTAATATTTTTCAGTTTCTTTATTCTACGTCTTGTGGTGCCTAGAATATGCAATGTAAACGTAGAGTTGCTTATACATGAGAAGTTTAAACATCTTACAGTACTCTTGGATGGAGCTACATTTGAGCATATAGTTTCTTTGACTCCTTCGTGAATTATCCTCGTCCATCCCTGAGATTTTGGCTTCTCTTCCCTTTGATGTGATCGTCATGTCTTTCTTCACAAATAGGTCTTCACTTGGTTCTTCAATCGCGGATCCATGAGAAACGACTCCGATTCATCAACTGCAGCAAGAGAACCATAAGTAGATTCAAGAAATTTCCATGTGTCATACGCAGTGGAAAACATGTGAATGAGTTCAAAAATTTCTGCACCAAGCCTGCAGAATAGGCTATTCATAGCTTTCGTGTTTGTGTGAAACTCGTGTTTGGTCTAGTTGTTGGATTTCGTGGCCAACCTTAAGGGGGGTGAATAAGGTTTGGAGCGTTGTTTGAACTTTAAAATATTACGTCCCAGGAAATTGAGTTCTGGAAGCTACCGCGGGGCGTTAGGTAGCTAACGCGCGGCGGTAAGACTATGAACTCGTTTCCCTGTGCAGATATGAGTTCAACCCCTACAAACACACAAACTCTCTAAGCATTCACAACACACATCCAGAAGTAATCAACACAGACATGAAAGAATTTCATTGCACAAATTCAAAGCAACAATAGTTCTAGATGAGTACAAAAAGGGTGATCTCTGTGACACCGGAGATCTAAGGCAATGATAAGAAACGATCTTTTGGTTTCTATACCTATCCGCTCCACGGATCGGTTAGCTCTCTCCTTTTCCCTCCAAGAAAAGTCTTCGTTCCGGCTCTTCACCTCCACACAAGGAAGGGTCTTAGAGTACTGCTAGATCCTCCCGATCTAGACGTCCCTATCCCCAGGATGATTTCCCACGGAGTCCTACCCAGATTCTGACGACCCTTACCGGTCGATTTTCCTCTCCACAAGATTTAGCAAAGACAAAAATATTACAAGAGTAAAAGTTATAAATATTTAAAGATGAAGTTCTCCCTCTTAAAACTTCTCCATAGAACGATCCTCGGCCGGTGCTTGAGATCTCCGTTTGATGGCAACCAGTCGGCTCTTCGTATTAGATGTAGATCTTGGATCACCAGAGTCTTTCTATCACGAGCGGGAGGGAGACGACTATCTTCTTCTTTGACGATGGAGACTTGTGGAACAGAGCGCAAGGAAGAGCGGCCGAACCCTAGAATTCACGAACTCCCGTCCTTTCTCTTTCTTCAGATATCAGGCACAGAAACCAAGGCGGTCTTTTATACGTATTCATGAAAATAGGCTACCACAGGCGATAAGACTAGCGCCCGACGATAAGTTCGCACGCTTGTTGTGCCAGCTGTCGTCCAAATCTGGAATAACATTTAAAATGAATATTTACCGTTTAATCATTGCTAGCTCTGCGCAGTTACCATTACCGCCGCGCGGTAATATGGAACACAACGATTCAGAGCAGTCGTGTCGAGTCGTCGAGAGGTTAGCGTGGCGTGGTAACTGCTATAGCCGGTGGTAATTAGGTTTCTCGAGAAGTTCGTCTCGGCATTCGTCGAACGGTTACCGCGGCACGATACTGCTATTGACTGGTGGTAGGTCGTTTCTCGAGAAAGACCTGCGTTTGTCGAACGACTAGCGTGACGCGTTAACCTCTATCACTTGGTGGTAGATTGGTTTCTCGAGAAGTCCATCTTGGCATTCGTCGAAAGGTCCTGCTTGACGTTCGTCGAGAACCTAGCGCAACGCGGTAATTGCTACCGCCTGCGGTAATTTCCCGATAAGTTGGCTGAAATAATTCCTTGCGTTAGCACGTGCGATAGGACTACCTCTGAGCGATAACTTCCCGAGAGCTCTGTCTAATTAATTCACGACTACCGCTTGGCGGTACCTTCTACCGCTCGGCGTTAGTGGCCATAGGATTCTTCTTCTTCTCTTGCACCTGTCAACCTTCACACTCTATCAACAGAAGACGTGTCCAAATACAACCTGGGAGTTGATATTCTCAAACCCAGGGAATCTGAAACATCAGTTCCAACAAACTCTCCCTTTTGATAATATCAACTTCCGTTCATGAGAAATAACAATGAGATAGAGTGCATATATAAGGAATAAGAGTTATAGACTAACATCAGGTTACAGGTTCTCTAAATGGCTCCTCTACATAGAGTGCTCACCCTATCTACATGTTCGACATGCTCTCCCTATCCATATGTTCGACATGCTCCCCACAACTATGTGCACTCCCCCTACATGTGACCTCTCTTATCCCCATACTCACGAGCGTACTGATGATCTCATGAACAATTTATTCTCCCCCTTTGATAATATCAAAAGGGTGGGCAAGGCCAACCAGACATGCAGGATGAAAAGAATAGTGAATGTGATGAGCGTTAGAAAAACATCAGATAGTGCACATGAAAGGTGAAGATAAACATGATAGGCATAGAGGTCAAAAAAAATACATATCCGAGAATTGCAAGCACACGGGTCACACACTGGAGCAAAGAACACATAAAAAGAGATTCATTTTTTTGAGAAAGAATGAATTGGACATCACAGACAAAACTAAGCACATGGCGGGTACGTCTACACTGTTATAAGAGTGAGGAAGTAATCAAGTTGAACAAACATTGAGAATTTCATGAGTGTAAATCGTACGCTAGTACGTATTGTGCTAAAATGAGATAGTGTAGTTGCAGTCCAATTCTTATGTTCGGAAGTCTTATACAAGACAATGACATGTGTTCGTGTAGCATCAAAAGCGAGATGACACCAAGGGAAAGATAGCATATTGTCCACAGATATCTCGATCGTCTAAGAACCTAACAGAAGAGAAATAAGACAAATAATCACCTCACATGTCAATCTATGTCATACATAGGCAAAAACTAGGGGTACTAAGCTAAAGATAGAGTCGATGCACAAGATCAAAGTGACTCTTTAGCCAAGGTGCTCATCCTCACAATGCTCTTGAAGACTTATCAGGAGGAGTGAGTAGTGCTTGAGGGGGGGGGGGGGGGGGGGGGGAACGTAACAAGAGATGTGATAGCAAGCATATTTTTATTTTATTAGCGTAGAGCTATCACTTTTGTTATCATTTTTTTATTCACTGAGCCCCGAGTCAATCAAAATCTATCCACCTAGATAGATACACTTTAACTTGTATACATACGACTTTTGTACTAGAGTTTTGGCCCAAGTTTCACACCTAATGTAATCACAAATGTATCGTGACATTGATTATTCAACGTATTTCTAGCATGTTAGAATATAGTGTCACGAGTTATATCATGTACACATAGTCATTTTTCATCTTGAGTGCACCGACTAGGGATGTGTGTATCATGTGAAGTCATTCCCTTATCTAAATCCTCGCACATACCTAGAGGCATAGTCAACACACATGACCTCGTCTTGTCGCACTCAATAGCTAAGCACCGATAGATTCAGCCCACTATGACCAGAGGATAATGTTTACATAGATTACGAGTCTAGACTCAAACATTGTACGTACGCGTTATGGTCTAAGTCACAGTCATGTGAGCCCTTAGAAATGAACAATCCACAATTTTTTGCTTATATATATATAAATATTTTGGATATTTTAAAGAAAAAAGGAAACTCAAGTAAACAAAAAAATACGAAAGAAAAAATAGACAAAGACAAGAGCCACAAAAAATAGACACACCGACGATTACTAGGATGAGAGATACAGAATACCAAGCTCGAGTCGAATTAGTGAGAAACATGAATTTGGTAGTGGTTTAGTGAATATGTCCGCTAGTTGGTCATTGGTGCCAATGAAACTTACACTCACATTCTCCTTTTTATGTGATCTCGAATAAAGTGTGACGCACGTCAATATGTTTTGATCTAGAATGATGCACTGGATTATATGTCAATCTATGACACTCTTGTTGTCGCACCTAAGTGTAACATTCCTACAAGTTAAGCCAAAGTCTTCTAACATTTGGGACATCCACAGTGCTTGTGCGTAATAACTTACCAAGACAATATATTCGGCCTCAGCGGTAGACAATACAATAGAATTCTGTTTTCTACTTGACCAGGAAACTAATGCAGGCCCTAGGAAGCGGCATGTACGACTTGTGCTCTTGTGATCAAGTGAGCATCCGACATAGTTCGAGTCTGAGTACCCGTGAAGTGTGAAATCAGTGGTATATGGGTACCAAAGTCCAAGGTTTTGCGTGCCAATCCAGATACCTAAAAATATGCTTTACGGCTTTCAAGTGTGACTCCTTAGGGTCGGCTTGATATCTAGCTCAAAGACACACCACGAATGTGATATCGGGCCTAGAGGCACTCAAATATAACAATGACCCTATCATACCGCTAAACATGGTCTGATCGACGGAAATGTCACTCTCATCTTTTCCCAATTTAAGAGAAGCACTCATAGGAGTTTTTACTTGTTTCAGATTCTCAAACCCAAAGCACTCATCTTTTCCCAATTTCTTCCTACACTAGCTTCTTTCGAATTTGAATTTCATTAAGGTGATCATTCGTGGCCCCAAAAATGATATCATCCACATAGATTTGTAGTATAATTAGATCTCAATTCTTTGTCTTTACAAATAAGGTTGTGTCTTTACAAATGATATCATCCACATACATTTGCAGCTGTCTTAAGCGGCGGCTAGCTTTGAACCGCCTGGATCTTGGCATGATCTACTACTACCCCATTTTTGTTGATGGTGTGGCCCAAGAATCCGACCTCCTCTAACCAGAATTCACACTAGCTGAACTTGGAGAAGAGAGAGTGTTCTCGAAGTTTAAGTAACGCCATCTGCAGGTGTTTAGAATAGTCCGGCATGGTTCTTGAGTAGATCAATATGTCATCGATGAAGACGATCACGAAATGATCCAGGAAGGGTACAAATATCTTGTTCATCAGAGCCATAAAGGTAGAGGGCCATTGGTGAGTCCGAAAGGCATCACCAGAAACTCGTATAGACCATAGTGGGTGTAACACCCCCATCCGTCACATAGCATATGATAGAAGGTCCGGCCGGGGCCCGACGTCATATCACGGACATACAAGGAGATTATATGTAGTATGCCAAACCCAGGTTCAAGTAGAAATGCATCCTGCCACAGAGCATTCTAGCGGAAACATTTTAAGTTAAGAACCCATACATAATAAGGATGTCCACTACACAAAAGGAATGATATATATATTTTACATCACATGTTTTGGCTATAGCCATATTACAACTGTTTCAGTTAATAAAAGTGACTTCATACATCGACACGCAGGCTAACCACACATGAAATAATAAAGTTCGCCTTTTGGGCCTTCAAGGGCCAGCGAATTGCAGCACATGGGTTTCAGCCAGATACTTCCCACTTGGCTCTCCAGCACCTGTACAAAAGAGCCCACCAAAACGTGACAAATAAAGCAACGGTCAGCATTTTGCTGACCCGTTTATAACGATCCCACCCCTTACTCGGGGCAGTATTTCTCCATCCCAGCAAACAAGGCATAACATATATATATGGCAACAACAAGGTGTGTTTAGGCACCATTCACCACAGACGTTGGGCCAATAACCACACGCCCCGTGCACTCATGACACATTTTTGGTGTACCGGACTCCCCCATGTGACACCACCGTTCAGAGGTCCATGACTTAACAGTAACTTTGTCATTTAGAGGTACTTAACTTGATGACTATGTCGTTCAGAGGTACTTAACTGGACGACCAACTGCCCATTCAGAGGTACTTAACTTGATAACCCACTCGTTCAGAGGTACTTAACTTGATGGCATAGTAGTTGGCCTTTACGTCTTAACTCATCACAAGCCACACGGCTTTGTCCATTTTGGGCTGACACCCACCACAAGCCAGAAAAATTAAGCACACATATTTACATACAACGGCCCCTAGGTCTTTTAAAGATAGGCCTCATAACACTAGCTCACAAGGAGCTATCGCCGACGACTTTCACTATCGCCAGGTGACATCAACAATTCACGAAACTGTGATCTTTTTTGGGTAATTTCCTGGAAATTCCTCCAGTACTTTGGTGCAACAGCCTGCACACCCCCTTGACCCCGGATTTCACACGTACATCGCATGCACATCCACAGAGTCTTCTCCGGCACGCAAAAGAAACATCACCAATCTAGACCAACTTGTCCAGATGGGCTTCACACAACATGCATATTCTGTACTCTACATTTCTGGATCTAAATGCAGGAATATATAGGGATCAAACCGATCTACCCATTGGAATCTACCCATTCCACCTTTTGGTGAGGGGATCCATGCAAAGACATATTGAGGACTTCACTTGTCCGAGAGAAAATTGTTACCCTTGAAGATCTCTTTACAGCCATGGGAAGATTTTTCACACTGATGGAAACGATTGCCTCACTTCCCTTTTACGATTCGAGCGTCGGCGTTATCTTTGGCTTTTGATTCCAGCCCCAAAAGTCTCCATCAGCTCACAAAATCGCTTACAACCTAGCAGCCGAGAACTCTTGCTCCAGAACTCAGGAAGAAAGAGAGAGAGAAAACGAGAAATAATGAGTTTCCTGGATCACTTCCTCTCCCGATAAGGCCTCGGGTTAGCTCCCAGCCACACGATTTCTTCCCTTCAAACTACATCAATGGCTCGGGTTACACCACAAATTCCATCACCGCTCAGCGGCCGCACACTAGCCACCGACACGTGTCGCCACCTCAGCGATAATTAATTTCGACAGTTTGTCGAACGGAACCAATTTCGTCGAACGAAATTCATCAAACAGGATAAAGTTCGTTGAACATGCCATCTCAACCGGCACATGATTTTCGGCGAGCTCCGCTCGAGGATTTTCGTCGAGCTCCGCTCGAGGATTTTTGTCGAGCTCCGCTCGAGGATTTTCGTCGAGCTCCGCTCGAGGATCTTCGTCGAGATCCGCTCGAGGATCTTCGTCGAGCTCCGCTCGAGGATCTTCGTCGAGCTCCGCTCGAGGATCTTCGTCGAGCTCCCCTCGAGGATCTTCGTCGAGCTCCGCTCGAGGATCTTCGTCGAGCTCCGCTCGAGGATCTTCGTCGAGCTCCGCTCGAGGATCTTCGTCGAGCTCCGCTCGAGGATCTTCGTCGAGCTCCGCTCGAGGATCTTCGTCGAGCTCCGCTCGAGGATCTTCGTCGAGCTCCGCTCGAGGATCTTCGTCGAGCTCCGCTCGAGGATCTTCGTCGAGCTCCGCTCGAGGATCTTCGTCGAGCTCCGCTCGAGGATCTTCGTCGAGCTCCGCTCGAGGATCTTCGTCGAGCTCCGCTCGAGGATCTTCGTCGAGCTCCGCTCGAGGATCTTCGTCGAGCTCCGCTCGAGGATCTTCGTCGAGCTCCGCTCGAGGATCTTCGTCGAGCTCCGCTCGAGGATCTTCGTCGAGCTCCGCTCGAGGATCTTCGTCGAGCTCCGCTCGAGGATCTTCGTCGAGCTCCGCTCGAGGATCTTCGTCGAGCTCCGCTCGAGGATCTTCGCCGAGCTCCGCTCGAGGATCTTCTCCGAGCTCCGCTCGAGGATCTTCGCCGAGCTCCGCTCGAGGATCTTCGCCGAGCTCCGCTCGAGGATTGTTGGGTACATTGGTTTAAATGTACCTGATTTGAAGAAGCCTCACCCTACTCAATGATATACATCAAAATGTATTTGATGTATTTTGAGTTACTTGTGCAGGCTAAGTATTTGCAGGACTGAAGCAAATTATTCTAAGTACATGTGTCGACACCCAGAGGGAAAGTGTCGACACTTAGGAAGACTTGTGTCGACACCCAGACAGGCAGTGTAGACACTTGGAGTCATTGTGTCGACACCAGGGATGCTGAGTCGACACCAGACAGAAAGTGTCGACACAAGGAGCTGTGTCGACACTCAGTGAAGAAAAGTGCAGTAAAGCTGTGTCGACACTTAGCAGCAGTGTCGACACCTAGAAGAACTGTGTCTACACCAGAAAGTGTCGACACTTGGAGCTGTGTCGACACTCAGCAAAAGTCAGCAGAGACTAAGTATAAGTGTCGACACCCAGATCAATGTGTCGACACTCAATAGGAGAGTCAGCATTTGAAGGAAGTGTCGACACCCAGAACAATATGTCGACACACAACAGAAGAGTCAACACTTGAAGAAAGTGTCGACACATGGAGTTGTGTCGACACTTAGCGAAGAACAGCAAGATCAACAAATTATTCTAAGTACAAGTGTCGACACTAAGGGGATGTGTCGACACTCAGCTGAAGTCTCAACAGAAGAATCAAGTGTCGACACAAGGAGCTGTGTCGACACTCAGCAAGTATCAACACTGAAGACACGTGTCGACACCAAGAGGCTGTGTCGACACTTAACAGATTCAAAACATGAAGATGTGTCGACACCAAGGAGATGTGTCGACACTTAGAAGAATTCAGCATAATACAGAAGATCAAGTACTTGTGTCGACACTCAATTTCAGTGTCGACACATGAAGAAGAAACTGTGTCGAGACATAGAATCTACAACACAAGGAGTTGTGTCGACACATTGTGGACCTGTGTCGACACTTACACAACTTGTGTCGACACTTGATCTATAAGTGTCGACACTTAAAGACAGAAAGTCTCGACACTTTCAGACAGTTAGAGAATTTTCAAGAACTGACTGGATGACTTGACAGCTGCCGTTCCAGCCGGTCTACAGCACTTGTCAGAGTTGTCAGAAAGCAGTTATGAACCGGACCAGCCGGTTACCATGAAGAAGGCCTATAAATAGGCTTACACAGTCTACAGAAAAAGAAGTTGAAAAAGATTGATAAAGTTCAAATTATTGATCAAGTATCTAACAAAGAAGATCTAGCTATTCCTTGAAGAATAAAGTGCAGATCTAAGAAGTTGGAGAGAGAGAGAGCTCCATCCAAGAAATCATCCGTAGGAACTAGGCTGAGAAGAAGGGTTCAGATTTATTCTGGATCTTAAGAAGCAGAGATCAAGAATCAACTGCAGAAGGAGTTAATCTTATTGAGTTCTACTTTCAAGAAGCTTTGAAGAAAGCTAAGTCAGATTGATTTTAGCTGAGTTCTTCCAAGAACTCATCAAGAAACTCACAACTCCCCTCTCTTGTCTTTGGGTTGCTGAGTTAACAATTATATAATCATTTTTATCTTGTAGGATCCCTTGGATCTGAGTTTTGTAAGCCTATAATTATAAAGGCTAAGTGTAGGGCTTGAGAGCCTGAGTGTAGGAGATTGAAATCTTTAAGTGTAGGCCTTGGTGGCTGAGTGTAGGCCTTTGTGGCTGAGTGTAGGCTTTGTGGAAAAGCTGAGTTGTAGGGCCTTGGGCCTGAGGTGTAGGAACCAGTTTGGGTTCTGTGATAGTGGAGAAGTTTGGCCGAATCTAGTACACTGCTAGATAGGCGAAGGGGGAAAGTGGATGTACCCAAAGCTTGGGGAACCACTATAAAACTGTGTGTCTTCTATATGCTGTGATTTGCTGTGAATGCTGTGTGATTGCTGTGCAAAAGTAGATTAGATTCTGTGTTAAAAACTGATTGCTGCCATTAAAGTTTAAAAAGAATTTGGTCACCTATTCACCCCCCCCCCCCCCTCTAGGTGTTTAGGTACTATATCTTTCAAGTGGTATTAGAGCCAGGTTACTCAAAAAGTACTAACAGTCTGAGGAGATCCTATTGGCAGATTCAGTGGAAGTCAAACTACAGATTCAAGAAAATCAAGAACCATGGGTTCCTCTGAGAATCACAAGGAATTGGGATCCATGAAATTACCTATATGCAGAAAGGAAATCTTTGGCATATGGAAGGAAAGGGTGAGGCTGTTTATGGAAGCCTCAGACCCTAGGATTTACATCACAGTAAAGGAAGGGTCATATGTGCCCATGAAGATATCAGTTCTAGATGCAAATCAGAGAACACCAAAGGATTTCTCTGAAATGACAAAGGATGAGATTGTCCTAGCCACCATGGACAAAAGGGCTCAAAACATTATAGTGAGTGCCATAGATGATGCAACTTTTTAGAATCTAATACACTGTAAGACAGCCAAAGAGATGTGGGATACTCTTATTGTGTATATGGAGGGTTCTGAAGAAGTAAGGTAAGACAGAAAATCCTTGCTAAATCAAGAGTATGAAAGTTTTAGACAAGGAAAGGGTGATAGCATAACTGAGTGCTATAAGAAGTTCTATAGGATAGTGAATGAACTCATGTCCTATGGAAGAGAGTTCAGTAATTATGAACTCAATGACAAGTTTCTAAGGTCCCTAACTAAAGATTGGGACACCAAGATCTGTGCCATTAGAGAAATGGCTAAGTTGGGAGAAATTCCTCCACCTACACTGTTTGGCAAATTGTTGTCTTATGAAATGTAGTTGACAGTAAGGAAAGAGGAGGAGAAATCAACAAGAAATGAATATAAGGAAAGAACAGTAGCTTTCAAGACAGAAGCCCCCAGAAAGTACAGAGACATTTTCAGAAGTTCTTGAAGAAAAAATAGTGGAGGACAAGGCCTTCTACTTCACAGGGAAAAGAAGACTTCTATCAGAACAAAAAGTCTTCAAAGAAAGACAGGAAGAGGACTAAATCTAGCAAGGTGAGTCCAAGTGGCCATACCCCAACATGGTACTTGGACAGTGGATGTTCCAGACATATGACTGGAACTAGAGGATTACTAAGGGACTACATTCCAATCAAAGATGGTCCAAAAGTCACCTTTGGTGGTTCTGAAAAAGGAATCATCAAAGGATTTGGTAACATTTCTAGTAACTTGGTTACCATTACTCCAGTGGCTTATGATAAAGGGTTGAAACACAACCTAATAAGTATAAGTCAATTAAGTGATGTAGGGTATGACATCTCATTTGTTAAAAATGGTTGTCATATCAAGAGGTCAACTGATCAAGAGATCATTTTGACTGGTTATAGGAAAAGAAATGTCTATTACTTAGACATTATGGTTGAGAACAATGGTTCTCCAGTGTGTCTTGTAGCTGATGAGAGTCTCTCATTGTGTCAAATGGCACAAGAGGCTAGCCCATCTTAACTACAAGACTATTGGCAAACTCTTTAGCAAAGAGTTAGTGAGGAATGGTCCTCAAGTTAA
The DNA here is from genome assembly GCA_039583875.1 of Platanthera guangdongensis. NCBI lineage: Eukaryota > Viridiplantae > Streptophyta > Magnoliopsida > Asparagales > Orchidaceae > Platanthera > Platanthera guangdongensis. The sequence goes on from CM077147.1 coordinate 169,667,686, forward strand.
GTGTGTTAAAGATGGTATTTGCTCAGCTTGTCAAAAGGGCAAGCAGACTAGATCCACCTTTAGAAGCATAGAAAACAAAGATGTTGTGAGGTGTTTATACCTCTTGCATATGGATCTCTTTGGTCCAATGCCAGTTCACAGCTTAGGTAGGAAGGTCTATACCTTTGTAGTTGTAGATGACTACTCAAGGTTTTCCTGGGTGTTCTTCTTAAGACAGAAATCTGAAACACCTAGTGTCTTCCATAGCTTTGTCAAGCAAATTCAGAATGAACTAGACAATACAGTGGTCAAGATTAGAAGTGACCATGGTACTGAATTTCAGTCTGATAGCATGACAAAACTATGTGAAGACTTTGGGATATTTCAAGAGTTTTCTTCACCTAGAACACCTCAACAAAATGACATTGCTGAGAGGAAGAATAGAACCTTGATTGAGGCTGGTAGGACCCTATTAAGTGATACATCACTGCCAGAATATTTCTGGGCTGAAGCAGTTAACACTGCATGCCATGTTATAAATAGGGCTACCATCACTAAAAGCCTAAACAAGACCCCCTATGAAGTTGTGAAAGGCAGGAAACCAAACCTATCCTACTTCAGGATCTTTGGTTGCAAATGCTTCATACTTAACAATGGAAAGTCTTACTTAACCAAGTTTGCTGCCAAGTCCCAAGAGGGAATTTTTGTTGGGTACAACAACAACAGTAAGGCTTATAGAGTCTACAACTTGTCTACACAAGTTGTAGAAGAATCTGTACATGTAGTATTTGATGAGACTAAACTTATTAACAATGAGTTGTCTAGTAGTGTATGCAGCCCCACAGGTTTAACAAAGAAGATGGACAAGCTCACTCTAGATGAAGAATCTACTGCAAGACAGCAAGTAGAAGATAGTGGCTGTTGTCCAGGGGGAGAACTACATGTACCAATTGCTGATGAAGTTCAAGGAGTACAGCATAATGGAGATGTTGAAGAGGTTCAACCAGAAGTTAGGATGCCTCCAGCCAATAGGCATCTTAGAGATCATCCAATAGAGCAGATTATTGGAGATCCAAGACAAGGAGTACAAACAAGGAGCAGAAATCAGAATGCTGCAATCTACTCCAGTTTTCTATCTCAAGTTGAACCAAAGAAGTTTGAAGAAGCCATACTAGATCCACAATGGACTGAAGCAATGTAAGAAGAGCTTAATCAGTTCAAGAGGTGCAAGGTCTGGGAACTTGTTCCTAAACCTAAAGACCACAATATAATAGGAACCAAGTGGATCTACAGGAATAAGATGGATGAACAAGGGTCATCATTAAGAATAAAGCAAGATTGGTTGCTAAAGGATATAGGCAAGAAGAAGGTATTGACTTTGATCAAACATTTGCTCCAGTAGCCAGACTGGAAGCCATAAGGATGTTTCTTGCCTATGCAACCTTTCAAGGATTCAAGGTTTACCAAATGGATGTCAAGTCAGCATTTCTGAATGGTAATCTTAAAGAGGAAGTCTATGTGGAACATCCATCAGGTTTTGTTGACTCAACTTTACCTAATCATGTCTATAGACTTAGGAAAGCTTTATATGGGTTAAAGCAAGCCCCTAGGGCTTGGTATGAAACCCTATCTAGTTTCCTCATTGAGAACAAGTTCTCAAGGGGGAAAATAGATAAGACTCTATTCCTTAGGGAATCTAGAGGCAAAGTTATACTAGTCCAAATATATGTAGATGACATTATATTTGGGTCTACTGAAAGCAGCCTTTGCAAAAAGTTTGCAAAACTTATGCAAGGTCAATTTGAGATGAGTAGTATGGGAGTGCTAAAATTTTTCTTGGGTCTCCAAGTTAAACAGACTGAGAGTGGTTTATCCATATGTCAGTGCAAGTTCACCCTAGAACTCATAAGGAAGTATGGTATGGATTCATCCAGTACCATGAAGACTCCTATGGGGTCAAGTATGTCTCTTAGCAAGGATGATACAGGGAAACCTGTAGATGAAACCTTGTATAGAGGGATAGTTGGCTCCCTGTTATACTTGACTGCAAGTAGACCAGATATCATGTATGCTACATGTGTCTGTGCAAGGTATCAAGCCTGCCCTAAAGAGTCTCATTTGACAGCAGTCAAAAGAATATTGAGATATCTAAAGGGCACTCCCTATCTAGGCCTCTGGTACCCTAGGAATGGGGATTTTGAACTAACAGGCTATTCAGATGCAGACTTTGCAGGATGCAAAGAAGATAGAAAAAACACTACTGGAACCTGTCAATTCCTAGGTGGGAGACTAATTTCATGGAGTAGCAAAAAGCAAACAAGTGTGGCCATCTCCACTGTAGAGTCAGAGTATGTGGCTGCAGGAAGTTGCTGTGCTCAACTTCTGTGGATACAACATCAGCTTGAGGACTATGGAATTCAGGTAAGTAGAACTCCACTCTTTTGTGATTCTACTAGTGCTATTTCAATAGCTAATGATCATGTATCCCATAGTAGAACAAAACATATTGAAATTAAATATCATTTTCTTAGGGAGCATGTAGAAAGAGAAGATATTTTGCTTGAATATGTTAAAACTGATAATCAATTAGCTGATATGTATACTAAGCCCCTAGAAGAAGCTAAGTTTAATAGATTTAAAATTGAACTAGGTATGATAAACTTAGAGTAAGTTTATAGTATTGAAAATGGCTAAGTAAAAAGGTGTCGACACACAGTAATCTATGTGTCGACATAGAATAGTGGTGTCGACACTTTAGGAAAAAGGTGTCGACACTTCTAGGAAGTTGGTGTCGACACTTCAGAATAGTAGTGTCGACACATGTCAAGTAGGTGTCGACACATCTAAAGTGGTGTCGACACTTAAGTTTTACTCAGAATTTTCAAAGTAAAGTCTCGACTATGTGTCGAGTTGAGTGGTGTCGACACTTAAACAAGTGTCGACACATAAAATCTGTTGACTAAACTTGTGTCGACACATATGTGTCGAGACATTATAAGTCAGTGTCGACACTTATTGCCAGTGTCGACACAATTTAAGTTAGCTGTCCCGCCTGTTCATCTTCAAAATTAGAAAGGTATAAATAGGGTTTTGTCTTTATTTGTCGACACGCTTTCAAAGTTTCGAGACCAAACTTATGTGTCGACACCTCTCTTCTCTCAAGACAAATTCTACAAACCCTAATGGCGCCTAAGCTAGAGGAGAACGTTAATGAAGGATACGAGCTGGTGCGCAATGCTTTCGATGATGCTGATCAAGAAATCCAGACTGTCGTAACCCTAGTAGCCGATTCAGGGTTAGAATATCTTGTTTCTGAACCTACTAAAATCTGGAAGAAAGAGGTACTAGAATTCCTCACTGGAGCTGAAGTGGACGAATCTGGATACAAAATCAAATCCAGAGTTCATGGAGCAAAGGTTAAGGTATCCCCTAAGAGCTTGAGGAAGGTACTTCAATTGCCAAGAACTAAAGAGGAAGCTGAGGTTACTGCTTCAAAGACCAGGGAAGCTCTAACCTGGTGTGGACTGGATTCTAAGATGAAGATAGGATCTGTTTTTAACAGGAAGGGCATGAACAATCAAGGGAAATTCCTTTCTGAGATTGTTGGCAAAGTCATACTCAGCAAGCCAGGAGGGCATGACAGAGTGTCTGTCTATATGTTTAGTATTATGACAAGGATAATCTTCTCTCTGCAAACTAACTGGTCTATGGTAGTTTTTGAGAAGATTAAAGAAAGCCTAAAGAAGCCCAACTTAGGCAGGATTTTAAGTCTATACCTTGCTGGAAGTATTCCACAGGTAATGAGTACAGCTGCTGGAACAAAAATAAATCATATGAGAAAAATGGGCATGAGGTTGTTCTCTAGATGAGACAGGATGCTGACTAAGGAAATGCCAACCCCTGAGAAGATTGCTCCTGAAAAATAAATTCCACCAAAGAAGAAGAGGAAAACTGCTCTAGTGGCTCAAGAGTCCACTAGCAGCTCAGACAGTGAAGAACAAGTTGTCTTCACTCCAGATGAGAATGAGGAAGAGCCTGCTGTAAAATCTCCTGCTCCTCAAGATGATGCTGAGATCCAGGGGGAGCTACCTCAAGCTAGCCCCATACACAATGATCAAAGCCAGGGGGAGCTTCCAGTTGTAGATGAACCCACTACACTGGAAAGTGAACAGACAACCAACATTATCCTAGAGGTAATCACTGAACTCAATACTTTAGATTTTCCTATGGAAGATACTGATTTGTCTGATGTTCATCAGCAAACTCAGCTGGATAACCAAGTCCCAGATGCTGTTTTGGAAGACACATCTGTTGCAGCTCCAATAGTTCCTGATCCAGTGGTTGAAGAGACCAGAATTTCTCCTGCCAATTCTCCACAAGAGTATACCATGAAAGATCTTTTCCTAAATCTAGATCAAGAAGACTTTGGAAAAGAAACTACTGCTGCTGAAGGAGAAAATGCTCCAGTTGAGGGGGAGCACATGCAAAGTCTGGAAGAGCCTGTGAGGCAAGAAACTGAAAAGGCACAAGATGTGCAGATTGAGAGGCCCCCAAGCCCTAAGGAGAGGGTTGAAATTGCTAGCTCCTCAGCTTCTGAAGATGAGGAGGCTACCAGGGCAAAGAAACAGAAACTTTATGTATTCAAAAGAAGGAGTCAGAGTTATAAGAAGGCCTTACAATCTATTGCACCACAGCCTATAGTTCAGCAAGCACCATCAGTTGATTATAGTGCATTGATGGTTGCTATGCAGATCAAGTTGGATGAGCACAGAAAGGCAATAGAGAAGTATGTGGATGAAGGGCAGAAATCATTGCAATTTGATCTGGCCCAGGATATTAAATCCATAAGATTTGAGATGAATCTTAACAAGAAAGAGATGACTGAATGCTTCCACAAAGGGGGGAATGCAGTGGTGTACTTAGCTACACACCAAGAAAAGATAAAGGCTCAAGTAGATGACATAGCATTGAAGCAAGGGTATGTTCTTGAAAATCAGATAAGGATGAATGACAACCTTACTGCTTCCCATAATGCTATTGTCACAGAATTAAAGAACCAAGCTGCTGGACCTTCTACTTCAACTGCTCTTGCTAAAGCTGACTTTGACAAAGTATTCCTAGAAGAAATCACTGCTCTTAAAACTGCCATTCAAGAATCTCAAAAGAATATAACTGACAAACTCCAAAGGTTAAAACCTTTCTTTAAAGATGGAGTTAATTACTTGGATAATCAGGTGAGATTTCAAAAAGATGATGTGAGAGATCATATAGAAAGAGAAGTCATAAAGGGGGAGAGAGTGTTAGTCAAGGCCAGCTCTGATCATGCTAAATGGATATCAAATTCTATCAGAGCTACACTGGGTTATCCTCCTCTTTGTGATGATGATAATGTGGCTGAATCTGGAATTCATCCTGCCTATCTAGGAGGAGAGCAACCTGAAGTGGCTCAAGTCATTTATCCTCCTCCAGATTTTGACATGATTCATACAGATGTACAGTCCATGTATAACCCACCTGGGGGCAAGGACAATGTTATTATTGAAAAAGTTGTTCAGCCAATTTCTGAAGCCATGCAAGAGGCACTGCAGAAAGAAGAAGAAACTAGATTGTCAAAGAAGAGGTTTAGGGAACAAGCTGAACAAAGACCAGACTTTGAGCAGTGGAGCCCTACCTCAAGAAAAATTATATTGACTGCCTGAAAAGCTGCCAAAGATAATGTGCATGACATGAACAAATGGTTTTCTGAGGCTGAATAGAGAAAACATGAGACTAGACAGGAGGCAATAGTCCAATACAGAAGGAAGGCCAAGATGGGAAAGCTACCTCCTACTGCTCAGGAGCCTAGCAAGTACTTTCCAAAGCCATACCATTATTTTGAAAGGCAGAAGATTAAAGCAGAAGAGCTTAAGAAGAAAGATCTGAAAGGCAAGAAGCCTGCTGATGCTGAAATGGCTGATGCTCCTGTTCAAGCTAAAGTTCAAGTTGGAAAAGGAATTGTGATTAAGGAGCCAGAACTGAAATAAAATTAGAATTTTCTTGAAGTTTACTTTGTAATCTTTTTGATGTAAAACATTTTGTGAACTTCTGGAAATGAATATGACAGATATTAGAACAATGTGTTATATGTTAAAACTATTTCATATTTGTTCTGTGATGATGTCTATGTCTATTTCATATTTGTTCTGTGATGATGTCTATGTCTATTTCATATTTGTTCTGTGATGATGTATTTGTATACATGTGTATTTGATACATGTTTATGTTTACCCTGCTGTATATAATCCTGCTTTACATCATTTTGTAATTTAATTATGGATGGTGTATATCATTGACTAAGGGTTATGACTTCTCCAAATAGGGGGAGATTGTTGGGTACATTGGTTTAAATGTACCTGATTTGAAGAAGCCTCACCCTACTCAATGATATACACCAAAATGTATTTGATGTATTTTGAGTTACTTGTGCATGTTAAGTATTTGCAGGACTGAAGCAAATTATTCTAAGTACATGTGTCGACACCCAGAGGGAAAGTGTCGACACTTAAGAAGACTTGTGTCGACACTTGGAGTCATTGTGTCGACACCAGGGATGCTGAGTCGACACCAGACAGAAAGTGTCGACACAAGGAGCTGTGTCGACACTCAGTGAAGAAAAGTGCAGTAAAGCTGTGTCGACACTTAGCAGCAGTGTCGACACCTAGAAGAACTGTGTCTACACCAGAAAGTGTCGACACTTGGAGCTGTGTCGACACTCAGCAAAAGTCAACAGAGACTAAGTATAAGTGTCGACACCCAGAACAATGTGTCGACACTCAATAGGAGAGTCAGCATTTGAAGGAAGTGTCGACACCCAGAACAATGTGTCGACACACAACAGAAGAGTCAACACTTGAAGAAAGTGTCGACACATGGAGCTGTGTCGACACTTAGCGAAGAATAGCAAGATCAACAAATTATTCTAAGTACAAGTGTCGACACTAAGGGGATGTGTCGACACTCAGCTGAAGTCTCAACAGAAGAATCAAGTGTCGACACAAGGAGCTGTGTCGACACTCAGCAAGTATCAACACTGAAGACACGTGTCGACACCAAGAAGCTGTGTCGACACTTAACAGATTCAACACATGAAGATGTGTCAACACCAAGGAGATGTGTCGACACTTAGAAGAATTCAGCATAATACAGAAGATCAAGTACTTGTGTCGACACTCAATTTCAGTGTCGACACATGAAGAAGAAACTGTGTCGAGACATAGAATCTACAACACAAGGAGTTGTGTCGACACCTTGTGGACCTGTGTCGACACTTACATAACTTGTGTCGACACTTGATCTATAAGTGTCGACACTTAAAGACAGAAAGTCTCGACACTTTCAGACAGTTAGAGAATTTTCAAGAACTGACTGGATGACTTGACAGCTGCCGTTCCAGCCGGTCTACAGCACTTGTCAGAGTTGTCAGAAAGCAGTTATGAACCGGACCAGCCGGTTACCATGAAGAAGTCCTATAAATAGGCTCACACAGTCTACAGAAAAAGAAGTTAAAAAAGATTGATAAAGTTCAAATTATTGATCAAGTATCTAACAAAGAAGATCTAGCTATTCCTTGAATAATAAAGTGCAGATCAAAGAAGTTGGAGAGAGAGAGCTCCATCCAAGAAATCAGCCGTAGGAACTAGGCTGAGAAGAAGGGTTCAGATTTATTCTGGATCTTAAGAAGCAGAGATCAAGAATCAACTGCAGAAGGAGTCAATCTTATTGAGTTCTACTTTCAAGAAGCTTTGAAGAAAGCTATGTCAGATTGATTTCAGCTGAGTTCTTCCAAGAACTCATCAAGAAACTCACAACTCCCCTCTCTTGTCTTTGGGTTGCTGAGTTAACAATTGTATAATCATTTTTATCTTGTAGGATCCCTTGGATCTGAGTTTTGTAAGCCTATAATTATAAAGGCTAAGTGTAGGGCTTGAGAGCCTGAGTGTAGGAGATTGAAATCTCTGAGTGTAGGCCTTGGTGGCTGAGTGTAGGCCTTTGTGGCTGAGTGTAGGCTTTGTGGAAAAGCTGAGTTGTAGGGCCTTGGGCCCGAGGTGTAGGAACCAGTTTGGGTTCTGAGATAGTGGAGAAGTTTGGCCGAATCTAGTACACTGCTAGATAGGCGAAGGGGGAAAGTGGATGTACCCAAAGCTTGGGGAACCACTATAAAACTGTGTGTCTTCTGTGTGCTGTGATTTGCTGTGAATGTTGTGTGATTGCTGTGCAAAAGTAGATTAGATTCTGTGTTAAAAACTGATTGCTGCCATTAAAGTTTAAAAAGAATTTGGTCACCTATTCACCCCCCCTTTAGGTGTTTAAGTACTATATCTTTCAAGGATCTTCATCGAGCTCCGCTCGAGGATCTCCGTCGAGCTCCGCTCGAGGATCTCCATCGAGCTCCGCTCGACGATCTCCGTCGAGCTCCGCTCGACGATCTTCGCCGAGCACCGTTCGATGATTTTTGTCAAGCCTTATTCCTTTTTAGGGTGTTACAGTGGGAGCAAAAATCAGTCTTAGGGATATCCTGCTCCCGAATCCGAAGCTGATAGTAGCCTGATCTTAGGTCCATCTTGGAGAATACGGATGCACCTTGCAATTGATCAAACAACTCGTCAATCCTTGGAAGTGGATGCGTATTTCGTATAGTGACTTTTTTTAGTTCCCTGTAGTATATGCACAAGCGCAGTGTCCAGTCTTTTTTCATTAAAAATAGTACTGGGGCTCCCCAGGGCGAGGAACTTGGGCGGACGAATCCAACATTTATCAATTCCTGAAGCTGAATCTTCAAGTCGGCCAATTCCTTGGGGGCCATCTGATAAGGTGCTCGGGATACTGGTCGAGCTCTGGACATAAGCTCTATTTGAAAGTCGACCTCTCACTGTGGGGGAAAACCTGGGAGGGACTCAGGGAAAACATTTGGAAAATCTCGCATCACTAGAACTTTGGCGAGCACTTGAACTTTATTTTCCATTTTGAAGTAGATAAGATGTACTTTGTCCTTCTGCCGGACTGACCTTACAGTCTGAGCAGAGGTCAAAATGATGCAAGAGACCAAGGGTATACCATCCAGCGTAATGACCTGTCTGTCTGGGTTCTGAAGCTTGACCTCTCGGGTTGAACAATTTATTTGGGCCTTATGCTCGGCCGGCCAATTCATTCCTAGTATGAGGTCGAATCCAGTTATTGCCAAGATTATTGCATAAATCTCAAATTCCACGCCCCTTAGCATGACCTAAAATGAGCATTTCTCTGTAAACGTCATATCTGATCCATTTGGTAGACGAATCCATAGAAACAGTCCGAACGAGCGTACAAAATTTTCCTTAATCACAATGAAGTATTGGGACACAAAGGAGTGTGTTGCTCCAGTGTCGAAGAGAGTTTTTGCGGGGTGACCTTCTATCAAAAGTAATCTTGAAGAGGTAAGGAGTATATACATATCATTACACAAAACGTACATCCGATGTAGACATACATATACATATAGTATAATACATAGGTACTAATATCTGACGTATCTCTAGCGTCTAAGATATATACCTATAACTATATCGGGAGTCGGTCCATGCTGAAGGTCTAACACATAAGACTCCAAGGGCGTTGATCAGCCATGTTGACCTCTCCTACCAGCTCTACCTCTACGGCCTCTTTGGCCTTGTCCTCGTATTTCCTGCCCTACTTGAACTAATCCTAATCTTGGACTTCCTACCGTTTGCGGGCAGAAAGCTCTCATATGTCCCGGCTGCTGGCATAAAAAGCAGTTCCCCACAAATAGAACGTCTCGTCGAGCTACTGGCGCTGGCTGTGGTACTGGAGCTGGCCTGGGCTCCTGATGCGGTGCTGGGGGTGCTGGTGGGCGCTTATAAGGCTGCCTGGACTGTCCTTATCTGCGCTCACTCTCTCCTATCTGCGGGGAGAAGCTCCTCTATCTCGTCCCTAACCTTTGGGGACCTCGACCTGTCCTTGATGTTGCTGGGCCACCATCCTCTGGTATAACTCTAACGTTACGGTGTGAGTCGCTATGGTGTGGAAGATGGACCGAGAGATCATGAATAAGGCCCGTCTCAGGTCATCTCACAAGCCTCGGTAGAAGAGAGCAACCCTATCTTTATTAGTGGCTGTTAGGTTCCCAACAAAGCATACCAGGTGAATGAACTATCTCTTATAGTCTAGCACCATCCGGTCACCCTGACGGGTGTGTAGGATCCTCTCCAATAATGCAGATCGATTGGCGTCCGAGATGAAGTGCTCTAGAAAATCCGCTGAGAACTCCCCCCATATAATAGTGCTCAACGGTCATCCTCTGAACGTTGAGCGCCTGGCAGCTCTCCACCAGTCTCTAGCATACCCCTCTAATAAGGTCACCACTAGTGACATTGCTGCTATTGCCGGCTCCTCATGCCTACTAACAGCTCCTCTACACGCTCAACCCACTCTTCTACCTATATGGCAGTCTCCGTGCCTCTGAAGATCGGAGGCCTTAGCCCCTAGAAATTCTTCAGTAGGTCAGTGCGTACTGACAACTGTTGTAGTGCTTGTGCCAAGGCTGTCTGGAACATCGCCAGGATAGTTGTCAACGTTTGCCCCAAGTTGGTGTCGGTAAATGGTACAGCTGCAGGGGTAACTGGCTCTAGAGGTGGGGTGGCGGGGACATATCCTCTGGAGGAGGATCTCCCGTTACTGGACTCCGATACCTGGATAAGTAACAGGAAACAACTATTAGAATTTTGCAAAAGTAGGGGAAATTTGCAAGAATTGACAAAGTGGAAACAAAGGTGTGTGGGTGTGCTATTGTATAGTCTAACATCCCTAAGCTTTTACGCTAGGGTCTACCAGGCTTTCGTTGCATGGTTCGTCCTGAACCAAAGAATGAAGCAACCGACGAAGGGATCCTGAGACTGCTCCACAAGGACGGATCGTGATCGCTCTGATCCATTTATAAGACCCCCCAACCTTTATCCAGGTCAGGCCGGAGGTGATCTTACTTGCCCAAGACATCCACCAAGTGCTTCTTAATGGGTATCGTCCCATACTATTAAGCACTAGCTAGACGCCTTGCTCGGCAAGAAGCAAAAAATACACATCACATCACAGAGTAAGTGGAAGCACTAACAGGATGCCACATCACACACACACACACACACACACACACACATATGTAACCATATCTCCTTAAGGAGAATAAAAAGGTCGTAACCACTGTTTATACATAAGACCCGTAGGGTATAAAGAAACATCTACTCCAAACCCTCACACTCTTAATCTATCTTGCCAGCACTCACTCTAGAGAAGACGAGGGTGTTTATGCTCGGGTAGTCTAATCAGCGGGCGTATCGTCCTACGATAGCTGGTCCTCACGACACTCCATCTCCTGTGAATAGTCATTAAAATAAATGTTAGTCGCAAAGCTAAGTGGAAACAAATCTCCTCCCTAATTCCATATCCTAGGGATGAGCTTATGCTCATAAAGTAGATAGTCGAAACAAGAGAGTTAGTACAATATTTTTTATATAAACTAGGAGCCACTACACAAAGAGGTGTGTCATAGTATAACAGAAAATAGCAGCAGATATATATCAATTATAATTAAAGCTCCACTAGCACATCAGGTATTCACAACATGTGCTCGTATCATAGACATTCAAAGCCACACACGCACCACAGGCATTCACAGATGCGCAAAAGACCATATGTTGACATAGTATGGATAACTTCTCTTCAAGTAAGGTAAAGAGCCCCACGGGCCTCACCGATGTGGTCGTCGGTGATAGTGGCCAGTCCTGCCACTTTTAGGGGTGGTCGTACTGCACATCTCAGGCCCCAACGTACAACCCCGTGTACTCTTAGATGTGAACGACATCCGGCGATTCAACATTTTGGCAGACCAGTGGAGGAAACCTAACAAGGAAAACATAGCGGTCGGTCACCCGTGGTAACCATCTCACTGTTGCCTTGAGTCATCAAACTTCTCGCGCTGGTACGATCGATCCGTGGAAGTGACTGACCCACCACAATTTACCACAAGCAATTTACAAACAAACAAGTAAAAACAATTTTGCTAGTATGCACTAGTCTACATCGGTCTGCCCTACTATGCTTTAAATAATTTGGGCAAACAATACTTAGCTCGACTTGCGACAAGGAGCGTGAGAGGACTTTATTTGAGGATAATTTAGGAGGAACACCTCAACTCCTATTATCCCCAACTATGGCTCAACCTATTAAATAACTGCCCGTCAGAGCAGGACCTGTGCTTAATTTAGTAAATTGCTGAAACAAAAGTGCAGTAATAAAAAGCCGGTGATAGTATAAGCTGCTGAATTGAAATGTTGTAATGAAATAGGACCAGTACAAAACTGGAGTAGCACCAAACTGAATGTAAGTACTGAAAGGAATTTGACCAGTACGAGACTGGAATAGAACTTTAGAAGAAATGAACTGATTTGAAATTAAATAAACAGGGCCAGTACGGGACTAGAGTACTGGAAAGGAAGTACTGAACTGAAATAAATAAAGGGACTGGAATAAATCATAAAGAAAAGGGCTAGTAGTCCAATCACTACTTTTAGGAGGCTTCAGTTCCCTCTCTGTTATCAGGAGGCATGTTCTGTAACACCTCCCCTATAATGACCGTATAATATGGGTCTGACCGGGGCCCCACAACATACAGACTCCACAACTTAAGCATTATAAGATGATATAAACTACCCAACTCAAAACTCATAATAAAAACACAGCGGAATCAAACAGCCGCACCAAAAGTTATCCACTAACAAAAGAGTATCAAACGGACTTAAGGCCTTACAACAATACATGAGTCCAAACTGAACCAACATCAACAACATAACAATATGCATTATTACTCCTAAGCTACCACGACATGTAAGCCGGAAATCACAGTGCACTGAGTATACATTCAACAAAACAAAGCTACTAAACATAAATTCACTTTATGAGGCTTAGGCCTTTTTGGCCGGCGAGCTAGATCTTGCATGCAATCCTTGCCATTTAAAAATTTGTGGTAACGTGTTTCAGCAAAGGTTGACCTCAACTGTGCAACCAACACATCTCCTCCCAGACGTACCTAGCGGACCTCAGGGTACACCACCACCCTGTAGGTCAGCACTTCGTATGCAATATACAAAAACATGTAAAGCTATAAAACAGGTTTGGATGTCTCATACAACAAACATATTTCTACGTTGAGCATGTAATATAAAGGGGCCTACAATGCAGCATGTATGCAATCTTAGGTTTCACCCAAGGCACCCTAAAGCGTAAGATTCTAACACATCATCAATCAAGTACTTACAATTTCCCCATCGGCGTTCAAGTCTCAAACACAAGGGTACTTCCAATTTCCCCATCGACGTACAAGCCGCTACACAGAATGCTTTCTTAGGCCCCAATCGCTCGTGGGTCTCAAACCCGGGCTTGTATGCAAGCTCTGACTTCGCACGTCAGGATTTCATCACACAAACAAACAGATACTAAGAACCCTTGCTAGACCCCACCCGCTCGTGGGCTTCATCGCTCGGGCTTGTTCTAAGCTTGACATTCTCGTCAGTTTCATAGAATGGGACTTGTCTCGTTGGGACACTCTCCCCATATAACTTGCACGTCTCAGGCTAGCCAGTCGACCACAGAGACAAAGCCACACCTTAGCACATCACAATCCAAGCCTTTCCGCCCTAATACACCATTCATACTGTACCTCCCCCGCGCTCTAACGTGTACTCTAATTTCCACCTGGTCCGATTCTGGTTACATGTACTCACACGAAAGAGTGGGAAAACAACATCACAAAAGGCGTCTTGACGCTAACAGATTTCTAACAAAATCCTTAAGACTCGCTATGCAACATCACAGAGTCGGACTAACGGTCGCGACTACGGCTTTACCCACAATGCCTAATCCACTAACGGAGTAAGTTTTTACTGTAATATCATGCCGAAGACGGACACAATTGACCCGGTGGCTCCTCTTGAACCATGACAACCCGAATTTCTCTCATTTGAGAGATCCAGTGCCTAGAATGCTTGAAAGAAAGCAAGAGAAGAATGGATTCCATGCACGCATCCTAAATATCGAGAGGAGAAGTGTCGTTACCTTACGACTCTTCTTCCTTGTCATGGAATCCTTGATTTTCACAGATGAAAATGTGCGCCTTCAATTCCTTTCCACGGATCTGGCCTCAAATCAACGATCGGAGCCCCGAAGCTTCGTCAATGGCAGTGGAAGACCTTCTCCTTCCTCCTCCAAACTCTATCTCTTAAACCCTAACTCCCACTCCAAATGACTAAGATGAGGGAGAACCACCGTTCAGCCCTACTTAAGTCCCTTAGACGGAGTATCCTAGGCCCTATGATCAAATCATAAGAGAAATCTAATAGCTAAAAAGCCAAACGACGAAACTGATCCCGCGGGCTACCGCCGGGCGATAGCTAGCTATCGCCGCGCGATAGTTTCCCAAGTGGTCAGTCAGAAAATAAGGCAGCGCTAATGCCAGTGGTAGCACTATCGCGACGCGATTGCTCACTCAATGCTTTTCGCTCAATGCCTCGAGATACCGTCGAGCGGTACCTAGCTAACGTCGTGTGCTAGCAATCAATGCTTTCAATGCCCAGTCACCCAATGCTTAGCTACCGATAGACGATAACTACTATTGTCGGGTGATAGCTTCCAGAGGCTCAGTTTTGGAAAACTGGGGTGTTACAACTCCTCACCCCTTAGAAGAATTTCGTCCTCAAAATTAATCATGCACTCAAACAAAAGCACACCTGAAGTAGAAAGCTCTGGGAAGTCCTCCTGCATCGCTTATTCACTCTCCCAATAGAACTCGTCTCGCCCGCAGTTCTCCCAATGCACCTTCACGAGTTTGACCTCTTTATTTTGCAACTGCCGGAGTTATGAATCCTCTATGCCAATCGGACAGACTTTTGTCCTCAAGTCCTCTTCTACCAGCACCACTGTCGACTCGACCACAACACTTGACTCCATCAAGGCTTTCCTCAAAACTGAGATATGAAAGAGATCATGTAGTCCACTCAGCTCTGCAAACAATGCCAATCGCTAAGCTGCATCTCCAATACGTTCCACGACCTCGAACGACCCCAAAAATCTCGGACTAAACTTCTTGAGTCGGCAAATCTGCAAAACTCCTTTGAATGGCTTAATATTTAGGTACACTCAGTCACCCACCGCGAACTCCATGTTCCTATGACGATCATTAAAATACTTCGCTTGCCGGTCCTGAGCAACCTTCATGCGCTCCTGAATTGTTTGCACCAACTCGCAAGCATCACTCACCACCTATTTTCCCAAAAGTTTGGTGTCTCCTGCCTCTGTCCATGACATCGGTGTTTGACACCGCCTTCCATATAAAGCCTCGTATGGCGTCATCTTTATACTTGCCTGAAAACTGTTGTTATAGGCAAACTCCATCATGAAAATATGATCATCCCACTTCTTACCAAAATCAAGAGTACACATCCTCAACATA
Source organism: Platanthera guangdongensis (assembly GCA_039583875.1). Lineage (NCBI taxonomy): Eukaryota > Viridiplantae > Streptophyta > Magnoliopsida > Asparagales > Orchidaceae > Platanthera > Platanthera guangdongensis. The sequence continues at coordinate 169,683,197 of CM077147.1, forward strand.
TCTTCCATTGTATGATTTGTTCTTTTTGTTTGACCATCAGTTTGAGGACGGAACACCGTACTGAACTTGAGCTTCGTGCACAAACGTTTCTGTATTAACCTCCAGTCTTTGGACGTGAATCGTCCATCGCGATCACTAACAATACTCTTGGGAATCCAATACAACCGCACAATGTTACGAACATACAATCCTACCAGCTTCTCCATGTCGTCCTCTTTCCGATTTGGGATGGAATGAGTGACTTTAGTCAAGCAATCCACGATCACCCAAATCGTATCATTTACCTACTGCGACCGAGGTAAGCCATGCATAAAGTTCATGGAGATGTCATCAAATTTCCACTCAGGGATAGAAAGAGGCTTTAAGAACCCGTCCAGCTTCTGACACTTAGCCTTTACTAAGGCACAAGTTTGACACTGACTTACGTACAAAGTAACATCCCGCTTCAAACCAGGCCACCAAAAGGATTTTTTCATATCCAAACACATCTTTGTACTACCCAGATGAATGAAGTACTTCGTGAAATGAGCCTCAAATATTAACTCCTCACAGAGCTTGTCGAACAGCGGTACGCATATACTTCTGTCCTTCCTTATGATCCCATCAATCATCTCCCAGGCACTACCCTCGCATTTTTGAGCTTCCACCACAACTGGCTGAAACTCTGCATCCACACTGATCTCTTCCCGAATACGATCGGACAAGTCATTCTGCAACTGTATCTAGTTCGATCTAGCCGTGCTAGACTCGCCTCTCGCTACACACTCCAAACCAATGGACTCGCAATACTGTATTAACTGCTCATTATGAGCTTCAATCCAATTCCCTTATCTAGAAAATTTTCTAATCAAGGCATTCACCACCACGTTGGCTTTGCTCGGCGTATACTGAATTGCCACGTTATAGTCTCCAAGGAACTCGACCCATCTATACTATCGCATGTTCAAATCTTTTTGATCTAGGAGATACTTCAGGATTTTGTGGACCGTGAAGATCTCCACTTTCGCAACATATACATAGTGTCGCCACAACTTCAATGCAAAAATTACTGCCGCCAATTCCAAGTTATGGATGAGGTAATTCCTCTCATGTGGTTTCAACTGCCAAGACCCAAAGGCTATCACCTTGTCATATTGCACTAGCATGCAACCCAATCCACATCCTGATGCATCACTGTAAATCTGAAATCCTTCAGTCCCTTTAGGGAGACTTAGGATTGGAGCTATCATCAGTCTCTCCTTCAAGTTATCAAACTTTTGTTTGCAATCCTGAGTCCACACGAACTTCTGGTCCTTGCGAGTCAAAGAAGTGAGGGGTAGAGCTATCCGCGAAATTTTTCCACAAATCTTCTATAATACCCGGCTAGTCCAAGGAAATCCTGACTTCCACCACGGTGCTCAAAACTAGCCAATATCTGATGGCCTCAACTTTTGCTGGATCCACCGATAGCCCATCACCATAAATACATGGCCCAAAAATACCACCTTCTCTACACAGAACTTGCATTTTGAGAACTTCGCATACAACAGGTTCTCTCTCAAAGTCTGCAAGACTACTCTCAGATGAGTCTCATGCTTTGCCTCTGTTTTGGAGTAGACCAAAATATCGTCAATGAAGACCACCACAAATGAGTCTAAATACTCCTGAAACACTTCATCAATTCCAAGAATAATGATGGCGCGTTCGTCAACCCAAATGACATTATCGAGAACTAGAAGTGACCATAACTCGTACCAAATGCAGTCTTGGGTATGCCCTCATCTCGGATCCGCAACTGGTAGTACCCTGACTTCAAGTCCAATTTAGAGTACACCACTGACCCCACCAACTGGTCGAACAGGTCATCTATCAGTGGGGTTGGATACTTATTCTTGAAGGTCAGTTTATTCAACTCTCGATAGTCTATACACAACCGCATACTACCAACTTTCTTCTTTACGAACAGCACTGGCATGCTCCATGGCGAAGAGCTGGGTCTTATGTACGCTTGCTCCAACAATTCCTGCAACTGTACCTTGAGCTCAGCCAATTCCTTCGGTGTCATCCTAAAAGGAGGAAATGACACCGACCGCGTGATGTTTTTAGTTTTCTACTAAATCACCTAGAGGGGGGTGAATAAGTGAGGTCTGTGTCTTTTTGCTGATTAAAAACTTGAACGAGCGATGCACAGAAAATAACAATCAATCACAGATGACACCAAAAATTATAGTGGTTCCCCAACCTTGGGTACATCCACTTTCCACCTCACCAATCTAGAAATGCCCTAGACTCGGCTACTCCACTATTTTCTCGGAATGAAAACAATCCTACAACTCAGAACAAAGTTCTTATAACTCGGAGCAAAGCCCACTCCAACAACAACTCGGAGAATATCTCCTACAACTCGGAGTAAAATTCCTACAAGACTCGGAGAATAACTCCTGCAACAATAAAATGAACTTACAATCAGAAAAACTATCTTATCTTCACAGATGTGGTTGAACTCGACTTCTTCCTTCTTGAAAAACTGAACAGCCTTATCAGAAAAGTTGAGGAAGAAATCTGAGAAACCTTGGATCTGAGAACTCTAGAATCAGTACGATCAAGCAATAGATATGTCGATGTTGAAGATCTTGATCTCTGAAACTTCTTGATCTGAATCTCTTGGATCGAGAGAGAAAATCGGCGTTGAAGAAAGAGCAGCGGCAGCGAAACTTCTCGATTTAGAAATTTTAAGAACGATTCAGAACTTGGAAAATCTTCTTCTTAGGGTTAGTCGATTTTGATAAGACCTTTTATAGGACTTGCCTAACGGTCATAATCACATTAAATGATAGCCACGTGGACCAATTAAGCCTTCATGAAATTTGAAATCGAATCCGTTAAAACTTAGGAAATTTTAGAAAGTTGAACTGCATTTCTCGAGTGAAGGATGGACTTCTCGAGTAGATGATTCTGGTTCTCGAGAAGAGGTATAGAGTTCTCGAGAAAAATGCTTAGGAAAAATATAAAGGTGGAATTCTGGTATCTCGAGAAATAATAGACCTGTTACTCGAGAAAAGTTCTTCTGTTTCTCGAGAAGAATAATGCATCTCGAGAAAATATATTTGTTACTCAAGAAATAACTTATGGTTCTCGAGAAATGATCATGGCCTTCTCGAGAAACAACTCTGGCCTCTTGAGAAATAATTTTGGCCTTCTCTATAAAATGACTTAGAAAAATTTTGACTTAAATTAAAGTAACTCGAGAAGAAGAGTTATGATATACTCGAGTACACATGGCTTTCCAGAGAACTGCACCGGGCTTTCTCGAGAACAGCTTCTGCTAATCAAATATATGACAGATCTTACTCGAGTACTAAAGATCATACTACTCGAGTTCAATAAATTCTTCTCGAGCATAAAACTTAGAAAAATTTCTGAACATAATTTTTTTAATTCTTCTTCTTGGAGATCAGCAATCCAGAGTTTCTTCCATATCTGTAGCACTTAAAAAAGAAGTGTGTCCCAATAGAGAGGCTACACATGAGTCAACACAATGGATCACACAATGAGTGATTACATTGTATGGTCCTGTATTTGGTGACTCGTTGTAGACTGACATTGATCTACACTTGACAATTATATCCTACAAGCACTCAACTAGAAAAGGTATTAAATACAAACTTAATTCATCTTAGTTCAAGGATGACTTCATACAAATCTGGGTTAATATGGATACAATACCCAACAATCTCCCCCTATTTGTAGAAGTTAGAACCTTATACACTAAGGTGAATTACATCAAGATAAATAAGTAAAGTAACTAGCAAATAGAGTAATAATGAGAAATGCTCTTTTATAGAAAAATCAGATCATCAAAATTAAAAGATTTATATTCATAGATATTGGCCAAGAAAAGTCCAATTCCACAAAATCTCAAAAATGAAATTTCTGATCATCTTAAATATCTACTTGTTGTGCTGTTGTTGCTGCTTCTCCTTCTTCTCTTGTTGCCTCTTCAGATAACTGTATGGTTTAGGAAAGTACTTGGCATGTTTGGGTGGAGCCTTAGGATTGTTCTTTTCATATTCTCTGTCATAAAGTCTCCTTTAGGTAAGAGATTTCTCATATAAGTCCCATTCATAGGAGCTATATTGATCATTTCTGTCTTTATTGAAATCAACAAAAACTTTGAGAGTTTCAAGAATTATGGATTTGGAGGTTGGGCTCCATACTTTAGCAAATTCTTGAGCTTTTCTCCTTTAGCTTCTGGATTAGGATTGGACTGATTGGCAGAAGCGCCATCACCATATTTCCTTTTCTTACGAGCTGGAATATCTGGAGGAGGAATATGAGGCATATCCTGATCTGACTAGACTTGAGAATATTCAGCATGAGGTTCTACAAAGTCTTCAGGTCTTGGAGAAAATGAGGGCATTAGAGCAGAAGATTGCTGAGAAACAGGATTGAGATGAGGAGGAAGAGGAGCATTTGGATCTACTTGAAATTCAAGAAAAATTTGGTTGTGCATCCAAACTGCTGTAGCAGATGTGTGAAGTTTTACCTCATGAATATGTTCATATACTATTGCATTTATATCTTTCAATTTTTCTTCCCAAAGATTTTTCATGGTACTATCGGATTTTTCTAGATATTCCTTTACTAATTTCTCCCCCTTTCTGACTTTTATGGATAGGGTACTGATAGCATCCTCTTTGAACTTTCCAACTTCACATGTTTTGAAGTTGTGACCTTCAGCATTCTTTTCCAATTGAATTTGATTATTTGCCAAGGTAACTGATTGGTCCATGACCTGACCAATACTAGTGATTGTATGGTCTAAGGCTTTCCCACCTATTTGAAACAGGTGTTTGAGAGAATCAGTATTATGTTGTGTTTCAGCAAATCCTCTGCTCATCTCTTTTTCTAGAGCAGTCATTCTGTCAGTGACAACTTTAAGAGAGTCATCAAAATATGTTCTTTGCTGGGCAAGCATAAGCTCAATCTTGCCTAGGAGGGTATCTGCAGGAGTTGCTTCAGCTGGAGGAGGTTAAGTTGGTAGGATAGGAGCAGTCCATGGAGCTACTTATTCAATAATTACTGAGCTCTAGCCTCTGGATGTGTGAATCATGACATCTCCTTCCTCACCAAGAATGCTAGGGATGGAGAAGTCTAGTTTTCTGAGGGGTGGCTCAACTTCTTCAGCAGGTACATCTTCTTCAGTATCAGAAAGGACTGTTTCTTCATCTTTCTCCCCCTGAACAGGAGACTGGGGCTTTGGAGATGGTTCTGGTTTTGATGTATGTTCTGGATGAGAAGACTTTTCTGGTACAGGAGATTGTGCTGGATGGGATGGTTCTGGGTGAGAGGAATCATCTTGCTGAGATAGAAGGTCTTCTTATGGCAGAGGGGATAGAGGCTTTTAGAGTTGAGATCCTCTATCATCTTGTTGATGTCTTCTTTTATGGATAGCACATGATCATGTACTTGATCATCAGTAAGCAGTTCTTCAGCAAGAGCAGGAACTTTTGAAGATATAGCAGCAGGTGGAGTGGAAACATGGGTTGTTGTGTCTGTATAGACTGGAGCAGGAGTTGGAGTTGGAGTTGGCTATACTTGGACAGATGGAGCAGGCTCCCCCTCAATAATTGAATCAGCTATATGATGAGAAGGGGGAGATGGAGTCCTGACTTCATCTACTTGAGGATCATCGGCTTTGTTAGCTTGAGCAGGATTCTGAATGTTGAGTTCCCATCTTCGTATAGAAGAAATGGAGACTTTCTTCATATGATGTAAATAAATACCTTTAGAGAAATAAAAAATCTATGGATTGAGCTCATGAAAAAGAAGAGAAACTATTCTGCCAAAGTTTGGAGCCTTGATACTGTCTTTGATTTTGTCAAAAATCATCATACCCCACTGAAATTTCTTCCTGCAGATTACAGTTGTCATCATGTCAAAGAAGTCATTTGTGATGTAGTTGATCAAACTGGTGCGGCATAACATAACTTTTTTGAGAATTTCGACGAGCAACTTGCTCTCGACATTGAGATTAGGGCGGCGAATAGTCCTCACAACAACGGAGACACCACAGAATCCGTAGGCGCTATCATAATCTTCGACAACTAGGTTATCTTCCTCGTCGATGATAGGCATCCGAAGGAGCATAGAGACGATTGGGGCGGTCAGCTAATCTTGAGTCCACAAACTTTCCCCTTGAGAATCCTACCATTTCTCTTAATTTTGGCATTCTGGAAAAATTCCTCGACTTCAGGAAGTAGAATCTTGCACGAATGTTCCAAAATGAAAGAAAGTCTGGCGGCTTCGAGTAGCAACAGAATGTTGTGGAAATCATCAGAGAGTTTGGCAATTCTTGTGGAGACTAACTCACTTCCAATACCGACTTTCGATAGAGAAGCCAACGATCAAGATTGATGAGTAGATGTCTTGAAACGGCAGCAGGAGAATGACGGCGACAAGGAAGACGAAAGGTTTCTTGTTCTCGAGAAGGGTTTGAGATTCGAGTTTTGGGCCTTTTTCGGACTTAATCTATTTATATAATTCTTAAATTATGATGATTAAAGAAATGATATTACTCACATAATTGTAATATGGCGGTAGGAGGTGCTTGGGTGCCAATATCAGAAATTTGAACTTGGAGAGAAATTTGGCAGCTGATTTCTCGAGTGAAATATCATTTCTCGAGAAGAGATCTACATATTCTCGAGAAGTAGAAAACCTATTCTCGAGTAGAAGAGTGGTTGTTCTCGAGAAGAAGTCTGAAATCCTCTAGAAAAGACTAAGTACTCGAGTAATATTTCTCAAAAATCTACAGTGGTTCTCGAGTAGATTTCTGAGTACTCGATTAATAATCATTCATCTCGAGAAATGAAGTCTAGACTAAGAATTTCTGATTTTTGAGAAGTGTAACCCGATCTTGAACTTTTCTTGAGACCTTTTTCTTCATTCTTCCTTGTTGAGCATGCCAAGTTCTGTTTTGAAGAACGAGATCTTGGCATCGTCCAGTGGCTTCGTGAAAATGTCTACAACCTGCCTGTCAGTTGGAACATATTGGAGATAAATATCTCCATGCTCCACATGCTCCCAGATGAAGTGGTACCGCGGCTCTATGTGCTTTGTCCGGCTGTGAGAGACTGGGTTGTTGGCTACTGAAATTGCACTAGAGGAGTCGCAAAACATTGGAATGTTCTTGAACTTCATATTGTAGTCTTCATATTGGTTCTTTCATCAGACGAACAGTCCTCATGATCATATTCAGAAGCATCTGATTCCGAGAGAGGAGTGTGAGAGTTTACCTTCCTAGTGTACTAGGGCTCTTCTTCCTCGTCTGTCTGTGCCATTAGCCCAAAGTAGGCCTCCTCTTCCTCACTTGACTCAGATGAGTCAGATTCGCTGAGAGTCTTGGCCTTCTTGGCTACCAGGCTTCTTTCAGTTTTCTTCTTATTATAAGAAGATTTCCTCTCCTCTCTTCTTCCACCCTCCTTCTTCTTGTGAGGTCAATCAGCTATGAAGTGACATGGCTTATTGCAACAATAACAAACAATGTCAGAAGAAATATGTTTGTTCGGTTTTGAGTGATACCTGTCTTGGCTAGTTGAGCCTTTCTTATGATGATCATCATCATGACGTGATCTTCTGGACGAGGAATCTTTGCCTCTCCACTATTTCTTCTTGTTCAAGAACTTCTTAAACTGCATTGAAATAAGAGAAAACTCTCCTTCTGATAGCTCTGAGCCTGAGGTACTTGTCTCTGAAGCTTCTTCTTCACTCTCTTTCTGTGCGGGGGCAGGAGATGCAGCTTTTGATTTCCTCGAGATGTCTGTCTTTAGAGAGACAGACTTCTCCTTGGATGACGACCGACTTTTCTCTTCTTCAGCTTTTCTTGAATTTATTTGGAGTTCATATGACATAATCTTTCCAAAGAGATTCTGAGGGTCAGTCTCAGCTAGCTTACCAAACTCTCGGATTGCACAGACTTTATTGTCTCATTCCTTAGTCAGTGATCTCAGAAATTTGTCATTCAGTTCTCCATTAGTGAAGATCCTGCCATAGACTCTTAGGCCGTTGACAATCTTGAAGAAGCTTTCAAAAGTATCAGCAATAGAATCTTTGGGACCTTGTCTGAATGCTTCATATTTCTAATTCAGGAGGGATCTTCTGTCATCCCATACCTCTTCAGTACCTTCCATCAGGACGATGTGAGACTGCCACATTTCCTTGGCGGATTGGCAGTGAATCAGATTCTACAATATAGAATCATTGACTGCACTTGCGATGATATTATTGGTTTTCTTGTCTAAAGAGTCAAGTGCAATCTCATCTTTGTCAAGATCCATATGCTTCTTTGAAACTTGCTTTGTTGGATCAATAATGGAGACTGTCATTGGAACACAGGGTTCTTCTTCTACAATCATAAAGATCCTTCTATCCACAGCTTCCATGAATAATTTTAATCTTTCCTTCCACATGGGAAAGTTAGTCTTTGTGCATAAGGGAAGCTTAACAAAATCCTTGGCTCTGTCCATGCGTGTATCCTCTTTAGACAACTAGGGGCAGATCTGTTCAAGGTGTTAACCTTTCGATGAACAACCTCCCTCTGATACCAATTGATGTTTTTAGTTGTCTACCAAATCACCTAGAGGGGGTGAATAGGTGAGGTCTGCGTCTTTTTGTGGATTAAAAACTTGAACGAGCAATGCACAGAAAATAACAAGCAATCACAGATGACACCAAAAATTATAGTGGTTCCCCAACCTTGGGTATATCCACTTTCCACCTCACCGATCTAGCAACGCACTAAACTCGGCTACTCCACTATTTTCTCGGATTGAAAACAATCCTACAACTCGGAACAAAGTTCCTACAACTCTGAGCAAAAACCACTCCTACAACAACTCAGAGAATATCTCCTACAACTCGGAGTAAAACTCCCACAAGACTCAGAGAATAACTCCTACAACATTAAAATGAATTTACAATCAGAAAAACTGTCTTATCTTCACAGATCTGGTTGAACTCGGCTTCTTCCTTCTTGAAAAACTGAACAGCCCTTATTAGAAAAGTTGAGGAAGAAATCTGAGAAACCTTGGATCTGAGAACTCTAGAATCAGCACGATGAAGCAATAGATCTGTCGATGTTGAAGATCTTGATCTCTGAAACTTCTTGATCTGAATCTCTTGGATCGAGAGAGAAAATCGGCGTTGAAGACAGAGCGCCGGCAGCGGCACTTCTCGATTTAGAAATTTTAAGAACGTTTCAGAACTTGGAAAATCTTCTTCTTAGGGTTTGTCTATTTTGATAAGACCTTTTATAGGACTTGCCTAACAGTCATAATCACATTAAATGATAGCCAAGTGGACCAATTAAGCCTTAATGAAATTTGAAATCGAATCCTTTAAAACTTAGGAAATTTCAGAAATCTGAACTGCATTTCTTGAGTGAAGGATAGACTTCTCGAGTAGATGATTCTGGTTCTCGAGAAGAGGTATAGAGTTCTCGAGAAAAATACTTTGGAAAAATCTAGAGTTGGAATTATGTTATCTCGAGAAATAATAGACATGTTACTCGAGAAAAGTTCTTATGTTTCTCGAGAAGAATAATGCATCTCGAGAAAATATATTTGTTACTCGAGAAATAACTTCTGGTTCTCGAGAAATGATCCTTGCCTTCTCGAGAAACAACTCTGGCCTCTCGAGAAATAATTCTGGCCTTCTCGAGAAAATAACTTAGAAAAATTGACTTAAATTAAAGTAACTCGAGAAGAAGAGTTATGATATACTCGAGTGCACATGGCTTTCTCGAGAACTGCACTAGGCTTTCTCGAGAACAGCTTCTGCTACTCTAATATATGACAGAGCTTACTCGAGTACTAAACATAATACAACTCGAGTTCAATAAATTCTTCTCAAGAATAAAACTTAGAAAAAATTCTAAACAGAATTTTTTAATTCTTCTTCTTGAAGATCATCAACCCAGAGTTTCTTCCATATCTGTAGCACTTGAAAAAGAAGTGCGTCCCAATAGAGAGGCTACACATGAGTCAACACCATGGACACACAATGAGGGATTACATTGTATGGTCCTGTGTTTGGTGACTCATTGTAGACTGACATTGATCTATACTTGGCAATTATATCATGCAAGCACTCAACTAGAAAAGGCATCAAATACAAACTTAATTCATCTTAGTTCAAGGGTGATTTCATACAAATCTAGGTTAATGTGGATACAATACCGAACACCTCGCTTCTGATACTAACTCGGTCGAGAAATCGATCTCTCGTCGAGGAGGTGCTCCGGGTAGCTCCTCATGAAACACATCCTCGAAATCTACCACTACCGGCACCTCTCCAATTGATAACTTGGAAAGATGAACTTCTAGCAACACTACGAAAGCTACTCCTCCTTGGTTAACCACCCGCACCAACTGCATGGATGAAATCAGGGAACAGGCCACTCCACTAAGGCCCTCAAATATAACTTCTGCCTTTCCTTTGCTTCTTAGGGTCACTACCTTTGACAGACAGTCAATACTAGCAAGCTGCTCTGCAAGCCAGTCCATCCCCAAGATCACATCAAATTCGGCCAATGGTAGAACCACTGCTACCAACACGAAGTCAACTTTGTCTAGACTCCAACCAATGCGCCCTCTCGTCCCGGTAGTCATGAAAGACCCATCGGGCATGCACACCCTAAGCTTTGCATCCGTAGAAAAGGGATCGACTCCAATTCTCCGAATAAAGTTTTCAGCAAGAAAGGAGTGCGGTGCACCCGTGTCGAACAGTACCCTAACAGGGTAACCGGAAACAAGCACAAAGCCTAAAACACTGATGACATACATAAAAGACCTCGAGAGTCTAAAGCAAATAAATGAACTTAAAATTTCACGTACCTGACACCACATTGGGTTGGAGGATCGCTTCCTGCTGTCCAAGGTTGTAAGCCCTTGGTTGCACGGGTTGGAAATGTGAAGCGCTCGACTCCGCCATTTTTTCCTTTCTCCGCTACACTCGGCCCGGAGTGCACAGACTGCTCTTGTCTTGGCTCCTGCTCAGCGCCACATTCAGTACAAAAATGAGTTATGTGGTCTGGCTTGACACACTTATAGCACGATGGCGGTCCCTTAAAACGGAACCCCCCTGATGTCGTACTACTCTTCTCCCAAGACTTATAGGGATGCGACTTCTTCTTCCACTTACTTCCTTTAGATTTCCCTTGCGATTGAAAAGGTTTTCCTTCTACCTGCTTGGTTGCAAAACCCTTTCGACATTGGGTTTGCTCCATATCGCTCTCCAGCATCCTAGCGGCCTCGATCAACTCGTTAAGGCCCACTTTCTTCATAACTATGAGGAGTTATCTCAGATTCTTCGTCAATCCTTGGTAAAAGAGGTTGTCCCTCTCCTCATCGTCGGCCATGGTCATTCCAACATAACGACCCAAATGAGTGAACTCCTGGACGTACTCATCTACTGTCTTGTCCCGCTGCACCAAGTGCAAAAACCTATCTCTGAAGGTCTAGCCTTATTGACGCAGGAATATACTTCTTCAAGAAAACATTCCCAAACTATTCTATGGACCGGGTGTGTCCAGGAAACTGTTGACAGCTATGGCTCACCCACCACAACTTAGCATCACCTTCCAACTTGAAAGTCACAAACTTGGACTGCTTCTCCACTAGCATTTCTACTGACCTTAGTAGTTCTTGATTCCTCGCCCACCAGTGCTCTGCATCAGTCGGCGTACCGACTCCCTTAAACGTCGGAGGATGGAAACTTAGGAAATACTTCATTTTTTCGGTTTCCCTGCCCGACAATCACTCTCTCGGCCAAAGGCTCTGCCTGCCTGGTTCCTCCACCCTGAGTGGTCGGTGTCGCATCCAGGGTAACGAGAGTCATTTCCTGTACAACAGGGGTCACAACTTGTGCCGCCGCTGCGACTTGGACCGCTACCAATGCTTCTACAAGCATGTCATAGAAATTGGTCGGGGTTATACACATGTCCATCGGACTTGGAGCAGTGGCACTGCTCGCCGAAGCCTCCTCTCATGGCCTTGACATCCCTGCCTTGTCGCTTGCACCCTTAACAAAAGCAAGATAAAACAAAATCAGCTTCTATCGCAAAACTTAGACACAAGGACACTCACGGTCCCACGATACTCTTATGTGGATAACTTCTTAACGTGATTCGATTATGACATTCGACCACGAAACCTTACCTTGGACACTAACCTCCCTCTGATAACAAATTGTAGCACCTCCCTTATAATTACCGTATAATATGGGTCCAGTCAGGGCCCCACAACATACAGATTTCACAACTTAAGCATTATAAAATGATAAAACTACACAACTCAAAACTCAGACTAAAAACACAGCGGAAACAAATAGCCACACTAGAAGTTATCCACTAACAAAAGAGTATCAAACGACCTTAAGGCCTTACAATAATAAATGAGTCCAAAATGAACCAACATCAACAACATAACAATGTGCATTAGCACTACTATACAACCTCGACATGCAAGCTGGAAATCACAGTGCACTGAGCATACACTCAACAAAACAAAGCTACTAAACATAAATTCACTTCATGAGGCTTCGGTCTTTTTGGGCGGTGAGCTTGCTCCTGTATGCGATCCTTGCCCTGTAAAAATTTGTCGTAACGCGGGTCAGCAAAGACTGACCTCAACTGTGTAACCAACACATCTCCTCCCGGACATCCCTAGCAGACCCCGGGGTACACCACCACCATACAGGTCAGCACTTCGTATGCAATATATATAAACATGTAAAGCTATAAAATAGGTTTGAATGTCTCATACAACAAACATGTTTCTAAGTTGAGCATGTAATATAAAAGGTCCTACAATGCAACATGTATGCAATCCTGGGATTCACCCAAAACAACCTAAAGCATATGATTCTAACACATCATCAATCAGGTACTTCCAATTTCCCCATCGGCGTTCAATCAGCAAACACAAGGGTACTTCCAATTTCCCCATCGACGTACAAGTCATTACACGGAACGCTTGCCTAGGCCCCACCTGCTCGTGGGTCTCAAACTCGGGCTTGCCTGCAAGCTCTGACTTATCATGTCAGGATTCTGTCACACAAACAAACTGATACTAAGAACCCTTATTGGACCCCACCCGCTTGTAGGCTTCATCACCCGGTCTTGTCCTAAGAATGATGTTCTTGTCAATTTCACATAAGGGGACTTATCTCGCACGGACACTGTTAGGTACATTGGAAAATGTGTACCAGATTTGAAGAAGCCTCACCTTACTCAATTATATGCATCAAGGTGTATTTGATATTGTTTTGAGTTTATATGTGCAGGTTAAGAAAATGCAGGAATGCAGGAAAAGTTTCTAAGTCCATGAGTCGACACTAGAAGAAGCTGTGTCGACACTTATGAAGGCTTGTGTCGACACTGGAGAAAAGCTGTGTCGACACCTGGATTCAATTGTGTCGATATTTGGAAAGGCTGTGTCGACACCAGAAGAAACTGTGTCGACACACAGAGGCAGTGTCGACACACAGAGGCAGTGTCGACACACAGAAAAGCTTAGTTGACATCAACTGTGTCGACACACAGAAGCAGTGTCGACACACAGAATACTTTGTTGACATCAACTGTGTCGACACACAGGACTTCTGTCAACACGTAGCAGAGTTTCAACAAAGTTGATTTTTTTGTGAAGAGAAGAAGTGACTGTGTTGACACACAGAACTAGTGTCAACACATTCTATAGAAGCTGTGTCGAGAAGCAGTGCCAACACCAAGGGAGCTGTGTCGACACCACCAAGGCTTGTGTCGACACTTAGTCTACTTGTGTCGACACATGATGAAGTTCAGTCTCGACACTTTGCTGACAGAGATAGAGTTTCAAGAAGTGACTGAAGACTTGACAGCGTGATATTCAACAAGTCTACTGACGCTGTCAGAGCTGTCAGAAGTTCGTTAGAAACCAGATCAGCCGGTTACCATGGAGGAAGTCTATATAAAGACATTCTCTATCAACAGAAGAAATACATAGATGAGATAAAAAAAGAGTAAACACGAAAAACAGAAGAAGATTTTCAACAGAAGATCTAAGAAGACATTCTTAAGTGGTGATCTACTCAGAGTTTGTCAAGAGAATTCAAAGAAGAATCTTCAGAAGAATTTGCAGAAAGAGGGATCCATCTATTCATATGAAGAAAGGGACTTACATCAACAAGTCTCTTAAGAGCAGATCCTGAACTATCTGCAAAGAAGAATTTAGATTGATTTCTGAATTTCAAGAAAGAAGCTGATTGAAGATCAACTTCAAAGGAGATCAACCCTATTATGTTCAGATTCAAGAAGCTTTGAAGAAAGCTAAGACAGGTTGATCTCTAACATCAGATTCTTTCAAGAACTGATCAAGAAACCTTCCATCCTTTCTCTCTCAACCAGGGTGGTGGTAAATTTAAAATTTACATCTATTTTCAGTAGGATCTTTTTAAGATCTGAGTTGTAAGCCTGATTTATAAAGGCTGAGTTGTAGGAGATTAAGTTCTCTGAGTGGTAGGCCTTGTTGGAGGCTGAGGTAGGGCTGAGAGCCTGAGTTGAAGGAGATTTTCATCTCTGAGTTGTATGCCTTGTTGAAGGCTGAGGTAGGGCAGATTGCCTGAGCTGTAGGAGTGTAGACTCACTCTGAGTTGTAGGAGCCTTGTTTGGGTTCTGAGCTGTAAGATCTGCGGATCTGAGGAGAAGGAAAGAAGTTAGGCCGAATCTAGCACACTGCTAGATAGACGAAGGGGGAAAGTGGATGTACCCAGACCTTGGGGAACCACTATAAATCAGTGTGTCATCTGTGATTGTGTGTGGTATTGTTATTTCTGTGCTGTGATAGCTGTAGAACTATATGTTTCTATTAATTAACTGAATTAATATTCTGCCTTAGAAGGAAAAAAAATTGAACCTATTCACCACCCCCCCCCCCCCTCTAGGTGTTTAGGAACCAATTCTTTCAAGTGGTATTAGAGCCAGGTTCCTCAAAGAAAGACTCAACAGTCTGAGTAAGATCTGTAAGGCAGAAGTAAGTTAAATAAGATGGGTTCAGGAGAAAACCATAAAGAACTTGGTTCAATGAAGTTGCCTATCTGTAGGAAGGAAATCTTTGGAATATGGAAGGAAAGGGTCAGACTATTTATGGAGGCACCTGATCCTAGAATTTATATAACAGTTAAGGAAGGACTATATATTCCAATGAAGGTTTCTGTTCTTGATGCTAATCAAAGGATTCCTAAGGATTTTCCAGAAATGACTAAGGATGAGATCATCTTGGCTACAATGGATAAAGGAGCACAGAATATTATAGTGAGTGTCATAGATGACTCAACATTCGAGAATCTGATTCACTGCAAAACCTCCAAGGAGATGTGGGACACATTGGTTGTCTACATGGAGGGTTCTGAAGAGGTTAGGCAAGATAGAAAGTCTATGCTTAATCAAGAATATGAGAGTTTCAGACAAGCCAAGTCTGATAGCATAACTGAATGTTATAAGAAGTTCTACAGAATTGTAAATGAACTAATGTCCTATGGAAGAATCTTCAGTACATATGAGCTGAATGACAAATTCCTTAGGTCTTTGACTAAGGATTGGGATACAAAGATCTGTGTCATAAGGGAAGTGGCCAGACTGGCAGAAATTTCACCTCCAACACTGTTTGGCAAATTGCGGTCTTATGAGATGCAGCTGTTGGCCAGAAAGGAGGAAGAGAAAAATACAAAGGTTGACTATAGAGAAAAGTCAGTGGCCTTCAAGGTAGAAGCCACAAGGAAGAATATGAGGATGTCTCCATCTTCTCCTAAGAAAGCTGCAGAAGTGATCTCAGAAAATTCTGATAATCACAGTTCAGACAGCAGTAATTCTGATGAAGACTTTGCTGCTTTCACAAGGCAGTTTCAGATATTCTTAAAGAAGAAGCAGTGGAAATCTAAGCCATCCTCATCTCAGTCCAAGGATGACTATTATCAGAAGAGGAAATCATCCAGGAAGGACAGGAGTGGCACAAAGCCTAGCAAGTCAACTACATCAAAGATTATTTACTATTGCTGCAACAGACCTGGACATGTTGTGGCTGACTGTCCAGATAAAAGCAAGAAGTCTGCTGATTAAAAGAAGTCTCAGCACAAGAGCAAGAAGGAGAAATCCTTGGTAGCTAAGAAAGAGAAAAGTTGGACAGATCAATCAACTTCAGAGTCTGAATCTGAGGCTGAGGCCTATATTGGTTTGTTTGCAACAGAAGAAGAGGATGAGTTCTTGAAATTACTGGACTCTATCAATGAGCAAGAAGACCATCGGTGCAAAGAACTGATGGATGTGTCTGAAGAAGACCAGTGTCAGGATCAACCTGGTCCCAGTAAGGTAAAAAGTTTATCTATAGATTCTGATTACTACACTGGGTCAGAATCAGATGCATCTACATCAAGAGATGTGGATGGGTCTGAATCTGAAGGAGATATTCATCAGCTTATAGATGAATATGGGGATTTGTTGCAGACACTCAAGAGAAGCAAAAACCTGGCCAAAAATCAAGCTAAGGAAATTGCAGCTCTTAAGTTGGCTGCATCTGATTCAAAAAAGCTGTTGGATCAGAAGATGAATGAGATTGACAAGCTGAAAAACATAACTGTTATTCAGTTGGGTACAATCACATTCAAAAATGATCAGATCAAAAGTCTGGAAGACATACTTCAGAAAGAGAAGGAAATAGTGGCTAGTTTCTCTAAGCCAAAATCTGTCCTACCCTTAATTGATGACTTTGTGTCTCAAAATGGTAAGGTAGGATTAGGCTTTAAGGGAACTGCATGGGCTGCCCAGTCCAATAATAAAGGCAAAGCCCCAGAACAAAATAAAAGATCTGCTGCCAACAATACAGCTAAGATTGTACCTAAAAAGAGGTATAATAAGTATGAGTGCTGGTGCTGTGGCAAGATAGGTCATTATGCCTTAGATTGTTGGCACAACACCAGTGTCAGGAAGAATAGCAGTCTACCTGTTAGAAGAGCTACAGGCAGATTTGTCAAGTTTCAGGCTAATTTGAACCAAGGACCCAAAAGTTATTTGGGTTCTAAGATTAAGTAATCTTTGTTACAGGTGAGTCCAAGTTGCCATGCCCCTATATGGTACTTGGACAGTGGATGTTCCAGGCACATGACTGGAACAAGAGAATTGTTGAAGGACTACTCACCAATATTGAATGAGCCTAAAGTAATCTTTGGTGGTTCTAAAAAAGGAGTCATCAAAGGGTTTGGTAACATTTCTAACAACTTAATCACTATCACTCAAGTGGCTTATGTGAAGGGTTTGAAACACAACCTAATAAGCATAAGCCAGCTAAGTGATCTTGGATATGACATTTCATTTATCAAGAATGGGTGTCATATCAAGAGGTCAAGTGATCAAAAAGTCATATTGACTGGCTATAGAAAAAGAAATGTATATTGCCTAAACTTTGAGAGTGAGAATAAAAATTCTCATATCTGTCTTGTGGCTGATGAGAAAGCCTCTCATTGTGTCAAATGGCATAAGAGGCTAGCTCATCTTAACTACAAGACTATTGGCCAACTCTTTAGTAAAGAGTTAGTGAGGAATGATCCTCAAGTTAAGTGCTTTAAGGATGGAATATGCTCAGCTTATCAAAAAGGCAAGCAGACCAGATCCTCCTTTCATAGCCTAGAAACCAAAGACTCAGTGAGGTGCTTATACCTCTTGCATATGGATTTATTTGGTCCTATGCCAGTTCATAGTCTAGGTAGGAAAGTCTACACTTTTGTGGTTGTAGATGACTATTCTAGATTTTCATGGGTATTCTTTCTGAGGCAGAAATCTGAAACCCCAAATATCTTCTGCAATTTTGTCAAACAAATTCAGAATGAATTAGATAGTTCAGTGGTCAAAATCAGAAGTGACCATTGAACTGAATTCCAATCTGAAAGTATGACAAGGTTGTGTGAAGAATTTGGGATTCATCAGGAATTCTCCTCACCTAGAACACCTCAGTAAAATGGTATTGCTGAAAGAAAGAATAGGACATTGATTGAGGCTGGAAGAACACTATTGAGTGACACTACTCTCCCAGAATATTTCTAGGCTGAGGCAGTAAACATTGTATGTCATGTGCTCAATAGGGCTTCATCAACAAAAGCCACAAAAAGACACCCTATGAGGTTATGAAAGGCAGAAAGCCAAACTTATCCTATTTTAGGATCTTTGGTTGCAAGTGTTATGTGCTTGACAATGGCAAGTCTCACCTAACTAAGTTTGCTGCCAAATCCCAAGATGGGATATTTGTTGGGTACAACAACAATAGTAAGGCTTATATGGTCTACAATTTGGCTACTCAAGTTGTAGAAGAGTATGTTCATGTCATATTTGATGAATCTAGACTTATTAACAGTGAGTTGCCTATTAGTTCTTGTAGCTCTACAGGTATACAACAGAAGATGGACCAGCTTACTATCAGAGAAGATCCAACTACAAAGCAGGATGAGGAAAATGGTAGTTGCTGTCCAGGTGGAGTACAAGACACTAAAGAGGCTAATGAAGACCATGAGGTGCAGCATAATGCAGAGATTGAAGAAGGTCAAACTGTTGATAGATTACCTCCAGCAGTTAGAAATTTAAAGGATCATCCTGCAAACCAGATCAGTGGTGATCCAAGACATGGAGTACAAATAAGAAGCAGGAACTTAAATACAGTTCTTTGCTTAAGCTTCTTATCTCAACAGGAACCTAAGAGATTTGAAGAAGCTATTCAAGACCCACACTGGATTGATGCTATGCAGGAGGAGTTACATCAATTCAGAAGGTGCAAGGTCTGAGAGTTGGTTCCAAAACCAAAGGGCCACAATTTCATAGGGACAAAGTGGATTTATATAAACAAGCTTGATGAGAGTGGGATCATAGTGAAGAACAAGGCAAGACTAATTGCCAAAGGATACAAGCAGGAAGAGGGCATAGACTTTGATCAGACTTTTGCTCTAGTGGCAAGGTTTGAAGCAATAAGGTTATTCCTTGCCTATGCAGCATATCAAAGCTTCAAAGTGTTCCAAATGGATGTTAAGTCAGCATTCTTAAATCGAGACTTAAAAGAGGAGGTCTATTTAGAACATCCCTCGGATTGTGTTGATCCACTCAATCCTAATTATGTTTATAAACTTAGGAAAGATTTATATGGGTTGAAACAAGCCCCAAGGGCTTGGTATGAAACCCTGTCTACTTTCCTCATTGAGAACAAATTCTCAAGGGGGAAAATAGACAAGACTCTATTCCTTAGAGAATCCAAAGGAAAGATCATCCTAGTCCAAATATATGTTAATGACATAATATTTGGTTATACTGAAAACAACCTTTGTAGAAAGTTTGCAAAACTTATGCAAGGGAAGTTTGAGATGAGCAGTATGGGAGAACTTAAGTTCTTCTTGGGACTCCAAGTAAGACAGACTGATGATGGCTTGTCCATATCCCAGTCTAAGTTCACCCAGGAGTTAATTAAGAAGTATGGTATGGAGTCATCCACTACCATGAGAACTCTAATGGGGACAAGTATGTCTATAAGCAAAGATGATGCAGGAAAACCTGTAGATGAGTCTTTATATAGAGGAATAGGTGGTTCCCTCCTTTATCTGACTGCTAGTAGACCTGACATCATGTATGCTACATGTGTTTGTGCTAGGTACCAATCCTACCCTAAAGAATATCATTATACTGATGTCAAAAGGATTTTGAGATATCTTAAGGGCACACCTAATCTAGGCCTTTGGTATCCTAGGAATAAAGTTTTTCTACTAATAGGCTATTCAGATACAGACTTTGCAGGATGCAAAGTAGATAGGAAAAGCACAACAGACACCTGTCAATTTCTAGGAGGAAGATTGGTGTCATGGAGCTGTAAGAAGTAGACTAGTGTGGCAATTTCCACAGCTGAGTCTGAGTATGTTGTTGCAGGAAGTTGTTGTGCACAACTGTTGTGGATACAACATCAGTTAGAAGATTATGGTATTCAAGTAAGTAGAACTCCATTATTATGTGATTCTACTAGTGCTATTTCTATTGCTCATAATCCTGTTTCTCATAGTAGAACAAATCATATACAAATAAGATACCATTTTCTTAGAGATCATGTAGAAAAAGAAGATATTTCTTTAGAATTTGTTAATACAGATTTACAAATTGCTGACATGTTCACTAAGCCATTAGATGAAACTAAATTCAATAATTTCAAAATTGAATTAGGAATGTTGAACATAAATTAGTTTAACAAATTTGGCTAAGTAAAATTGTGTCGACACAAAAAGTTGTCTGTGTCGACACATAGTAGTTGGTGTCGACACTCCAGGAAAGTGGTGTCGACACATCTAGAAAATTGGTGTCGAGACTTCAGAGCAGTTGTGTCGACACATCCAGAAGTTGTGTCGACACTTAGAATTAGAGTCGACACAGAATTTCTGTCGAACTGATAAGAATGTCTCTATCGACACATCATCAATTGGTGTCGACACATAGAAGTTGAAAGATATTGTACCTAATCACCTAGAGGGGGGGGTGAATAGGTGACTTAAATCTTTTTAACTTTTTAGGCAGAATTCAACTTATAACACAGAATTATATCTACTTTATCACAGCACACAATCAGCAATCACAGCAAACCACATACACACAGTGAACACACAGGTTTATAGTGTTTCCCCAATGTTTGGGTACATCCACTTTCCCCCTTCGCCTATCTAGTAGTGTACTAGATTCGGCCAAACACCTCCACTATCTCAGAACCCCAAAACAGGTTCCTACAGCTCAGGCCCAAGGCCCTACAACTCAGCTTCTTCACAAAGCCTACACTCAGCCACCAAGGCCTACACTCAGCCACCAAGGCAACACTCAGCCACAATAGGCCTACACTCAGAGATTCAAATCTCCTACACTCAGGCACTCAAGCCCTACACTCAGCCTTTATAATTACAGGCTTACAAAGACTCAGATCCCTAAGGATCCTACAAGATAATATGAATATAAAAATTGTAACTCAACAACTCAGAGAAAAGAGAGAAGAGTTGTGAGTTTCTTGATGAGTTCTTGGAAGAACTCAGCTGAAATCAATCTGACTTGGCTTTCTTCAAAGCTTCTTGAAAGTAGAACACAATAAGACTGATCTCTTCTGTAGTTGATCTCTGCTACTTAAGATTCATAATAAATCTGAACCCTTTTTCTCAGCCTGGTTCCAACGGCTGACTTCTTGGATGGAGCTCTCTCTCTCCAACTACTTAGATCTTCACTTGATAGCTAGATCTTATTTGTATTACTTGATGTGCTGATCTTCTAATCAATCTTCTTCTGTAGACAGTATAAGCCTATTTATAGGCCTTCTTCATGGTAACCGGCTGGTCCGGTTCATAACTGATTTCTGACAACTCTGACAGGTGCTGTAGACCGGCTGGAATGGCAGCTGTCAAGTCATCCAGTCAGTTCTTGAAATAACTGTAACTGTCTGTAAGTGTCGAGACTGTCTGTCTTTAAGTGTCGACACTTATAGACTAAGTGTCGACACAAGTTGACTAAGTGTCGACACTAGCCTACTTGGTGTCGACACAACTCCTTGTGTTGTAGATTTTATGTATCGACACTGCTTCTTCTTCATGTGTCGACACTGATAATGAGCGTCGACACAAGTACTTGTACTTCAGTATATTGCTGAATTCTTGTAAGTGTCGACACATCTCCTTGTGTCAACACATCTTCATGTGTTGAACTTGTTAAGTGTCGACACTTCTTCTTGGTGTCGACACACGCCTTCAGTGTTGATACTTGCTGAGTGTCGACACAGCTCCTTGTGTCGACACATTCTTCTTCTGTTGAGACTTTTGCTGAGTGTCGACACATCTCCTTTGTGTCGACACTTGTACTTAGAATATTCTTGAACTTTGCTAAGTGTCGACACAGCTCCTTGTGTCGACACTTTCTTTAAGTGTTGAGTCTTCAGCTGAGTGTCGATACATTCTTTCTTGTGTCGACACTTTCTTCAAGTGTTGACTCTTCTGCTGTGTGTCGACACATTTCTCTAGGTGTCGACACTTATACTTAGTCTCTGCTGACTTTTGCTGAGTGTCGACACAGCCTCCAAGTGTCGACACTTTCTGATGTAGACACAGTTTCACTGGGTGTCGACACAACTGCTATGTGTCGACACTGCTTCACTGCACTCTTCTTCATTGAGTGTCGACACAGCTCCTTGTGTTGACACTTTCTGTCTGGTGTCGACTCTGCATCCCTGGTGTCGACACAATGACTCCAAGTGTCGACACTGCTTGCCTGGGTGTCGACACAAGTCTTCTTAAGTGTCGACACTTTCCCTCTGGGTGTCGACACATGGACTTAGAAACTTTTTCTTCTTTCCTGCAAATACTTAACCTGCACAAGTAAACTCAAAACACATCAAATACATTTTGATGTATATCATTGAGTAGGGTGAGGCATCTTCAAATCAGGTACATTTGAACCAATGTACCCAACAATCTCCCCCTATTTGGAGAAGTCATAACCCTTAGTCAATGATATACACCATATAGAATAAAATTATAGTATGATGTAAAGCAGGATTATGTAATCAGGAAAGAAACATAACATGTATTAATCAAACATGTATACATAGACATTTTCTCAGAACAATTATGAAATAAATTTATCACACAGCAAATTTATCACACAGCACATTGTTCTAACAGCTTTATCATATTCATTTTTCAAAAGTTTACAAGGTGTTTAAAATCAAAAGATTACATAGTAAACTTAAGAAAATTTCTATGCTATTTTTGATCAGCATCTTTGATCATTATCCCTTTTCCAGACTGAATTTTGGCTTGCATAGGAGCTTCAGCATCTTCAGTTTCAGCAGGCTTTTTCCCTTTGATCTCCTTCTTCTTTAGCTCTTCAGCTTTGATCTTTTGCCTCTCAAAATAATGATAAGGCTTGGGAAAGTACTTGCTAGGCTCCTGAGCAGTAGGAGGTAGCTTTCCCATCTTGGCCTTTCTTCTGTATTGGACTATGGCTTCTTGCCTTGTCTCATGCTTTCTCCATTCCGATTCAGAAAACCATTTATTTCTGTCTTGAATGTTATCTTTTGTAGCTTTCCATACAGTTAAGATAATGTTTCTTGAAGTGGGGCTCCACTGCTCAAAGTCTGGTCTTTGTTCAGCTTGCTCCCTGAACCTCTTCTTAGACAGTCTGGCTTATTCTTCTTTCTGCATAGCTTCTTGCATAGCTTCAGATATAGGCTGAACAACCTTCTCTATGATGACATTTGGCTGACCTCCAGGTGGGCTATACATTGATTGTATATCAGCTTGAACCATATCAAAATCTGGAGGAGGGTAGATTACTTGAGCCACTTCTGGTTGCTCCCCTCCTAGATATGCATGATGTATCCCAGATTCTGCAACATTGTCATCATCACAAAGAGGAGGATAACCCAGAGTAGCTCTGATAGAATTAGATGTCTACTTGGCATGATCAGAGCTAGCTTTGACTAATACCCTCTCCCCCTTTATGACTTCTCTTGCTATGTGATCTCTTACATCATCTTTCTGAAATCTGACTTGGTTATCCAAATAATTGACTCCATCTTTAAAGAAAGGTTTCAACCTTTGGAGTTTGTCAGTAATCAGCTTCTGAGAGTCTTTAATTGCAGTTGTAACAGCAGTTAAGCTCTCTTGCAGTGTTTTATCAAAATCTGTCTTAGCAGTTGCAATAGAAGTTGTCAGTCCAGCAGCTATGTTTTTCATTTCTGTGATAATTACATTATGGGAAGCAATTAAGTTATCATTCATTCTGAGCTGGTTCTCAAGAACATATCCTTGCTTCAGTGCAATGTCATCTACTTGAGCTTTGATCTTTTCCTGATGAGTTGCTAAGTATACCACTGCATTCCCTCCCTTGTGGAAGCAGTCTGTCATCTCCTTCTTGTTAAGATTCATTTCAAATCTTATATACTTTATATCTTGGGCTAGATCAAATTGTAGAGACTTGTGCCCCTCATCCACATACTTCTCAATTGCTTGCCTGTGCTCATCCAGCTTGAGCTGCATAGCAACCATAAGAGCACTGTAATCTACTGATGGAGTTGGCTGTAGTGCTGGTTGTGGTGCTATGGTTTGCAATGCCTTCTTATAATTCTGACTTCTTCGTTTGAAAACTTGAAACTTCCTTTTCTTAGCCCTTGTTGCCTCCTCATCTTTAGAATCTGAGGTGCTGACTATATCTACTCTCTCCTTAGGGCTAGGAGATAACTCCTTCTGAACATCTGGTGCCTTCTCAGGTTCTTGCCTTGCTGGTTCTTCCAGAATTACAACTTGCTCCCCCTCTACTGGAGCATTCTCCCCCTCAGCAGCAGTTTCCTTGTCAAAATTAGTTTGATCCAGGTTAAGGAATAGATCTTCCATTGTATATTCTGGTGGAGAATGAGCTGGAGAAATTCTTTGCTCATCTACCACTGGATCAGATATAATTTGAGCTGAAACAGAAGTGTCCTTCATGACAATATCTGGGGGTTGGCTATCCATCTGAGTTTGTTGATTAACATTATTGAAGGAATCAGACAATACATTATACTCTATAGGAAAATCTAATGCATTAAGCTCAGTGATTACCTCAAGGATGATGTGTGTTGCTTGTTCACTTTCCAGTATAGTTGGCTCTTCTACAACTAGAGGCTCCCCCTGGACTGAATCCTGGTGTAAGGGGCTAGCTGATGGTAGCTCCCCCTGCCTTACTGTAGTATCTTGTTGAGCTGGAGATTTCACAGCATTTCCTTCTACATCCTCTTCTGGAGTAAAGACAACATGCTATTCACTACCAGAGCTGCTAGAGGAAACCTGAGCCACTGGGGCAGTTTTCTTCTTCTTCTTTTGAGGAGTTTTCTTCTCAGGTGTTGGCATCTCCTTGGTCAACACTCTATCCCATCTTGAGAAGATTCTCATGTCCATTCTTCTCATGTGGTTGATTTTACTGCCAGCAGCATGACTCATAACTTCTGGTATAATACCAGCAAGGTATAGACTTAAGATCCTACCCAAATTGGATTTCTTCAGGCTCTCCTTGATCTTCTCAAAGATCACTACAGACCAGTCAGTTTTCAGGCTGAAGATTATCCTGGTCATAATGCTGAACATATGGGCTGATACCCTATCATGCCCTCCAGGTTTGCTTAAAATCATTTTTCCAACAATTTCTGACAGGAATTTCCCCTGACTGTTCATTCCTTTTCTATTGAAAACTGAGCCAATTTTCATCTTTGAATCCAGACCACACCATGTCAATGCTTCTCTGGTCTTAGAAGCAGTTACTTCATCTTCTTCTTTTGTCCTTGGCAAGTTTAGGACCTTTCTCAAACTTTTTGGTGAGACTTTAACCTTTTCACCATGAACCCTGGACTTGATCTTAAATCCAGATTCGTCTACATCACCAAACGCGTCTGCAACTAGGGTTATCACATTCTTGATATCCGGGTCTGCATCACCAAACGCGTCTCGCACCAGTTCGTAGCCTTCGTTGACGTTGTCCTCGAGCTTTGGCGCCATTTAGGGTTTGAAGAATTTGACTGGAGAGAAGAGAGGTGTCGACACACAAGTTTGGTCTCGAAACTTTTGAAAGCGTGTCGACAGAATAAGGCAAAATCCTATTTATACCTTTCTAGGTTTGAAGATGAAAAGGCGGGTTAACTAACATAAGTTGTGTTGACACTGTGGGAAAGTGTCGACACAGACTTATAATGTCTCGACACAGTGTGTCGACACAAGTTTAGTCAACAGAATATATGTGTCGACACTTGTTTATGTGTCTACACCACTTAACTCGACACATAGTCGAGACTTTACTTAGATAATTCTGAGTAAACACTAAGTGTCGACACCACCTTGGATGTGTCGACACCTACTCGTCATGTGTCGACACTAACTTTCTGAAGTGTCGACACTAACTTCCTAGATGTGTCGACACCTTTTCCCTGAAGTGTCGACACCACTTTTCTGTGTCGACACAGATATCTCTGTGTGTCGACACCTTTTGACTTAGCCATTTCTATAAACTTATTCTAAGTTTATCATACCTAGTTCAATTTTAAACCTATTGAACTTAGTTTCTTCTAAGGGCTTAGTATACATATCAGCTAGTTGATTATCTGTTCTAACATATTCTAGTAAAATATCTTCTTTCTCTACATGTTCCCTAAGAAAATGATATTTTATTTCAATATGTTTAGTTCTACTATGGGAAACAGGATTATTTGCAATTGATATAACACTTGTAGAATCACAAAATAGTGGAGTTCTACTTACCTGAATTCCATAGTCCTCAAGCTGATGTTGTATCCATAGAAGTTGAGCACAGCAACTTCCTGTAGCCACATATTCTGATTCTGCAGTGGAGATAGCCACACTTGTTTGCTTTTTACTACTCCATGAAATTAGTCTTCCACCTAAGAATTGATAGGTTCCAGTTGTGCTTTTCTGTCTTCTTTGCATCCTGCAAAGTCTGCATCTGAATAATCTGTTAGTTTAAAATCCCCATTCCTAGGGTACCAGAGGCCTAGATAAGGAGTGCCCTTTAGATATCTCAGTATCCTTTTGACTGCTGTCAAATGAGACTCCTTAGGGCATGATTGATACCTTGCATAGACACATGTAGCATACATGATATCTGGTCTACTTGCAGTCAAATAGAGTAGGGAGCCAACTATCCCTCTATACAAAGTCTCATCTACAGGTTTCCGTGCATCATCTTTGCTAAGAGACATACTTGACCCCATAGGAGTCTTCATGGTACTGGATGAATCCATACCATACTTCCTTATGAGTTCTAGGGTGAACTTAGACTGGCATATGGATAATCCATTCTCAGTCTGTCTTACTTGGAGACCCAAGAAGAACTTAAGTTCTCCCATACTACTCATCTCAAATTGTCCTTGCATTAGTTTTGCAAACTTTTTGCAAAGTCTACTTTCAGTAGACCCAAATATTATGTCATCTACATATATTTGGACTAGTATTACTTTGCCTCTAGATTCCCTAAGGAATAGAGTCTTGTCTATTTTCCCCCTTGTGAACTTATTCTCAATGAGGAAACTAGACAGGGTTTCATACCAAGCCCTAGGGGCTTGCTTTAACCCATATAATGCTTTCCTAAGTCTATAGACATGATTAGGTTGAGTTGAATCAACAAAACCTGATGGTTGTTCCACATAGACTTCCTCTTTAAGATTACCATTCAGAAAGGCTGACTTTATATCCATTTGGTAAACTTTAAATCCTTGAAAGGTTGCATAGGCCAGGAACATCCTTATGGCTTCCAGTCTGGCTACTGGAGCAAAGGTTTGATCAAAGTCAATACCTTCTTCCTGCCTATATCCTTTAGCAACCAATCTTGCTTTGTTCTTAATGATGACTCCATGTTCATCCATCTTGTTCCTATAGATCCACTTGGTCCCAATTATGTTATGGTCTTTAGGTTTAGGAACAAGTTCCCAGACTTTGCACCTCTTGAACTGATTCAGTTCTTCTTGCATTGCCTCAATCCAGTGAGGGTCTAGGATGGCTTCTTCAAACTTCTTTGGTTCAACTTGGGATAGAAAACTGGAGAAGAGCACTGCATTCAGATTTCTGCTTCTTGTTTGTACCACTAATGATTTGTTCTACTAGATGATCTCTAAGATGCCTATTGGCTGGAGGCATCCTGACTTCAGGTTGAACTTCTTCAGTTTCTTCATCTTGCTGCACTCCTTGAACTTCATCTGTATTAGGTACATGTAATACTCCCCCTGGACAGCAGCCACTATCTTCTACTTGCTGTCTTGTAGTAGGTTCTTCTTCTATAGTGAGCTTGTCCATCTTCTTTGTTATACCTGTGGAGCTGCATATACTACTAGGCAACTCATTGTTAATAAGTCTAGTTTCATCAAATACTACATGCACAGACTCTTCTACAACTTGTGTAGACAAGTTGTAGACTCTATAAGCCTTACTGTTGTTGCTGTACCCAACAAAAATTCCCTCTTGGGACTTGGCAACAAACTTAGTCAAGTAACACTTTCCATTGTTAAGTATGAAGCACTTACAACCAAAGATCCTGAAGTAGGATAGGTTTGGTTTCCTGCCTTTCACAACCTCATAGGGGGTCTTGTTGAGGCTTTTAGTAATGGTAGCCCTATTAATTACATGGTATGCAGTATTCACTGCTTTAGCCCAGAAATATTCTGGTAGTGATGTATCACTTAATAGGGTCCTACCAGCCTCAATCAAGGTTCTATTCTTCCTCTCAGCAATGCCATTTTGCTGAGGTGTTCTAGGTGAAGAAAACTCTTGAAATATCTCAAATTCTTCACATAGTTTTGACATACTATCAGACTGAAATTCAGTACCATGGTCACTTCTTATTTTGACCACTGTACTAGCTAGTTCATTCTGAATTTATTTGACAAAGCTATTGAAGACACTAGGTGTTTCAGATTTCTGTCTAAGGAAGAACACCCAGGAAAACCTTGAGTAGTCATCTACAACTACAAAGGTATAGACCTTCCTACCTAGGCTGTAAATTGGCATAGGACCAAAGAGATCCATATGCAAGAGGTATAAACACCTCACAGCATCTTTGATTTCTATGCTTCTAAAGGTGGATCTGGTCTGCTTGCCCTTTTGACAAGCTGAGCAAATACCATCTTTAATACACTTAACTTGAGGACCATTCCTCACTAACTCTTTACTAAAGAGTTTGCCAATTGTCTTGTAGTTGAGATGGGCAAGCCTCTTGTGCCATTTGACACAATGAGAGACTGTCTCATCAGCTACAAGACACACTGGAGAACCATTGTTCTCAACCATAATGTCTAAGCAGTAGACATTCCTCTTTCTATAACCAGTCAAAATGATCTCTTGATCATTTGACCTCCTGATATGACAACCATCTTTCACAAATGAGATGTCATATCCTACATCACTCAATTGACTTATACTAATAAGGTTATGTTTCAAACCTTTAACATAGGCCACTTGAGTAATTGTAATAAAGGAGTTAGATATGTTACCAAAACCCTTGATGATCCCTTTTTCAGAACCACCAAAGGTGACTTTTGGACCATCCTTGATGGGTGTGTAGTCCTTTAGTAAACCCCTTGTTCCAGTCATATGTCTGGAACATCCACTGTCCAAGTACCATATTGGGGCATGGCCACTTGGACTTACCTGGAAAACAGATTAGTGAACCTTAGAACCCAAAGAATTCTTGGGTCCTTGGTACTGGTTAGTTTGCTTCCTAACAAAGCTACCTGCAGGTTTTCCAACAGGCAGTTTGCTACTCACTTTGGCACTAGCATTGTGCCAACAGTCCATGGCAAAGTGGTCTACCTTGCCACAGCACCAACACTCAAACTTATTGTACCTTTGCTTAGGTACAGTCTTAGCTGTTTTATCCACAGTTGGCTTGTTGAGAGTTGGGGCTTTGCCCTTGGACTTGGACTGAACAGTCCTTGCAGGTTTAGTAAATCCCAGTCCAGCTTTACCTTTATGATGAACAAATTCATCAATTAAAGGTAGAACTGACTTAGATTTAGAAAACCTAGCAACTAGATCTCTCTCCTTCTGAAGACTAATCTCCAGACTCTTGATTTGATCATTCTTATATGTTATAGTCCCCATCTGAATCACAGTTATGTGCTTCAGTCTGGCTATCTCATTAAGTTTTTGATCAAATAACTTCTCATAATCAGTTGCAGCCATTTTGAGACTTGCAATCTCCTTAGCTTGACTCTTGGCCAAGGATTTGCATTTCTTAAATGCTTGCAATAGAACTTTATATTCATCTATCAACTGATGAATATCCTCTTCAGACTCAGATGCACTCTCATCATTTGATGATGATGAATATGTTTCTGAACTAGCACATGAAATTGAACTTGAAGAACAATGTTGTACCTTACTAGGTCCTGGCTGCTCCAAAATTTTGTCACTTTCTGTCAATGCCATTAGCCCTTGGCACTAACTGTCTTCTTGATCATATATGGAGTTCATGATCTGGATGAACTCTTCTTCTTCTTCCTCAGCAAACAGTCTTATATATGCCTCAGCATCTGACTCAGTTTCTGATGAAGAAATGTCTGACAGGCTCTTTTCCTTTTTGGCAACAAAAGACTTTTCCTTCTTGCCCTTGTATTGAGTCTTTTTCTTGTCATTAGACTCCTTCCTTTTCTCTGGACAGTCTGCTATAACATGTCCTTGTCTATTACAGCAATAGCATACAATTTTTGAAAGAGTTGCTTTGTTAGACTTGGTCTTTTTCCTGTCTTTCTTTGAAGACTTTTTATTCTGATAATAGTCTTCTTTACCCTGTGAAGTAGATGGCCTTATCCTCCACTGTTTCTTCTTCAAGAACTTCTGAAAATGTCTTGTGAAGGCAGCAAAGTCCTCATCACTTTCACTGCTTTCATACTTCCTGCTTGCTGACTCATCTGACTCAGTTTCAGGTACTTTTGGTGGTGGAGTTGGTGACTTACTACTGTACTTTCTGGGGGCTTCTGTTTTGAAGGCCACTGTCCTTTCCTTGTGGTCACTTATTGTAGATTTCTCCTCTTCTTTCCTCACCATTAACTGCATTTCATAGGACAGCAATTTGCCAAATAGTGTTGGTGGAGGTATTTCTGCTAACTTTGTCATTTCCCTAATGGCACAGATCTTGGTGTCCCAATCTTTTGTTAGGGACCTTAAGAACTTATCATTGAGCTCATAATTACTGAACTCTCTGCCATAGGACATTAGCTCATTCACAATCCTATAGAATTTCTTATAGCATTCAGTTATGCTATCAGATCTACCTTGTCTAAAACTTTCATATTCTTGGTTGAGCAAAGATTTTCTATCTTGCCTCACTTCTTCAGAACCCTCCATGTACACAATAAGAGTATCCCACATTTCCTTGGCTGTCTTACAGTGTATCAAATTCTGAAAGGTAGCATCATCTATAGCACTCACTATGATGTTCTGAGCCCTCTTGTCCATTGTGGCTAGAACTATTTCATCCTTTGTCATTTCAGAGAAATCTTTAGGTGTTCTCTGAGTTGCATCTAAGACTGAAATTTTCATGGGCACATATGACCCTTCTTTCACTGTGATATAAATCCTAGGGTCTGAGGCTTCCATAAACAGTCTCACCCTTTCCTTCCAAATGCCAAAGATATCCTTTCTGCAAATGGGTAACTTCATGGATCCCAATTCCTTATGATTCTCAGTGGAACCCATGGTTCTTGATCTTCTTGATTCTGTAATGTACTTAGACTGAATCTGCCAACAGGATCTACTCAGACAGTTAAGTCCTCTTTTGAGTAACCTCGCTTTGATACCACTTGAAAGATATTGTACCTAATCACCTAGAGGGGGGGGGGTGAATAGGTGACTTAAATCTTTTTAACTTTTTAGGCAAAATTCAACTTATAACACAGAATTATATCTACTTTATCACAACACACAATCAGCAATCACAGCAAACCACATACACACAGTGAACACACAAGTTTATAGTGGTTCCCCAATGTTTGGGTACATCCACTTTTCCCCTTTGCCTATCTAGTAGTGTACTAGATTCGGCCAAACACCTCCACTATCTCAGAACCCCAAAACAGGTTCCTACAGCTCAGGCCCAAGGCCCTACAACTCAGCTTCTTCACAAAGCCTACACTCAGCCACCAAGGCCTACACTCGGCCACCAAGGCCTACACTCAGCCACAATAGGCCTACACTTAGAGATTCAAATCTCCTACACTCAGGCACTCAAGCCCTACACTCAGCCTTTATAATTACAGGCTTACAAAGACTCAGATCCCTAAGGATCCTACAAGATAATATGAATACAAAAATTGTAACTCAACAACTCAGAGAAAAGAGAGAAGAGTTGTGAGTTTCTTGATGAGTTCTTGGAAGAACTCAGCTGAAATCAATTTGACTTGGCTTTCTTCAAAGCTTCTTGAAAGTAGAACACAATAAGACTGATCTCTTCTGCAGTTGATCCTTGATCTCTGCTACTTAAGATTCAGAATAAATCTGAACCCTTCTTCTCAGCCTGGTTCCAACGGCTGACTTCTTGGATGGAGCTCTCTCTCTCCAACTACTTAGATCTTCACTTGATAGCTAGATCTTCTTTGTATTACTTGATGTGTTGATCTTCTAATCAATCTTCTTTTGTAGACAGTATAAGCCTATTTATAGGCCTTCTTCATGGTAACCGGCTGGTCCGGTTCATAACTGATTTCTGACAACTCTGACAGGTGTTGTAGACCGGCTGGAATGGCAGCTGTCAAGTCATCCAGTCAGTTCTTGAAATAACTGTAACTGTCTGTAAGTGTCGAGACTGTCTGTCTTTAAGTGTCAACACTTATAGACTAAGTGTCGACACAAGTTGTCTAAGTGTCGACACTAGCCTACTTGGTGTCGACACAACTCCTTGTGTTGTAGATTTTATGTCTCGACACTGCTTCTTCTTCATGTGTCGACACTGATAATGAGTGTCGACACAAGTACTTGTACTTCAGTATATTGATGAATTCTTGTAAGTGTCGACACATCTCCTTGTGTCGACACTCTTCATGTGTTGAACTTGTTAAGTGTCGACACTTCTTCTTGGTGTCGACACACGTCTTCAGTGTTGATACTTACTGAGTGTCTACACAGCTCCTTGTGTCGACACATTCTTCTTCTGTTGAGACTTTTGCTGAGTGTCGACACATCTCCTTTGTGTCGACACTTGTACTTAGAATATTCTTGAACTTTGCTAAGTGTCGACACAGCTTCTTGTGTCGACACTTTCTTCAAGTGTTGAGTCTTCAGCTGAGTGTCGACACATTCTTTCTTGTGTCGAAACTTTCTTCAAGTGTTGACTCTTCTGCTGTGTGTCGACATATTGCTCTGGGTGTCGACACTTATACTTAGTCTCTGCTGAATTTTGCTGAGTGTCGACACAGCCTCCAAGTGTCGACACTTTCTGATGTAGACACAGTTTCACTGGGTGTCGACACAACTGCTATGTGTCGACACTGCTTCACTACACTCTTCTTCATTGAGTGTCAACACAGCTCCTTGTGTCGACACTTTCTGTCTGGTGTCGACTCTGCATCCCTGGTGTCGATACAATGACTCCAAGTGTCGACACTTCTTGCCTGGGTGTCGACACAAGTCTTCTTAAGTGTCGACACTTTCCCTCTGGGTGTCGACACATGGACTTAGAAACTTTTTCTTCTTTCCTGCAAATACTTAACCTGCAGAAGTAAACTCAAAACACATCAAATACATTTTGATGTATATCATTGAGTAGGGTGAGGCTTCTTCAAATCATGTACATTTGAACCAATGTACCCAACAGAAGTCAACACTTCTGTCGAGACATTAGAAGTCTATGTCGACACATTTCAATTGTGACGACACATTAAGAGAATTTTGACGTGTCTTTTGACCTTCATTATTTAGAAGGGTATAAATAGGTCAACAACATACTCTGTCGACACACTCTCCATATTTTCGAGAACAAAACCTTGTGTCGACAAATTCTCTCTTCTCAATCCAAGATTTCTCTCAACCCCAATGGCGCCAAAGTGTGGAAACCACCCATCACCACACATCTTCCCAAAATCCCGAGGTAGTAGGAAGGGGGGACGGGGGTACATAAACACCAAGGACCACCCGCTGCAGGCGATGTGGGACTAATCCATCCACGGGATGGCAGGGATATTCCGCTACACGGGGGGCCCACCGGGGTCAACACCCAAACCTGGAACACGCTGGGGAAGCCCAAATATGCGGTCCCACACACACCCAATCCTGCTGGACCTTGGTTCTCAACACACCCCTGCAGCGGGATGGCTCTGATACCATGTGGAAACCACCCGTCACCACACATCTTTCCAAAACCCCGAGGTTAGTAAGAAGGGGGGACGGGGGTACATAAACATCAAGGACCACCCGTTGCAGGTGATGTGAGACTAATCCATCCACGGGATGGCGGGGATATTCCGCCACACGGAGGGCCCACCGGGGTCAACACCCAGACCTGGAACGCGATGGGGAAGCCC
The DNA here is from genome assembly GCA_039583875.1 of Platanthera guangdongensis. Taxonomy (NCBI): domain Eukaryota; kingdom Viridiplantae; phylum Streptophyta; class Magnoliopsida; order Asparagales; family Orchidaceae; genus Platanthera; species Platanthera guangdongensis. Next base: position 169,717,309 of record CM077147.1, read on the forward strand.
AAATATGCGGTCCCACACACACCCAATCCCGCTGGACCTTAGTTCTCAACACAAAGCTTGAAGATAACGTCAACGAAGGCTATGAGCTGGTTCGCAACGCTTTTGATAATGCGGAACCCGAGATTAAAACAGTAATTACCCTAATTACTGCGAATGGTTTGGAATTTCTGGTATCCGGACCTACTAAGATATGGAAGAAGCAAATCCTTGAGTTCTATGGAGCTGCAACTCAGGATTCTACTGGATTAAAGATTAGGTCTTCAATCCAGGGTAATAAAATCAAACTCACCATGAAGAGCATACGAAAAACTCTTTATCTGCCCAAAACTCAAGAAGATGAAGAAGTTACCTCTACCAAGACTAGGGAAGCACTCCAGTGGTGTGGATTGGATCCCACCATGAAGATTGGATCTGCAATGAACAGGAAAAGGATGAATCTGCAAGGAAAATTCCTTTCTGAAGTGGTTGGAAAGGTCATTCTCTGCAATTCAGGGGGACATGATAGGGTTTCAGCCTATATGTTCAGCCTGATGACCAGGATTATCTTCAGACTGAACACAGATTGGTCTGCAGTAATCTTTGAAAAGATTAAGAAAGGCATCAAGAGGCCAAATCTGGAAAGAATCATGAGTCTATACTTGGCTGGAACAATTCCAGAAGTAATGGAACAGACTACTGGTTCTAAGATCAACCACATGAGAAGAATGGATATAAGGATAATCTATAGATGGGATAGAGTCCTAACAAAGGACATGCCTGATGAAGAGAGGCCAGAGATTACTGAAAAATCTCCTGCACAAGACATTACAGATGGTGCTCAGGTGCAGGGGGAGCCTCATCTTGAGGAAGAGCCAACACACTTAAAAAGTGAAATGGCTACTTAAACTATTCTTGAGGTAATCCAAGAAGTTAATCAAACAATTTTCAATAATGAGAATAAAACACTAACTGTGCCCTTGGTTGATGTTGACAAAACCACTCAACTCAACACTCAAGCACAGGATGTTATCATGGAGGATACATCTACAGCTGTTGAAGCTCCTGAGTTGGTGGTGCCTCAAGTCCTAACTCAACAAGAGTTTACCCTTGAAGAGTTGTTCCCTGATATAGAACAAGTATGAACTGAGGGGGAGCAAGTCAGAATTGAGGGGGAGCAAGCAAGAACTGAGGGGAGCAACCTAGGAATGAAAAGGAACTGCCTCCTAGTCCTCAGAAAAGAGTTGATATAGCAAGTACCTCAGCTTCTGAAGATGAAGCAGAAATTCAAGCAAAGAAGAGAAAGCTGATGGTTTTCAAAAGAAGAAGCCAAAGCTATAAAAGGGCATTGCAAACTGCTCCATAACCAGTTCCTGCACAAGATTATAGCTCTTTGTTGGTATCTTTGCAAGTAAAGTTAGATGAACAAAGGATAGCCATGAAGAAATATATGGATGAAACTCATAAAGATCTGCAATTCTCCTTGGCTCAAGATATCAAATCAATTAGATTTGAGGTAAATCAGAATAAGAGGGAGATGACAGATTGCTTCCATAAAGGAAGGTAATGCTGTAGTTTTTCTGGCAAAACAACAAGAAGGAATAAAGACTCAAGTTGATGATATAGTGGTTAAGCAAGGCTATGTCCTAGAAAATCAACTAAGGATGAATGACAATCTGATAGAATCTCACAATATAATTGTCACAGAAGTTCACAAACAAGCTCCCATTGGGATTGAATATTTTGTTCAATTGAAGTCAGATTTTGATAAATAATTATCGGAAGAACTAGCTGCTGTACAAACAACTATTAAGAATTCTCAAAAGATCATTTTTGATCAGCTACTGAAACTAAGGTCATTTTATAAAGATGGTGTTAATTATCTAGATGACCAAGTAAGATTTCAGAAAGATGACCTCAGAGCTCATATTGAGAGAGAAGTCATAAAGGAGGAGAGAGTGTTAGTCAAAGCAGGCTCGGATCATGCTAAATGGATATCTAATAGCATCAGAGCCACCCTTGGATATCCACCCCTATGTGATGATGATAATGTAGCTGAGTCAGGTGTGTAACCTGCTTATTTTGAAGGTGATCAACCTGAAGTTGCTCAGGTCATTTACCCTCCAGCAGATTTTGATATGATTCAGCAAGAAGTACAGTCAATGTACAACCCTCCAGAGGGTACTAAAAATATTATCATTGAGAAAGTAGAAATGTCAGAGGCAGCTTTGAATAAAGAGCAAGAAGCTCAACTTTCAAAGAAAAGATTTAGAGAACAGGCAGAGTTGAAGCCTGATTTTGAACAATGGAGTCCTACTTCCAGGAATATTATATTGACTGCCTGGAAGGCTGTGAAGGACAAGACCCATGAAAGGGGTAAATGGTATGTTGAGCAAGAATGGAACTGTTAACCCTGAAATCGGCGATCCTTCCCAAGGGAGCCAGCTCGCTCATCGCGGCCTGCCCCGGGTTCCTCCTGGAGGTCGTGATGCCCTAGGTTGGGCGGACAGAATTCTCTGTCCGCTTAGGCCGCGCGGCCTGCGCGGTCTCAACGGCTTGACCCCCAGGCCACGCGCCTTTCCTTGGTCGGCAGAGTCCGCGGACTGCTTCCGCAGTCCGCCTCCGCAGGCCGCTCCCTTTTCAGCTTAACTGCAAGGTTGTTTCCGCAGGTCTCTCTCTGTCGGGATCAACTTCCTATCCGCCCAGGCCGGCAACAGGTCACTCAGTCCTTGCCACCAGCCACATGGGCAGCCGACTCCTTCAGCCCGCCTATAGAGTGCGGACTCAAACTCCGGCTATCCAACAAGACCAGCAGCAGTCCAAGTCCCTCGCGAGCTGGGCGGACTCGAAGTGTGGTCAAGACTTCCAGTCTGCCTTCACCGCTGAACCCCAACAGCCTCAACAGCCAGGCTCTCCATCTCCAACATGAGCAGACTCAGCCTTGCAGTAGCCGTGAACTTAGCGGACTCTCTATGCAGTCCGCATATTCCTTAGCCGGCACCAGTTTCTCAGCAGTAGCGGGGTCAACTCCTCAGGCTGCGGCCTTGGCGCTGACTCAGCCAGTAGTTACGGATTCATTCCAGTCCGCCACTCAGCAAAACTTCCAGAAAGCAGTTCCAGTCCGCATACCTTCGTGCGGACTCGCCGGACTCCGCGGGCACTCTGCTGCCCAAACCCCCTCTCAGCTCGCCATCAGTAGCTCCAGCTCCAGAAGTAAGCCACAGTCCACCCGGTCTGTTGCGGACTCAGCGGATTCCGTCTCCATCTCGCTCAAGTTAGCGTCTCACCGGGGGTAACGTCACCGCAAGCCGTTACCTCCTCGGGCCTATAAATAGCCCCCCATGCCTCGCATGTAGGGGATCGCAGCTGTTGGGTATATTGGTTTAAATGTACCTGATTTGAAGAAGCCTCACCCTACTCAATGATATACATCAAAATGTATTTGATGTGTTTTGAGTTTAGTTGTGCAGGTCAAGTATTTATAGGGAAAGCAGAAAAGATTCTAAGTCCATGTGTCGACACCCAGAAGAAAAGTGTCGACACTTAAGAAGACTTGTGTCGACACCCAGACAAGCAGTGTCGACACTTGGAGTACTTGTGTCGACACCAGTGATGCAGAGTCGACACCAGACAGAAAGTGTCGACACTTACAGTTTGTGTCGACACTCTATGAAGAAAAGTCCGGTGAAGCAATGTCGACACTTAGAAGCAGTGTCGACACCTAGAGGAACTGTGTCTACATCAGAAAGTGTCGACACTTGGAGGATGTGTCGACACTCAGCAAATTTCAGCAGAGTCTAAGTATAAGTGTCGACATAATGAGGAATGTATCGACACACAGCAGAAGACTCAGCACAAGAAGAAAGTGTCGACACAAGAAAGAATGTGTCGACACTCAGAAGAAGACTCAATACATGAAGAAAGTGTCGACACTAGGATGCTGTGTCGACACTTAGCAAAGTTCAGCAAAAATTCTAAGTACAAGTGTCGACACAAAGGAGATGTGTCGACACTCAGCCAAAGTCTCAACAGAAGAAGAATGTGTCGACACAAGGAGCTATGTCGACACTCAGCAAGTATCAACACAGAAGGCATGTGTCAACACCAAGAAGATGTGTCGACACTGAACAAGTTCAGCACATGAAGATGTGTCGACACAAGGAGATGTGTCGACACTTACAAGAATTTAGCAAAGTACTGAAGAACAAGGAGTTGTGTCGACACACAATATCTATGTCGACACATGATAAAGAAGTAGTGTCGCGATATAAATTCTACAACACAAGGAGTTGTGTCGACACCTTGAAGGCTAGTGTCGACACTTAGTCAACTTGTGTCGACACTTGGTCTATAAGTGTCGACACTTAAAGACAGACTGTCTCGACACTTTCAGACAGTTACAGTTATTTCAAGAACTGACTGGATGACTTGACAGCTGCCATTCCAGCCGGTCTACTGCACCTGTCAGAGTTGTCAGAAAGTTGTTAGGAACCGGATCAGCCGGTCACCATGAAGAAGGCCTATATATAGGCTTATACTGTCAACGGAAAGAGATGATTAAGGATTCAACACAGATTAACACAAATCAGTTGAAGTGATCTGAAGATCTAAGTAGTTGGAGAGAGAGAGATCCATCCAAGAAGACTGTTGGGTACATTGGTCAAATGTACCTGATTTGAAGAAGCCTCACCCAACTCAATGATATACATCATAATGTATTTGATGTATGTTGAGTTTACTTGTGCAGGTTATGTAATCACTGGACTGAAGCAAAAAAGTTTCTAAGTCCATGTGTCGACACCCAGAGGGAAAGTGTCGACACTTAAGAAGGCTTGTGTCGACACCCAGACAAGCAGTGTCGACACTTAGAGTCATTGTGTCGACACCTGGGATGCAGAGTCGACACCAGACAGTAAGTGTCGACACTTGGAGCTGTGTCGACACTCAGTGAAGAAAAGTGCAGACAGAAAGTGTCGACATAAGGAGCTGTGTCGACACCCAGTGAAGCTGTGTCTACACCAGAAAGTGTCGACACTTGGAGCTGTGTCGACACTCAGCAAAAGTCTGCAGAAACTAAGTTAAAGTGTCTACACTCAGAATAATGTGTCGACACTCAACAGATGAGTCAGCACTTGAAGTATGTGTCGACACCCAGCACAATGTGTCGACACACAACCAGAAGAGTCAACACATGAAGTAAGTGTCGACACCCAGCACAATGTGTTGACACTTAGCTAAAGACTCTACACTTGAAGAAAGTGTCGACACAAGAGCTGTGTCGACACTTAGCAGAAGATCAGAAAGATCAACAAAATTATTCTAAGTACAAGTGTCGACACTAAGGGAATGTGTCGACACTCAGCTGAAGTCTCAACAAGAAGAAGGTGTGTCGACACAAGGAGCTGTGTCGACACTCAGCAAGAATCAACATAGAAGACTATGTGTCGACACCAAGAAGTAGTGTCGACACTTGACAGATTCAACACAAGAAGTTGTGTCGACACAAAGGAGATGTGTCGACACTTAGAAGAATTCAGCAAAAGCTAGAAGAACAAGTACTTGTGTCGACACTCAATTTCAGTGTCGACACATGCAGAAGAAACTGTGTCGAGACATACAAGGAGTTGTGTCGACACCTTGTAGACTTGTGTCGACACTTACACAACATGTGTCGACACTTGGACTATAAGTGTCGACACTTAAAGACAGAAAGTCTCGACACTTTCAGACAGCTAGAGAATTTCAAAAAATGACTGGATGACTTAACAGCTGCCGTTCCAGCCGGTCTACAGCACCTGTCAGAGATATCAGAAGTCAGTTATGGACCGGACCAGCCGGTTACCATGAAGAAGGCCTATAAATAGACACCTACAGTTTACAGAAACTGTTGTTCAGTTGTTGGAGTTGTTCCAGAGTGATTCAGATTGTTGTTCAAGTGGATCATATTGTTGAAGAACAAGTTATCAAAGTGGTACCAAGAGTATCAACACAAGAAGATCTTGCAGTCCAAGTGCAGATCTAAGAAGTTGGAGAGAGAGGGCTCCATCCAAGAAATCAGCCTCTGGAACTAGGCTGAGAAGAAGGATTCAGATTCATTCTGGATCTTAAGTGGCAGAGGTCAAGGAACTACTGCAGGAGGATTCAGTCTTATTCAGTTCTACTCAAGAAGCTTTGAAGAAAGCTAAGTCAGATTGAATCCAGCTGAGTTCTTCCAAGAACTCATCAAGAAACTCTCAACTCCCCTCTTTTATTTCTGAGTTGTAGAGTTAATATCTGTAATACATTTTTTACTTGTAGGATCCTTTGGATCTGAGTGAATTGTAAGCCTATAATTATAAAGGTTGAGGGTAGGGCTTGAGGGCCTGAGTGTAGGAGATTGAGATCTCTGAGTGTAGGCCTTGTTGGCTGAGTGTAGGCCTTGGTTGGCTGAGTGTAGGCCTTGATTAGCTGAGTGTAGGCTTTGGGATAAAGCTGAGTTGTAAGGCTTTGGGCTTGAGGTGTAGGAACCAATTTGGGTTCTGAGACAGTGGAGGAGTTTGGCCGAATCTAGTACACTGCTAGATAGGCGAAGGGGGAAAGTGGATGTACCCATATCTTGGGGAACCACTATAAACCACTGTGTATACTGTGTTGTGCTGTGATTGTTGCTGTGTATGTTGTGTGTTTGCTGTGATAGAATAGTTAGAAATCTGTGTTATAAACTGTTGGCTGCCATTAAAATTTAAAAAGGATTAGGTCACCTATTCACCCCCCTCTAGGTGTTTAGGTACCATATCTTTCAAGTGGTATCAGAGGGAGGTTACTCAAAAAGGACTAACAGTCTGAGGAGATCCTGTTTGGCAGATTAAGTGTAAGGCAAAACACAGATTCAAGAAATTCAAGAAAATCAAGAAACATGGGTTCCTCTGAGAATCACAAGGAGTTGGGTTCCATGAAATTACCCATATGCAGGAAAGAGATCTTTGGGATCTGGAAGGAAAGGGTAAGGCTATTTATGGAGGCCTCAGACCCTAGAATCTACATCACAGTAAAGGAATGGCCTTATGTGCCCATGAAGATTTCAGTTCTAGATGCAAATCAGAGAACTCCAAAGGATTTCTCTGAGATGACTAAGGATGAGATTGTCCTAGCTACCATGGACAAGAGGGCACAAAACATAATAGTGAGTGTCATTGATGATGCAACATTTCAGAATCTTATACACTGTAAGACAGCCAAGGAAATGTGGGACACTCTTATAGTGTATATGGAAGGATCTGAAGAAGTCAGACAAGATAGAAAATCCTTGCTAAATCAGGAGTATGAGAGCTTTAGACAAGGTAAAGGTGATAGCATAACTGAGTGCTACAAGAAGTTCTACAGAATAGTTAATGAACTCATGTCTTATGGAAGAGAGTTCAGTAACTATGAACTAAATGATAAGTTCTTAAGGTCCCTAACCAAAAATTGGGACACAAAGATCTGTGCCATTAGAGAAATAGCTAAGTTGGGGGAAATTCCTCCTCCTACACTGTTTGGCAAGTTGTTGTCATATGAAATGCAATTGACAGTGAGGAAGGAGGAGGAGAAATCAACAAGGACTGAGCACAAGGAAAGATCAGTTGCTTTCAAGACAGAAGTTCCCAGAAAGTGCAGGAATAAGTCATCAACTCCACCTCCAGAGGTAGTTGAATCAGAATCAGATGAGTCAGTCAGCACAAAGACTGAGAGCAGTGAAAGTGATGAAGACTTTGCTGCCTTCACTAGACACTTTCAGAAATTCTTGAAGAAGAAACAGTGGAGGTCAAGACCTTCTTCTTCAAAGGGAAAGGAAGTCTTTTATCAGGAGAAAAAGCCTTCAAAGAAAGACAGGAAGAGGATAAAGTCAAGCAAGGCAACTGAATCTAAGATAGTGTGCTATTGCTGCAATAGACAGGGCCATGTTATTGCAGATTGTCCTGAGAAGAGAAAGAAATCTGGTGACAGGAAAAAGGCTCACTTTAAAGGCAAGAAAGAGAAGTCTTTTGTTGCCAAGAAGGAGAAGACTCTATCTGATATCTCTTCTTCAGAAACTGAGTCTGAGGCTGAAGCCTACATAGGGCTATTTGCTGAAGAAAAAGAGGAAGAATTCATACAGATCATGGAGTCTATTTATGAACAAGAAGACAGTCAAGGCCAAGGGCTAATGGCTTTGACAGAGAGTGCCAAAATCCTGGAGCAGCCAGGACCCAGTCAGGTACAAAGTTCAAGTTTAAATTCAGTTTCTTGTTCTAGTTCAGAATCAGATTCATCTTCATCAAGTGATGAAAGTGCATCTGAGTCTGAGGATGATATTCATCAGCTTATAGATGACTATAAGGTGCTGTTGCAAGCTTACAAGAAAAGCAAGACCCTAGCCAAAAGTCAGGCAAAGGAAATTGTTATTCTTAAAGCTGCAACAACAGATTTTGAGAAGTCTTTTGATCAAAAACTGAATGAGATAGCCAGGTTGAAGCACATAACAGTGATTCATATGGGTACTATATCATTTAAAAATGATCAAATCAAGAGTCTGGAGATCAATCTTCAGAAAGAGAGAGAGCTTGTTGCTAGGTTTTCTAAACCTAAGTCAGTGTTACCTTTAATTGATGAATTTGTTCATCATAAAGGCAAGGCTGGACTGGGCTTTATTAGACCTGCAGGGACTGAGCAGTCCAAGTCTAAGTCCAAGGGCAAAGCCCCAACATTCAACAAGCCTGCTGTAGACAAGTCAGCAAAGGTTGTACCTAAGCAAAGGTACAATAAGTTTGAATGTTGGTGCTGTGGCAAGGTTGGCCACTTTGCAGTGGACTGTTGGCACAATTCTAGTGCCAAAGTGAGTACCAAACTACCTGTTGTAAAGCCAGTGGGTAGCTTTGTCAGATTGCAGACTAACAAGTACCAAGGACCCAAGAATTCTTTGGGTTCTAAGGTTCATTAATCTGTTTTGCAGGTGAGTCCAAGTGGCTATACCCCAACATGGTACTTGGACAGTGGATGTTCCAGACATATGACTGGAACTAGAAGATTACTAAAGGACTACATTCCAGTAAAAGATGGTCCAAAAGTCACCTTTGGTGGTTCTGAAAAAGGAATCATCAAAGGTTTGGTAACATTTCTACAAACTTGGTTACCATTACTCAAGTGGCTTATGTTAAAGGGTTGAAACACAACCTAATAAGTATAAGTCAATTAAGTGATGTAGGGTATGACATCTCATTTGTTAAAAATGGTTGTCATATCAAGAGGTCAAGTGATCAAGAGATCATTTTGACAGGTTATAGGAAGAGGAATGTCTACTGCCTAGACATTATGGTTGAGAACAATGGTTCTCCAGTTTGTCTTGTAGCTGATGAGACAGTCTCTCATTGTGTCAAATGGCACAAGAGGCTTGCCCATCTTAACTACAAGACTATTAGCAAACTCTTTAGCAAAGAGTTAGTGAGGAATGGTCCTCAAGTTAAGTGTGTTAAAGATGGTATTTGCTCAGCTTGTCAAAAGGGCAAGCAGACTAAATCCACCTTTAGAAGCATAGAAAACAAAGATGCTGTGAGGTGTTTATACCTCTTGCATATGGATCTATTTGGTCCAATGCCAGTTCACAGCTTAGGTAGGAAGGTCTATACCTTTGTAGTTGTAGATGACTACTCAAGGTTTTCCTGGGTGTTCTTCTTAAGACAAAAATCTGAAACACCTAGTGTCTTCTATAGCTTTGTCAAGCAAATTGAGAATGAACTAAATAGTACAGTGGTCAAAATTAGAAGTGACCATGGTACTGAATTTCAGTCTGATAGCATGACAAAACTGTGTGAAGACTTTGGGATATTTCAAGAATTCTCTTCACCTAGAACACCTCAGCAAAATGGCATTGCTGAGAGGAAGAATAGAACCTTGATAGAGGCTGGTAGGACCCTACTAAGTGATACATCACTGCCAGAATATTTCTGGGCTGAAGCAGTTAATACTGCATGTCATGTTATAAATAGGGCTACCATCACTAAAAGGTTAAACAAGACCCCCTATGAAGTTGTGAAAGGCAGGAAACCAAACCTATCCTATTTCAGGATCTTTGGTTGCAAATGCTTCATACTTAACAATGGGAAGTCTTACTTAACTAAGTTTGCTGCCAAGTCCCAAGAGGGAATTTTTGTTGGGTACAACAATAATAGTAAGGCTTATAGAGTCTACAACTTGACTACACAAGTTGTAGAAGAATCAGTGCATGTAGTTTTTGATGAGACTAAACTTATTAATAATGAGTTGTCTAGTAGTGTATGCAGCCCCACAGGTTTGACAAAGAAAATGGACAAGCTTACTATAGAAGAAGTGCCTGCTGCAAGACAGCAAGTAGAAGAAATTAGCTGTTGTCTAGGGGGAGAACAACATGTGCCTATTGCTGAAGAAATCCAAGGAGTACAGCATGATGCAGATGCTGAAGTGGTTCAACCAGAAGTTAGGATGCCTCCAGCCCACAGGCATCTTAGAGATCATCCAGTAGAGCTGATTATTGGAGATCCAAGACAAGGAGTTCAAACCAGGAGTAGAAACATGAATGCAGCAATCTACTCCAGCTTTCTGTCACAAGTTGAACCTAAGAAGTTTGAAGAAGCAATACAAGATCCACAATGGACTGAAGCAATGCAAGAAGAGCTTAATCAGTTCAAGAGGTGCAAGGTCTGGGAACTTGTTCCTAAACCTAAAGACCACAATGTAATAGGAACTAAGTGGATCTACAGAAATAAGATGGATGAACAAGGGGTCATCATTAAGAATAAGGCTAGACTGGTTGCTAAAGGATATAGGCAAGAAGAAGGTATTGACTTTGATCAAACCTTTGCTCCAGTAGCCAGACTGGAAGCCATAAGGATGTTCTTGGCCTATGCAACCTATCAAGGATTCAAGGTATACCAAATGGATGTCAAGTCAGCATTCCTAAATGGTAATCTTAAAGAAGAAGTCTATGTGGAACAGCCTTCAGGTTTTGTTGATCCAACTCTACCTCATCATGTCTATAGACTTAGGAAAGCTTTATATGGGTTAAAGCAAGCCCCTAGGGCTTGGTATGAAACCCTATCTAGTTTCCTCATTGAGAACAAGTTCTCAAGGGGGAAAATAGATAAGACTCTATTCCTTAGGGAATCTAGAGGCAAAGTCATACTAGTCCAAATATATGTAGATGACATTATATTTGGGTCTACTGAAAGCAGCCTTTGCAAAAAGTTTGCAAAACTTATGCAAGGTCAGTTTGAGATGAGTAGTATGGGAGAGCTGAAGTTTTTCTTGGGTCTCCAAGTTAAACAGACTGAGAGTGGTTTATCCATTTGTCAGTCAAAGTTCACCCTAGAACTCATAAGGAAGTATGGTATGGATTCATCCAGCACCATGAAGACTCCTATGGGGTCAAGTATGTCTCTTAGCAAGGATGATGCAGGGAAACCTGTAGATGAAACCTTGTATAGAGGGATAGTTGGCTCCCTATTATACTTGACTGCTAGTAGACCTGACATCATGTATGCTACATGTGTTTGTGCCAGGTATCAAGCCTGCCCTAAAGAGTCTCATTTGACAGCAGTCAAAAGAATATTGAGATATCTAAAGGGCACTCCCTATCTAGGCCTCTGGTACCCTAGGAATGGAGATTTTGATCTAACAGGTTATTCAGATGCAGACTTTGCAGGATACAAAGAGGATAGAAAGAGCACTACTGGAACCTGTCAATTTCTAGGTGGGAGACTAATGTCATGGAGTAGCAAGAAGCAAACCAGTGTGGCTATCTCCACAGCTGAGTCAGAGTATGTGGCTGCAGGAAGTTGCTGTGCTCAACTTCTGTGGATTCAACATCAGCTAGAGGACTATGGATTTCAGGTAAGTAGAACTCCACTTTTCTGTGATTCTACAAGTGCTATTTCAATAGCTAATAACCCTGTATAACATAGTAGAACTAAACATATTGAAATTAAATATCATTTTCTTAGGGAGCATGTAGAAAGAGAAGATATTTTACTTGAATATGTTAAAACTGATAATCAAATAGCTGATATGTTTACTAAGCCCCTGGAAGAAGCTAAGTTCAATAGATTCAAAATTGAACTAGGAATGTTAAACTTAGAGTAAGTTTACAGATTTGAAAATAGCTAAGTAAAAAAGTGTCGACACATAGACAAGTCTATGTCGACACAGAATAGTGGTGTCGACACTTCAGGAAAAAGGTGTCGACACATCCAGGATGTTGGTGTCGACACTTCAGAATGTTAGTGTCGACACATGACAAGTAGCGTGTCGACACATCCAATATGGTGTCGACACTTATGTTTTACTCAGAATTTTTTAAGTAAAGTCTCGACAATGTGTCGAGTTATGTTGTGTCGACACATAACCAAGTGTCGACACATAAAATCTGTTGACTAAACTTGTGTCGACACATATGTGTTGAGACATTATAAGTCAGTGTCGACACTTATTGCCAGTATCGACACATTTTAAGTTAGCTGTCCCGCCTGTTCATCTTCAAAATTAGAAAGGTATAAATAGAGTTCTGTCTTTGTTTGTCGACACGCTTTCAAAGTTTCGAGACCAAAACTACTGCGTCGACACCTCTCTTTTCTAAAGACAAATTCTACAAACCCTAATGGCTCCTAAGCTTGAGGAGAACGTTAACGAGGGTTATGAGCTTGTGCGCGGCGCGTTCGACGATGCAGATGCAGAAATCAAGGCAGTAGTAACCCTAGTCGCCGATTCAGGGTTAGAGTTCTTAGTTTCAGAACCAACTAAGATATGGAAGAAGGAGGTGCTTGAATTCCTGAATGGAGCTGCAGTAGATGAATCTGGATACAAAATCAAATCCAGAGTTCATGGAGAAAAGGTTAAGGTAACCCCAAAAAGTCTGAGGAAGATTCTTCAATTGCCAAGAACTCAAGATGAAGAAAAGGTGACTGCTTCAAAGACCAGGGAAGTTCTTACCTGGTGTGGACTAGATCCAAAGATGAAGATAGGTTCTGTATTTAACAGGAAAGACATGAATACTCAAGGAAAATTCATGTCTGAAATTGTTGGAAAGGTCTTACTCAGTAAGCCAGGAGGGCATGACAGAGTGTCTGCATCCATGTTTCATATAATGACAAGAATTATCTTTACTCTAAGAACTGATTGGTCAGTGATAGTCTTTGACAAGATTAAGGAGAGCTTGAAGAAGCCCAATCTGGGCAGGATCATTAGTCTCTACCAGCTGGTACTATACCAGAGGTAATGAATACTGCTGCAGGCAGCAAGATAAACCACATGAGGAAAATGGATCTAAGGATCTTTTCAAGATGGGACAGGGTGTTGTCCAAGGAAATGCCAACCCCAGAGAAGACAGTTACTGAAAAAGATACTCCTCCAAAGAAAAAAAAGGAAAACAGCTCCTGTGGAACAAGTGTCCACTAGCAGTTCTGGGAGTGAAGAACATGTTGTCTTCACTCCAGATGAGCATGAGAAAGAGCCAGTAGTGAAGACTCCTGCTGCTCAAGAGATTGCTGAGATCCAGGGGGAGCTACCACAAGCTAGCCCCATCCACAGGGATCAAAGCCAGGGGGAGCCTCCAGTTGTAGAAGCACCATCTACACTGGACAGTGAGCAAGCCACCACCATCATACAAGAGGTACTCACTGAACTCAACACCTTAGATTTTATTATAGAAGATGCTGATCTGTCTGATGTTAATCAGCCAACTCAGCTACCTAGTCAAGCTCCAGATGTTATTATAAAAGACACATCTGCTGCTCCAGTTATTTCAGATCCTGTGGTTGAAGAACCAAGAATTTCTCCAGCTTCTTCACCCCCTGAATACACCATGGAAGATTTATTTCTAAATCTAGATCAAGCAGATTTTGACATGGACAAGGATGTTGCTGAAAAAGATCATGCTGCTGCTGAGGGGGAGCAAATGCAAGTTCTGGAAGAGCCTATAAGGCAAGAAACTGAGAAGGCACAAGATGTGCAAGCTGACAAGCCTCAAAGCCCTAAAGATAGGGTTGACATTGCCAGCACTTCTGCCTCTGAAGATGAGGAGAGTGCTAGGGCTAAGAAGAAGAAACTTTATGTATTCAAAAGGAGAAGCCAGAGTTATAAGAAGGCTTTGCAATCCATTGCCCCACAGCCTATAGTTCAACAAGCTCCAACTGTTGATTATAGTGCTTTACTGATTGCACTGCAGATTAAAATGGATGAACAGAGAAAAGCCATTGAGGCTTATGTTGATGCAGGGCACAGATCATTACAGTTTGATCTTGCCCAAGATATAAAGTCTATAAGGTTTGAAATGAACCTTAACAAAAAGGAGATGACTGATTGCTTCCACAAAGGTGGAAATGCAGTGGTGTATTTGGCAACACACCAAGAGAAGATCAAAGCACAGGTAGATGATATAGCATTGAAGCAAGGATATGTTCTTGAGAATCAATTAAGAATGAATGACAACTTGACTGCTTCACATAATGCTATAGTCACTGAATTGAAGAACAAGGCTGCTGAACCCTCTACTTCTACTGCTGCTATTAAAGCTGATTTTGATAAAGTATTCCAAGAGGAAATTACTGCTGTAAAGACTGCTATCCAAGCCTCCCAGAAAGCCATCTCTGAACAACTTACAAAGCTCAAACCTTACTTTAAAGAAGGAATCAGATACTTGGATTCTCAGATCAGATTTCAAAAGGATGATGTCAGAGATCACATGACCAGAGAAGTCATAAAGGGGGAGAGAGTGTTAGTCAAGGCAAGTTCTGATCATGCAAAATGGATCTCAAATTCAATCAGGGCTACACTTGGATACCCTCCTCTGTGTGATGACCAAGATGTTGCTGAATCAGGCATTAACCCTGCTTATTTTGGAGGTGAGCAACCAGAAGTAGCTCAGTTCATTTATCCACCTCCAGACTTTGAAATGATTCATGCTGAGGTACAGACCATGTATAGCCCATCTGGGGGCAAGGACAATGTCCACATTGAAAAGGTTGTTCAACCTATATCTGAAGCCATGCAAGAGACTCTACAGAAAGAGGAAGAGACAAGGTTGTCCAAAAAGAGGTTTAGGGAACAAGCAGAACAAAGGCCAGACTTTGAACAGTGGAGCCCTACCTCTAGGAATATAATATTAACTGCCTGGAAAGCTGCCAAGGACAATACTCATGACAGGAACAAGTGGTTCTCTGAAGCTGAATGGAGAAAACATGAAATAAGACAAGAGGCCATTGTTCAATTCAGAAGGAAGGCAAAGATGGGAAAGCTACCTCCTACTGCAGTGGAGCCTAGCAAGTACTTCCCCAAGTCATATCACTATTTTGAGAGGCAGAAGATCAAGGCAGAAGAACTCAAAAAGAAAGATCTAAAAGGCAAGAAGCCTGCTGATGCTGAAACTGTTGAAGCCCCTGTCAAAGCTCAAGTTCAAGCTGGCAAGGGAATTGTTATCAAGGAACCTGATCAGAAATAGATTAAGATTTTACTTGAAGATTATTTTTTAATCTTTTAAATGAAAAGCATTTTTGTAAACTACTGAAAATGTATAAGAAAAATGTTAGAACAATATATGATCAATATATTTCATGATTGTTCTGTGAATGTGTCTATTTCTTACTTGTTCTGAAATGATGAATGCGTATACATGTGTGAATTAATACATGTTTATGTTTACCCTGTTATACATGATCCTGCTTTACATCATTTTGTAATTTTTATTATGAATGGTGTATATCATTGACTAAGGGTTATGACTTCTCCAAATAGGGGGAGATTGTTGGGTACATTGGTCAAATGTACCTGATTTGAAGAAGCCTCACCCAACTCAATGATAAACATCATAATGTATTTGATGTATGTTGAGTTTACTTGTGCAGGTTATGTAATCACTGGACTGAAGCAAAAAGTTTCTAAGTCCATGTGTCGACACCCAGAGGGAAAGTGTCGACACTTAAGAAGGCTTGTGTCGACACCCAGACAAGCAGTGTCGACACTTGGAGTCATTGTGTCGACACCTGGGATGCAGAGTCGACACCAGACAGTAAGTGTCGACACTTGAAGCTGTGTCGACACTCAGTGAAGAAAAGTGCAGACAGAAAGTGTCGACATAAGGAGCTGTGTCGACACCCAGTGAAGCTGTGTCTACACCAGAAAGTGTCGACACTTGGAGCTGTGTCGACACTCAGCAAAATTCTGCAGAAACTAAGTTAAAGTGTCGACACTCAGAACAATGTGTCGACACTCAACAAATGAGTCAGCACTTGAAGTATGTGTCGACACCCAGCACAATGTGTTGACACACAACCAGAAGAGTCAACACATGAAGTAAGTGTCGACACCCAGCACAATGTGTCGACACTTAGCTAAAGACTCTACACTTGAAGAAAGTGTCGACACAAGGAGCTGTGTCGACACTTAGCAGAGATCAGAAAGATCAACAAAATTATTCTAAGTACAAGTGTCGACACTAAGGGAATGTGTCGACGCTCAGCTGAAGTCTCAACAAGAAGAAGGTGTGTCGACACAAGGAGCTGTGTCGACACTCAGCAAGAATCAACATAGAAGACTATGTGTCGACACCAAGAAGTAGTGTCGACACTTGACAGATTCAACACAAGAAGTTGTGTCGACACAAAGGAGATGTGTCGACACTTAGAAGAATTCAGCAAAAGCTAGAAGAACAAGTACTTGTGTCGACACTCAATTTCAGTGTCGACACATGCAGAAGAAACTGTGTCGAGACATACAAGGAGTTGTGTCGACACCTTGTAGACTTGTGTCGACACTTACACAACATGTGTCGACACTTGGACTATAAGTGTCGACACTTAAAGACAGAAAGTCTCGACACTTTCAGACAGTTAGAGAATTTCAAGAAATGACTGGATGACTTGACAGCTGCCGTTCCAGCCGGTCTACAGCACCTGTCAGAGATATCAGAAGTCAGTTATGGACCGGACCAGCCGGTTACCATGAAGAAGGCCTATAAATAGGCACCTACAGTTTACAGAAACTGTTGTTCAGTTGTTGGAGTTGTTCAAGAGTGATTCAGATTGTTGTTCAAGTGGATCACATTGTTGAAGAACAAGTTATCAAAGTGGTACCAAGAGTATCAACACAAGAAGATCTTGCAGTCCAAGTGCAGATCTAAGAAGTTGGAGAGAGAGGGCTTCATCCAAGAAATCAGCCTCTGGAACTAGGCTGAGAAGAAGGATTCAGATTCATTCTGGATCTTAAGTGGCAGAGGTAAAGGAACTACTGCAGGAGGATTCAGTCTTATTCAGTTCTACTCAAGAAGCTTTGAAGAAAGCTAAGTCAGATTGAATCCAGCTGAGTTCTTCCAAGAACTCATCAAGAAACTCTCAACTCCCCTCTTTTATTTCTGAGTTGTAGAGTTAATATCTGTAATACATTTTTTACTTGTAGGATCCTTTGGATCTGAGTGAATTGTAAGCCTATAATTATAAAGGCTGAGGGTAGGGCTTGAGGGCCTGAGTGTAGGAGATTGAGATCTCTGAGTGTAGGCCTTGTTGGCTGAGTGTAGGCCTTGGTTGGCTGAGTGTAGGCCTTGATTGGCTGAGTGTAGGCTTTGGGATAAAGCTGAGTTGTAAGGCTTTGGGCCTGAGGTGTAGGAACCAATTTGGGTTCTGAGACAGTGGAGGAGTTTGGCCGAATCTAGTACACTGCTAGATAGGCGAAGGGGGAAAGTGGATGTACCCATATCTTGGGAAACCACTATAAACCACTGTGTATACTGTGCTATGCTGTGATTGTTGCTGTGTATGTTGTGTGTTTGCTGTGATAGAATAGTTAGAAATCTATGTTATAAACTATTGGCTGCCATTAAAATTTAAAAATGATTAGGTCACCTATTCACCCCCCCCCCCCCCCTCTAGGTGTTTAGGTACCATATCTTTCAAAGACAGCCGTTGGAACCAGGCTGTGAAGAAGGATTCAGACCTAGTTTTGAATCTTAAGTTGTAGTGATTGAAGATCAGCTGCAGAGAATCAATCCTATTGTGTTCTACATTCAAGAAGCTTTGAAGAAAGCTAAGTAAGGGTGATCTCAGCAGAGTTCTTCCAAGAACTCATCAAGAACCTGTCAACTCATCTCTCATTTTTTGGGTTGTAGGTATACATTTTGTATTCTATATTTTCTTGTAGGATCCTTAGGAATCTGAGTTGTAAGCCTGTAATTATAAAGGCTGAGTGGTAGGGCCTGTGTGCCTGAGTGTAGGAGATCTATTTCTCTGAGTGTAGGCCTGTTGTGGCTGAGTGTAGGCCTTGTGGCTGAGTGTAGGCCTTATGGCTGAGTGTAGGTCTTTGGAGAAGACTGAGTTGTAGGGCCTTGGGCCTGAGCTGTAGGAACCTGTTTGGGGTTCTGAGTGTAAGATCTGAGGATCTGAGATAGTGGAGGAGTTTGGCCGAATCTAGTACACTACTAGATAGGCGAAGGGGGAAAGTGGATGTACCCAAACCTTGGGGAACCACTATAAATCTGTGTGTTCACTGTGTGCATGTGTGATTCTGTGATTGCTGATTGATTTCTGTGTAGTAATTATAACTCTGTGATATAATCTGCAATCTGCCTAAAAAGTTTGAAAAAGATTAAGTCACCTATTCACCCCCCCCCCCCTCTAGGAGATTAGGTACAATTTCTTTCAAGTGGTATCAGAGAGAGGTTACTCAAAAAGAACTTAACTGTCTGAGTAGATCCTATTGGCAGATTCAGTATAAGTAAAGTGCAGAATCAAGAAAATCAAGAAACATGGGTTCAACAGAGAATCATAAGGAAGTTGGATCCATGAAGTTGCCCATTTACAGGAAAGAAATTTTGGCATCTGGAAAGAAAGGGTGAGACTATTTATGGAAGCCTCAGATCCTAGAATATATATCACAGTTAAAGAAGGGTCATATGTGCCTATGAAGGTTTCAGTCCTAGATGCAAATCAGAGAACACCTAAGGACTTCTCTGAAATGACAAAAGATGAGATAATTCTAGCCACAATGGATAAGAGGGCTCAGAATATCATTGTGAGTGCCATAGATGATGCTACCTTTCAGAACTTGATACACTGTAAGACATCTAAGGAGATGTGGGATACCTTAATAGTGTATTTGGAGGGTTCTGAAGAAGTGAGGCAGGACAGAAAGTCTTTGTTAAACCAGGAATATGAAAGTTTCAGGCAAGGTAGGTCTGATAGCATAACAGAATGCTATAAGAAGTTCTATAGGATTGTGAATGAGCTAATGTCATATGGAAGAAATTTCAGTAATTATGAGCTGAATGATAAATTCTTGAGGTCCCTAACAAAGGATTGGGATACCAAGATCTGTGTCATTAGGGAAATGGCCAAGTTAGCAGATATCCCTCCTCCAACATTGTTTGGAAAACTGCTATCCTATGAGATACAGTTGATGGTGAGGAAAGAAGAGGAGAAGACTACAAGAAGTGAGCATAAAGAAAGGACAGTGACATTCAAGACAGAAGCCACCAGAAAATACAGAAGTAAGTCTCCATCTCCACCTCCAAAAGTGGCTGAGACTGAGTCAGATGATTCAGAAAGCAGAAAGTCTGAAAGCAGTGAAAGTGATGAGGACTTTGCAGCATTCACAAGACACTTTCAGAAGTTCCTAAAGAAGAAACAGTGGAGGACTAAGCCATCCACTTCACAGGGAAAAGATGACTATTATCAGAATAAGAAGTCATCAAAGAAAGACAGGAGAAAGCCCAAGTCTAGCAAGGCAACTTTATCAAAAATTGTATGTTATTACTGTAACTGACAAGGACATGTTATTGCTGATTGTCCAGAGAAAAGGAAAGAATCTACTGATAAGAAAAAGACTCAATTCAAGGTTAAGAAGGAAAGGTCCTTTGTTTCCAAGAAGGACAAAAGCCTGTCAGACATATCTTCTTCAGAAACTGAGTCAGAAGCTGAAGCATACATAGGACTGTTTGCTGAAGAAGAGGAAGAAGAGTTCATCCAGATAATAAACTCTATATATGAGCAAGAGGACAATCAGTGCAAAGGACTGATGGCCTTAACAGAAGGTGACAATATCCAGGATCAGCCTGGACCTAGTCAGGTACAAAATTGTTCTTTAAGTTCAATTTCTTGTGCTAGTTCAGATTCAATTACATCAGCATCAAGTGATGACAGTGGATCTGAATCTGAAGGGGATGTTCATCAGTTGATTGATGAATATAGAGTTCTGTTGCAAGCATTTAAGAAAAGCAAATTCTTGGCCAAGAGTCAGGCTAAGGAGATTGCAAGTCTCAAAGTGGCTGCAACTGATTTTGATAAATTTTTTGATCAAAAGTTAAATGAAATAGCCAGACTGAAAAACATAACTGTTATTCAGATGGGGACTATAGCATTTAAGAATGATCAAATCAGAAATCTGGAGATTAGTCTTCAGAAGGAGAGAGATATAGTTGCTAGGTTTTCTAAACCAAAGTCTGTTCTGCATTTGATTGATGAGTTTATACCTCACAAGGGTAAAGCTGGACTGGGGTTTACTAAACCTGCTAGGACTGTTCAGTCCAAGTCTAAGGGCAAAGCCCCAGCTCTCAACAAGCCAGCTGTAGATAAAACAGCTAGGAATGTACCTAAGCAAAGGTACAATAGGTTTGAGTACTGGTGCTGTGGCAAGTTAGGCCACTTTGCCATAGACTGTTGACATAATTCTAATGCCAAGTTGAGTAGCAAACTGCCTGTTGGAAGATCTGCAGGTAGCTTTGTTAAGAGGCAAACTAACCAGCACCAAGGACCCAAGAATTCTTTGGGTTCTAAGGTCAACTAATCTGTTTTGCAGGTGAGTCCAAGTGGCCATGCCCCAATATGGTACTTGGACAGTGATTGTTCCAGACATATGACTGGAACTAGGGGATTGCTAAAGGACTTCACACCAATTAAGGATGGTCCTAAAGTCACCTTTGGTGGTTCTAAAAAAGGAATTATCAAGGGTTTTGGTAATATTTCTAGCACTCATATTACAATTACTCAAGTGGCTTATGTTAAAGGTTTGAAACATAACCTTATTAATATAAGTCAATTGAGTGATCTAGGATATGACATCTCATTTGTCAAAGATGGTTGTCATATCAAGAGGTCAAATGATCAAGAGATCATTTTGACAGGTTATAGAAAGAGGAATGTCTATTGCCTAGACATTATATGTGAGAATAATGGTTCTCCAGTGTGTCTTGTAGCTGATGAGAAAGTCTCTCATTGTGTCAAATGGCACAAGAGGCTAGCCCATCTTAACTATAAGACAATTGGCCAACTCTATAGCAAGGAGATAGTGAGGAATGGTCATCAAGTTAAGTGTATTAAAGATGGATATGTTCAGCTTGTCAAAAGGGCAAGCAGACTAGATCCACCTTTAATAGCATTGAGAACAAAGATGATGTGAGGTGTTTATACCTCTTGCATATGGATCTCTTTGGTCCTATGTCAGTTCACAGCATAGGTAGGAAGGTCTATACCTTTGTGGTTGTAGATGACTACTCAAGGTTTTCCTGGGTGTTCTTCCTTAGACAGAAATCTGAAACACCTAATATCTTCTATAGTTTTGTCAAACAAATTCAGAATGAACTAGACAGTACAGTTGTCAAAATAAGAAGTGACCATGGTACTGAATTCCAGTCTGATAGTATGACAAAACTATGTGAAGAATTTGGGATATTTCAGGAATTTTCTTCACCAAGAACACCTCAGCAAAATGGCATTGCTGAGAGGAAAAATAGAACCTTGATTGAGGCTGGTAGAACCCTATTAAGTGACACATCTCTCCCAGAATATTTCTGGGCTGAGGCAGTTAATACTGCATGCCATGTAATTAATAGGGATACCATTACTAAAAGCCACAATAAGACCCCCTATGAGATTGTGAAAGGCAGAAAACCAAATCTATCCTATTTCAGGATCTTTGGTTGTAAGTGTTTTATACTTAACAATGGAAAGTCTTACTTGACTAAGTTTGCTGCCAAGTCCCAAGAGGGGATCTTTGTTGGGTACAACAACAATAGTAAGACTTATAGAGTCTACAACTTGACTACTCAAGTTGTAGAAGAATCTGTACATGTAGTATTTGATGAAGCTAGACTGATTAACCATGAGTTGTCTAGAAGTATTTGCAGCTCCACAGGTGTGACTAAGAAGATGGACAAGCTCACTATTGAAGAAGGATCTACTACAAGTCAGCATGTAGATGATAGTGGCTGTTGTCCAGGGGGAGTACTACATGTACCTAATGCAGAGGAAGACCAAGGAGTGCAGCAAGTTGAAGAAGCTGAAGGAGTTCAACCTGAAGCCAGGATGCCTCCAGCTAATAGACATCTAAGAGATCATCCAACAGATCAAATCATTGGTGATCTAAGACAAGGGGTACAGACAAGGAGCAGAAATCTGAGTGCAGTACTCTACTCCAGTTTTCTATCCCAAGTAGAGCCAAAGAAGTTTGAAGAAGTCATCCTAGACCCTCATTGGATTGAGGCAATGCAAGAGGAGCTGAATCAGTGCAAGAGATGCAAAGTCTGGGAGCTTGTTCCTAAACCAAAAGACCACAAAATAATTGGAATCAAGTGGATCTTTAGGAACAAGATGGATGAACATGGAGTGATTGTTAAGAACAAGGCAAGTCTGGTTGCTAAGGGATATATGCAGGAAGAAGGTATTGACTTTGATCAAACCTTTGCTCCAGTAGCCAGACTGGAAGCTATAAGAATGTTCCTGGCCTATGCAACCTATCAAGGTTTTAAAGTATACCAAATGGATGTTAAGTCAGCCTTTTTGAATGGCAATCTGAAAGAGGAAGTCTATGTGGAACAGCCATCAGATTTTGTTGATTCAACTCAACCTAATTATGTCTATAGACTTAGGAAGGCTTTGTATGGGTTAAAACAAGCCCCTAGGGCTTGGTATGAAACTCTGTCTAGTTTCCTCATTGAGAATAAATTCACAGGGGGGAAAATAGACAAGACTCTATTCCTTAGGGAATCCAGAGGCAAGATAATACTAGTCCAAATATATGTAGATGACATCATATTTGGGTCTACTGAAAGTAGTCTTTGCAAAAAGTTTGCAAAACTTATGCAAGGACAATTTGAGATAAGCAGTATGAGGGAACTTAAGTTTTTCTTGGGTCTCCAAGTTAGACAGACTGAGAATGGTTTATCCATATGCCAGTCTAAGTTCACCCTAGAACTGATAAGGAAGTATGGTATGGATTCATCCAGTACCATGAAAACTCCTATGGAGTCAAGTATGTCTCTTAGCAAAGATGATGCAGGGAAACCTGTAGATGATACTTTGTATAGAGGGATAGTTGGCTCCCTTCTATATTTGACTGCAAGTAGACCAGATATCATGTATGCTACATGTGTCTGTGCTAGGTACCAAGCTTGCCCTAAAGAGTCTCATTTGACAGCAGTCAAAAGAATACTGAGATATCTTAAGGGCACTCCTCATCTAGGCCTTTGGTACCCTAGGAATGGAGACTTTGAACTGACAGGTTATTCAGATGCAGATTTTGCAGGCTGCAAGGAAGATAGGAAAAGTACTACTTGTACCTGTCAATTCCTAGGTGGAAGACTGATATCATGGAGTAGTAAGAAGCAAACAAGTGTGGCTATCTCCACAGCAAAATCAGAATATGTGGCTGTAGGAAGTTGCTGTGCTCAACTTCTACGGATACAACATCAGCTTGAGGATTATGGTATTCAAGTAAGTAGAACTCCACTATTTTGTGATTCTACTAGTGTTATATCTATTGCAAACAATCTTGTTTCCCATAGTAGAACTAAACACATTGAAATAAAATATCATTTTCTAAGGGAACATGTGGAAAAAGAAGATATCTCACTTGAGTATGTTAATACTGATAATCAACTAGCTGACATGTATACTAAGTCCCTAGAAGAAACCAAATTCAATAGGTTTAAAATTGAATTAGGTATGATAAACTTAGAATAAGTTTACAGAAATGGCTAAATAAAATAGTGTCGACACACAGAGTTGTCTGTATCGAGACAGAGAATAGGTGTCGACACTTCAGGAAAAATGTGTCGACACATCTAGGAAGTTGGTGTCGACACTTCAGAAAATTGGTGTCGACACATACAGGGTAGGTGTCGACACATCCAAGGTGGTGTCGACACTTAGACTTTATGCAGAATTAGTGAAGTAGAGTCTCGACCAAGTGTCGAGCTCAGTGGTGTCGACACATATATTCTGTCGACTATACTTGTGTCGACACATAGGTGTCGAGACATTATAAGTCTGTGTCGACACTTTTTACCAGTGTCGACACAATTTAAGTTAGTTGACGCGCCCTTTCATCTTCAATCCTAGAAAGGTATAAATAGGATTTCGCCATTGTCTGTCGACGCGCTCACCAAAGTTTCGAGACCAAACTTGTGTGTCGACACCTCTCTTCTCTCAATTCAATTCTTCAAACCCTAATGGCGCCCAAGCTCGAAGAGAACGTGAACGAAGGATATGAACTGGTGCGGCATGCGTTTGATGACGCAGAATCAGAGATCAAGGATGTGGTAACCCTAGTTGCAGACTCAGGGTTAGATTTTCTTGTTTCAGAGCCAACCAAAATATAGAAGAAAGAAGTATTGGAATTTCTGAATGGAGCAACCCTAGACGACTCTGGACTCAAGATAAAGTCACGGGTTCATGGAGAAAAGGTGAAGGTCTCACCTAAGAGTGTGAGAAAGGTACTCAACCCACCAAGGACTAAGGAAGAAGATGAAGTTACTGCTTCTAAGACCAGAGAAGCTTTAACATGGTGTGGACTGGATTCCAAGATGAAAATTGGATCTGTATTCAATAGGAAAGGCATGAACAGCCAAGACAAATTTCTCTCTGAAATTGTTGGCAAGGTGCTCTTGAGCAAGCCTGGAGGGCATGACAGAGTTTCAGCATATATGTTCAGTCTCATGACAAGGATTATCTTTACACTGCAAACTGATTGGTCTGTTGTAGTCTTTGATAAGATTAAGGAGAGTATGAAGAAGCCCAATTTGGGTAGGATACTAAGTCTTTACTTGGTTGGTAGTATACCAGAAGTAATGAGCCAAGCTGTAGGATCAAAGATCAATCACATGAGGAAGATGGATATGAGAATCTTCTCAAGATGGGATAGGGTCTTGACAAAGGAATTGCCAACACCTGAGAAGATAACACCCCAAAAGCAGAAGAAGAAGAAGAAGAAGATAGCCCCTGTGGCTCAAGATTCATCTAGCATTTCAGAAGAACAAGTTGTCTTCACTCCTGATGAAGAATACACTGGAATTGCTGGAAAGTCTCCAGCTGTACAAGATGATGCAGAGAGGCAGGGGGAGCTACCACAGGAAAGCCCACTTCACCAGGATTCTATCCAGGGGGAGCCTCTACTGGTGGAAGAGTCAACTCCTCTAGAAAGTGAACAAGCTACTCATACAATACTTGAGGTAATCACTGAGATTAATGCATTAGATTTTCATATTGAGGATGATGTTTTGTCTGATTCATTAAATAATGTTAATCAGCAAACTCAGATTCATAATCAACCCCCAGATGTTGTCATGAAGGACTCATCTATTGCAGCTCAAGAAGTATCTGATCAATTTGTTGATGAGCCAAGAGTTTCTCCATCACAACCTCAACAAGAGTTTACAATGGAAGATCTCTTCCTTAATCTGGATCAAACAGACTTTGAGAAAGCAAGTGCTGTTGCTGAGAGGGAGAATGCTCATGTTGAGGGGGAGCAAGTAGTAATAGTTGAAGAAACTGCAAGGAAAGAGCCTGAGAAGCCAAAGGATGTTGAAGAGCTACCTAGGGAGAGGGTAGAAATAGCAAGCACATCAGCTTCTAAAGATTAGGAGGCTGCAAGAGCAAAGAAAAGGAAATTTCAAGTATTTAAGAGAAGGAGCCAGAATTATAAGAAAGCTCTGCAAACCATAACACCACAGCCTACCCCACAGCCAGCACCATCAACAGATTTCAGTTCTCTGATGGTTGCTATGCAAATAAAGCTTGATGAGCAAAGGAAAGCTCTTGAAAAGTATGCAGATGAAGGGCAAAAATCTCTACAGTTTGATCTGGCCCAAGATATTAAGTCTATAATATGAATCTAAACAAGAAGGAGATGACTGACTGCTTCCACAAGGGAGGGAATGCAGTGGTCTACTTAGCTACACATCAAAAAAAAATCAAAGCTCAAGTGGATGACATTGCACTGAAGCAAGGATATGTTCTGGAGAACCAGCTCAGAATGAATGACAATTTGACTGCTTCACACAATGCAATTGTCACAGAGATGAAGAATATAGCTGCTGGACAGACTACTTCTACTGCTACTGCTAAGGTAGAGTTTGATAAAGCTTTACAAGAGGGTATAACTGCTGTTACTTCTGCTATTGAAAACTCTCAGAAGTTGATAACTGAAAAACTCCAAAGGTTGAAACCTTTCTTTAAAGATGGAGTAAACTATTTGGATAACCAAATAAGATTTCAAAAGGATGATCTAAGGGATCACATGGAAAGAGAAGTCATAAAGGGGGAGAGGGTGTTGGTCAAAGCCAGCTCTGATCATGCAAAGTGGATTTCTAATTCTATCAGAGCAACTCTTGGTTATCCTCCTTTATGTGATGATGACAATGTAGCAGAGTCTGGGATTCATCCTGCTTATCTTGGAGGGGAGAAACCTGAAGTGACTCAAGTAATCTACCCTCCTCCAGACTTTGATATGGTATAAGCAGATATACAGTCCATGTATAGCCCACTTGAGGGAAAGCACAATGTCATCATAGAAAAAGTGGTTCAGCTAGTATCTGAGGCTATGCAAGAAGCTTTGCAGAAAGAACATGAAGCTAAATTATCTAAGAAGAGGTTCAGAGAGCAAGCTGAACAAAGGCCTGATTTTGAACAGTGGAGCCCCACTTCAAGAAATATTATTTTGACTGCTTGGAAGGCTGCCAAAGATAATATTCAAGACAGAAACAAGTGGTATTCTGAACTAGAATGGAGAAAGCATGAAAACAGGCAAGAAGTCATAGTGCAATATAGAAGAAAGGCAAAGATGAGAAAGCTACCTCCTACTGCCCAGGAGCCTAGCAAGTACTTTCCCAAGCCTTATCATTACTTTGAGAGGCAGAAGATTAAAGCTGAAGAGCTAAAGAAGAAGGATCTGAAAGGGAAGAAGCCTGCTAATACTGAAGATGCTGAAGCCCCTGTGCAAGCAAAGATACAGTCTGGGAAGGGCATAGTTATCAAGGAGGCTGAGCAAAAATAGAATAGTATTATCTTAAGTTTACTATGTAATCACTTGTATTAAAACATTCTGTAAACTTTTGTATAATGTATATGACAAAGTTGTTAGAACAATGTGATGTGTTATTAATCTATTTCATAATTGTTCTGAGATGATATCTGTATATACATGTTTTGTTTGATACATGTTTATGTTTTCCCTGATTGCATAATCCTGTTTTAGATCATACTGTAATTTTGTTATGTATGGTGTATATCATTGACTAAGGGTTATGACTTCTCCAAATAGGGGGAGATTGTTGGGTATATTGGTTTAAATGTACCTGATTTGAAGAAGCCTCACCCTACTCAATGATATACATCAAAATGTATTTGATGTGTTCTGAGTTTAGTTGTGCAGGTCAAGTATTTACAGGGAAAGCAGAAAAGATTCTAAGTCCATGTGTCGACACCCAGAAGAAAAGTGTCGACACTTAAGAAGACTTGTGTCGATACCCAGACAAGCAGTGTCGACACTTGGAGTACTTGTGTCGACACCAGTGATGCAGAGTCGACACCAGACAGAAAGTGTCGACACTTACAGTTTGTGTCGACACTCTATGAAGAAAAGTCCAGTGAAGCAGTGTCAACACTTAGAAGCAGTGTCGACACCTAGAGGAACTGTGTCTACATCAGAAAGTGTCGACACTTGGAGGCTGTGTCGACACTCAGCAAATTTCAGCAGAGTCTAAGTATAAGTGTCGACATAATGAGGAATGTGTCGACACACAGCAGAAGACTCAGCACAAGAAGAAAGTGTCGACACAAGAAAGAATGTGTCGATACTCAGAAGAAGACTCAATACATGAAGAAAGTGTCGACACTAGGATGCTGTGTCGACACTTAGCAAAGTTCAGCAAAAATTCTAAGTACAAGTGTCGACACAAAGGAGATGTGTCGACACTCAGCCAAAGTCTCAACAGAAGAAGAATGTGTCGACACAAGGAGCTGTGTCGACACTCAGCAAGTATCAACACAGAAGGCATGTGTCGACACCAAGAAGATGTGTCGACACTGAACAAGTTCAACACATGAAGATGTGTCGACACAAGGAGATGTGTCGACACTTACAAGAATTCAGCAAAGTACTGAAGAACAAGGAGTTGTGGCGACACACAATATCTGTGTCGACACATGATAAAGAAGCAGTGTCGCGATATAAATTCTACAACACAAGGAGTTGTGT
This sequence comes from Platanthera guangdongensis, assembly GCA_039583875.1. Classification (NCBI taxonomy): domain Eukaryota; kingdom Viridiplantae; phylum Streptophyta; class Magnoliopsida; order Asparagales; family Orchidaceae; genus Platanthera; species Platanthera guangdongensis. The sequence continues at coordinate 169,745,764 of CM077147.1, forward strand.
CGACACCTTGAAGGCTAGTGTCGACACTTAGTCAACTTGTGTCGACACTTGGTCTATAAGTGTCGATACTTAAAGACAGACTGTCTCGACACTTTCAGACAGTTACAGTTATTTCAAGAACTGGCTGGATGACTTGACAGCTGTCATTCCAGTCGGTCTACTGCACCTGTCAGAGTTGTCAGAAAGCTGTTAGGAACCGGATCAGCCGGTCACCATGAATAAGGCCTATATATAGGCTTATACTGTCAACAGAAAGAGATGATTAAGGATTCAACACAGATTAACACAAATCAGTTGAAGTGATCTAAAGATCTAAGTAGTTGGAGAGAGAGAGCTCCATCCAAGAAGACAGCCATTGGAACCAGGCTATGAAGAAGGATTCAGACCTAGTTCTGAATCTTAAGTTGCAGTGATTGAAGATCAGCTGCAGAGAATCAATCCTATTGTGTTCTACATTCAAGAAGCTTTGAAGAAAGGCAAGTAAGGGTGATCTCAGCAGAGTTCTTCCAAGAACTCATCAAGAACCTGTCAACTCATCTCTCATTTTCTGGGTTGTAGGTATACATTTTGTATTCTATATTTTCTTGTAGGATCCTTAGGGATCTGAGTTGTAAGCCTGTAATTATAAAGGCTGAGTGGTAGGGTCTGTGTGCCTGAGTGTAGGAGATCTATTTCTCTGAGTGTAGGCCTGTTGTGGCTGAGTGTAGGCCTTGTGGCTGAGTGTAGGCCTTGTGGCTGAGTGTAGGTCTTTGGAGAAGACTGAGTTGTAGGGCCTTGGGCCTGAGCTGTAGGAACCTGTTTGGGGTTCTGAGTGTAAGATCTGAGGATCTGAGATAGTGGAGGAGTTTGGCCGAATCTAGTACACTACTAGATAGGCGAAGGGGGAAAGGGGATGTACCTAAACCTTGGGGAACCACTATAAATCTGTGTGTTCACTGTGTGCATGTGTGATTCTGTGATTGCTGATTCATTTTTGTGAAGTAGTAATTATAACTCTGTGATATAATCTGCAATCTGCCTAAAAAGTTTGAAAAAGATTAAGTCACCTATTCACCCCCCCCCCCTCTAGGTGATTAGGTATAATTTCTTTCAGCAGCATCAAGGATCGTCGCCGGAGGGTCGTCGCCAGCTCCTGCGAACTCCGATTCTCAGATCGCACCTGTCCCTGCGGCTTAGTCGCGCGGCCTTCCGACCTGGATTCCCAGTCCGCGCGGTCTTCTTCCTTTGCTTAACCGCGCGGCCTGCCAGCTTAGCTCTTCAGTACACGCGACCTCCTCTGGCATTCTTCTCCCTTAGCCGCCAGCTTCCTTTTGTACCCCTTTATTGCTTTGTTGTGAAGGGGTACAACCAAGTTGTAACTCTCGATATTAATCAAAGGAAAGCCCTTCGCAAGAGTGGCATTTAGGCCGCGGCGGGCGAAGTCTGCTGTTGCCGCTGCTAGCGGCCCCTTCTCTCTCCTTCTAGCCTAGCTCAGCTCAGCTCTTCTCGGCAAGCAACCTGCAAGCGCAACCGTCAAATTAACCGTCTGCTCGACAGCTCCTGATCAACCTCCTCCTCTCTTGATCAACCTTCTCAGTTGATCAAGCCTCTCCTCTCCTCTATCCCCGCAATCCCCTTGACAAGTTGTTTGCTCCACTCTCGAGCACTCAGAAGCTTCCTTCATCCCTCTTCCCCTCCTAGCCTGTGAGACCAAACACCCCCTCCGTGTTAGCTCTGCCCTGGTGTCGTTTCTGCACATCAACAGTTAACACGCGACCTTCAGATCCGGTCAGACGGTGAACAGCGACATTTAACCATGTCAGGTCATCACTCAGCCGAGAACCTTGCTCCAAGTCCCAGAGAAGATCCTCTCTGGGAAGCCTTTGAGCATTCGCGACGTGAGAATGCTCAACAGTTCCAAGCAATCAACAAAATTCTTGCTGCAATCACACATCGACTAGACTCTCAACCAGCAACAACTCCAGTTGCTTCCGCTGCTCCAATCAATCCAGCACCAACTTTGGAGCATCAATAAGTTTATCCTCAAGCTTGCCCGCCAGTCTATCCTCCTCCATACACAACAACCTTCCCGCAAGGTCCTGCAGCTCCTCTGCGACCTCAAGATGAAGAATTTGCTGCCCGCCAAAACTTCTTCCGGGAAGCAGCCCGGGGAAGCCCTGCCAGATTCCTCAATTTTCAGTGAAGTCATCTTTACCCTGCAGCTCCTGCCTTTGCTCCTCCTGCAGCAGCTTTTCATTTTTATCCTCCCGCTTCTTTTGCAGCTGCAGCTTATGCCCCCTGCTTTCCTTATGCTGTAGGGGAGCATGAAGAACCCTCACCATTCACAGAGAATGTTCGCCATGAGCCTACTCCAGCTAACTTCAGAGATCCCTGGTTACCCATCTACACCGGGGAGACTGATCCAGTAAAGCACCTTAAAGCTTTTGAGTCAGCCGTTGCTCTCAAAACCCTTTCAGATGCAACTAAGTGCAAGCTCCTTGTCACCACCTTTGATGGGCAAGTGAGGGACTGGTTCTATGGCCTTTGTCCCCACTCCATCACTTCCTTCGTTGATCTACGAAGGGAGTTTCTTCTCAGATTCTCTACCTCCACCAAGAGAAAGGGTGGTCCGGAAGCCCTCTTTGAGATCAAGCAACGCGGAAATGAAACTTGCTCTCAGTTTGTTGATCGAATCCAAAGAGAGATTTTGGACATCGAGATTACTGATCAAGAAATGTACATAGTGGCTCTTATCCACGGTCTTCGTGAATGTCCTCTCAAATTCGAAGCCAATGTCCGTGCTCTAAGGACATACCAAGAGTTGATTGCTCTAGCCAACTCATACATTCGAGGCGAAAAAAGCAACCCAGGCTTCGTCTCCAAGCTCTTATCAGGGAAGGATCCTTATCATAAGCATCCTCCAAGGTCTCCTCACAATCATTTCCCATCTCACTCAAGAAAGGAGAGAAGGTTCCAACGCCTTCGATACTCCTTCCCGAGCCGTGATAATGCTCAAGGTTCATTGCTTCCACTAGCTTCTTCTCAAACAGCAACATTTCAGCAGCAAGGCAGTGACTTGCATGAGTCTGATCTCGGCGAGGCCATGCAAGAAGTAAGCCAAATCATGAAAGATAGGGCAAGCTATAATAAGCCCTATCGGCCAGCCGATCAAAGGTCTAGAGACTCAGAACCTTACTGCGAATTCTACAAAGAGTCAGGCCACTTGACTGAAAACTATCGAGCACTCCGCCAGCTTGTGCAAAGGATGCTCCGACAGGGTAAGATGCACGACCTGCTTCTTGAAGAAGATCGCCCTGGTCCGGCAACCTCAAAGGGCAAAGAAGTGGCAGATGCTCCTTGCTCCTCCAAAGGAGTGAACCTAGTCGAAGAGCCTCCTCTCCTCGTTGTTAACCAAGCTGTCGAATGCTTCGATGCCGACGACAAGGGTGTGCTTGGAAGGCTATTCTAAGCAAGCAATGGACTTCACAGTCCTCCAAAGCTCCTCATAACTCTGATGGGTTATCTCTACTCATACCCCTTTCAAACATTTCTCTCTTCAAACATTTTCATTACCAAACACTTCTCAGTGTTCGTTACTTGCTTTTCAACAAAGCTTTTTATCTGGGATCTTATACTGACACAGCTCCCTTCTTATGTTGCTTCCTTCTCCATTTTCTCTCCTTGCCTAAGAGGTCACTACGCCAATGAGATATCGCCGAGTCTGGAACGCTCCCTCCGTGGATTGTTCTCTGGCACGACCGCTTCGACCACATATGACGGGAGTATACCCATATGTGTAGTGGGAGCCGTTCAATCTACGATGTTGGGCTTCAGACTTAGGATCCTAGCCGGCATCTGACACAGAGTGTGTGCTAGGGGAGCCCCATGTGTTAGCTCTGCTGTGCTTCGCAGAGGATATATTACAGTTACGATGATCTTTGCTTGACAAGCAATGACAATCAAGCGTAGCCTTGTCTATTCGATCATCTCACAACTGTGATGGCCGAACACTCTCTGGTACTCTCGATCCGTGCCTTCTCGGGTTCCCACAACTCCACTGATCAATTCACAGACAAGCTAGTCTCATTGATCAATGATGCTTGTGCCCAAGGCAAGAGAGCAGTGCTTCTAGCGATCCTTCTCAGGATTCTTCTTCTTGCTTTTCTCTTTTGTGCCCTCCTAGAGGATGCGCGGCCAGCTCGCTTTGAGTAGGACTATGCTCGGGATGATTTTCTCAGGCAAAGCGATGCATAAGGCCCACGGGGAACACCTGTGGCGGCATCCAGCCTTCTTTAGTCATTCCGAGTATAGACCTCTTTTTCTGTCAATTGCCTTCTTTCACAGGTGGATAGGTTAATCCGACCTACCAAAAGGATTTCCAGCATTCATTTTACTTATGCTCATCTTATATGCATCGATTGCTCAAGCGCTATCAGATGAAGATTCACAGAGCTATTCATTACTCTTATCAAAATCTAATGGTATCAAGAATTGATCAAAGAATCTTACTCCTCGATCATCAAGCCATGCCATTGCAATCTAGTTAAGATTGGCAGAATTCGTCAAGTTACTTCTCTGCTAATCTAGTCATGTCCATCCAGCCATATCAACAGTTAACGCTCGATTTATTGATCTGGGCTTCATGTTAAAAAGTTCACCACGCATTTTCCTTGCTGGATGGTCATATCGACCTTATCTCATCAATAGTTAACACCTGCAAGCCTCATCCAGGTACTTGCAGTTTTGTTCATTATGATATGCATGTTGCTCACTCTTTTCTCTTTGTAGTGATTAGCAGATACTTGCAAGCCTTCTCTTCACAGGTACTTGCAAGTTATTTTCATATCTTGTTTGCTTTTAACTCTTCTCCTTGCAGAGACTAGCAAACCCTTGCAAGCCTTTTCCGCAGGTACTTGCAAGCTCCTTTCATATATATTGTCTGCTTCTCACTCTTCTCTTTGCAGTGGTTAGCAGACACCTGCAAGTCATATCCAGGTACTTGCAGCTTATTTTTGTATACGATACCTGATCCTAACTCTCTTCTTGCAGAGATCAACCGACACTTGCAAGCTCCATTCAGGTACTTGCAAGTTACTTTCATATACTGTGCATACCTTTAACCCTTCCTTTGCAGAAATCAGCGAAGACTTGCAAGTTCCTTCCAGGTACTTGCAAAACATTATGCTTTTATGTTTTCCTCTCACTTTCATTTTGCAGAATATAGTGGAAGACACACCTTCGTTTTGCAAAGGCAAACTCAGGTACACACTCAATGTACCACCCATACATGTCTACCCTAACTTTCCTCTTGTAGGAAAATAGACAGGCAGCACCAGACTTCTAAGGAGAGGCTTCAGGTTACGTCTCTCCTCGCCCCCTTCTCTTTCCGTTGGGGTGGATCACGATTTTCGCGGGTCTCCAACTTTTTCGAAGTTCTTTTCGGAACTTAAAAAAGTGCGGGGATTATGTTAACCCTGAAATCGACGATCCTTCCCAAGGGAGACAGCTCGCTCATCACGGCCTGCCCCGGGTTCCTCCTGGAGGCCGTGATGCCCTAGGTTGGGCGGACAGAATTCTCTGTCCGCTCAGGCCGCGCGGCCTACGCGGTCTCAGCGGCTTGACCCCCAGGCCACGCGCCTTTCCTTGGTCGGCAAAGTCCGCGGACTGCTTCCGCTCTCCGCCTCCGCAGGCCGCCCCCTTTTCAGCTTAACTGTAAGGTTGTTTCCGCAGGTCTCTCTCTGCCGGACTCAACTTCCTATCCGCCCAGGCCGGCAACAGGTCGCTCAGTCCTTGCCACCAGCCACATGGGCAGCCGACTCCTTCAGCCCGTCTACAGAGTGCGAACTCCAACTCCGGCTATCCAACAAGACCAGCAGCAATCCAAGTCCCTCGCGTGCTGGGCGGACTCGAAGTGTGGTCAAGACTTCCAGTCCGCCTTCACCGCTGAACCCCAACAGCCTCAACAGTCAGGCTCTCCATCTCTAGCATGAGCGGACTCAGCCTTGCAGCAGCCGCGGACTTAGCAGACTCTCTATGCAGTCCGCCCATTCCTTAGCCGGCACCAGTTTCTCAGCAGCAGCGGGGTCAACTCCTCAGTCCGCGGCCTTGGCGCGGACTCAGCCAGTAGTTGCGGATTCATTCCAGTCTGCCACTCAGCAAAACTTCCAGAAAGCAGTTCCAGTCCGCATACCTTCGTGCGGACTCGCCGGACTCCGCGGGCACTCTGCTGCCCGCACCCCCTCTTAGCTCGCCATCAGCAACTCCAGCTCCAAAAGCAAGCCCCAGTCCGCCCGGTCTGTTGCGGACTCGGCAGATTCCGTCTCCATCTCGCTCAAGTTACCGTCTCACCGGGGGTAACGTCACCGCAAGTCGTTACCTCCTCGGGCCTATAAATAGCCCCCCATGCCTCGCATGTAGGGGATCGCAGCATCAAGGATCACCGCCGGAGGGTCGTCGCCAGCTCCTGCGGACTCCGATTCTCAGACCGCACCTGTCCCTGCGGCTTAGTCGCACGACCTGCCGACCTGGATTCCCAGTCCGCGCGGTCTTCTTCCTTTGCTTAACCGCGCGGCCTGCCAGCTTAGCTCTTCAGTCCGCGTGGCCTCCTCTGGCATTGTTCTCCCTTAGCCGCCAGCTTCCTTTTGTATCCCCTTTATTGCTTTGTTGTGAAGGTGTACAACCAAGTTGTAACTCTCGATATTAATCAAAGGAAAGCCCGTCGCAAGAGTGGCATTTAGGCCGCGGCGGGCGAAGTCTGTTGTTGCCGCTGCTAGCGGCCCCTTCTCTCTCCTTCTAGCCTAGCTCAGCTCAGCTCTTCTCGGCAAGCAACCTGCAAGCGCAACCGTCATATTAACCGTCTGCTCGACAGCTCCAGATCAACCTCCTCCTCTCTTGATCAACCTTCTCAGTTGATCAAGCCTCTCCTCTCCTCTATCCCCGTAATCCCCTTGACAAGCTGCTTGCTCCACTCTCGAGCACTCAGAAGCTTCCTTCATCCCTCTTCCTCTCCTAGCCTGTGAGACCGAACACCCCCTCCGTGTTAGCTCTTCCCCGGTGTCGTTTCCGCGCATCAACAGGAACAAGCATGAAGCTAGGCAGGAAGCCATTCTACAATATAGAAGCAAGGCAAAAGCTGGGAAGCTACCTCCTAATGCTCAAGAGCCTAGCAAGTACTTGCCAAAGACTTTTCACTATTTTGAAAGGTAAAGGATAAAGGCTGAAGAACAGAAGCAGAAAGTTTTGAAAGGAAAGAAATCTGTTGATGATACTGAACCTACTGTGCATGCTCAGATCAAATCAGGAAAAGGCATAGTCCTCAAGGAGCCTGAGCAGCCTTAGAATAGATTAACTAATTTTTACAACATTGTAATCTTTAGTTTTAAAAATCTATGTAAACTATTGTTAAGAAACTTTTGAAAGTTTAAACAAAACAATGATTAATGTTCATTATGTTTGCATCATTATTTTGTGATGACATTTTATACATGTTTTGTTTATAAGTTACCCTGTCATATAATGTTTTTATACATCATATGCGTGTTTATTATGAATGGTGTATATCATTGACTAAGGGTTATGACTTCTCCAAATAGGGGGAGATTGTTGGGCACATTGGAAAATGTGTAGCAGATTTGAAGAAGCCTCACCTTACTCAATGATATGCATCAAGGTGTATTTGATGTTGTTTTGAGTTTATATGTGCAAGTTAAGAAAATGCAGGAATGTAGGAAAAGTTTCTAAGTCCATGAGTCGACACCAGAAGAAGCTGTGTCGACACTTATGAAGCCTTGTGTCGACACTGGAGAAAAGTTGTGTCGACATCTGGAGTCAATTGTGTTGATACTTGGAAAGGCTGTGTCGACACCAGAAGAAACTATGTCGACATACAGAGGCAGTGTCGACACACCGAAAAGCTTAGTTGACATCAACTGTGTCGACACACAGAGGCAGTGTCGACACACAAAATACTTTGTCGACATCAACTGTGTCGACACACATGACTTGTGTCGACACATAGCAGAGTTTTAACAAAGTTGATTTTTTTGTGAAGAGAAGAAGTGACTGTGTCGACACATAGAACTAGTGTCGACACATTCTACAGAAGCTGTGTCGAGAAGCAGTGTCAACACCAAGGGAGCTGTGTCGACACCACCAAGGCTTGTGTCGAAACTTAGTCTACTTGTGTCGACACATGATGAAGTTCAGTCTCGACACTTTGCTGACAGAGACAGAGTTTCAAGAAGTGACTGAAGACTTGACAGTCGTGATATTCAACAAGTCTACTGAAGCTGTCAGAGCTGTCAGAAGTTCGTTAGAAACCGGATCAGCAGGTTACCATGGAGGAAGTCTATATAAAGACATTCTCTATCAACAGAAGAAATACATAGATGAGATAAAAAAAGAGTAAACACGAAAAACAGAAGAAGATTTTCAACAGAATATCTAAGAAGAAATTCTTAAGTGGTGATCTACTCAGAGTTTGTCAAGAGAACTCAACGAAGAATTCAGAAGAATCTTTAGAAGAATTTGGAGAGAGAGAGCTTCATCTATTCAAGTGAAGAAAGGGACTTACATCAATAAGTCTCTTAAGAGCAGATCCTGAACTATCTGCAAAGAAGAATTCAGATTGATTTCTGAATTTCAAGAAAGAAACTAATTGAAGATCAACTTCAAAGGAGATCAACCCTACTGTGTTTAGATTCAAGAAGCTTTGAAGAAAGCTAAGACAGGTTGATCTCTAACATCAGATTCTTTCAAGAACTGATCAAGAAATCTTCCATCCTTTCTCTCTCAACCAGGGTGGTGGTAAATTTCAAATTTAAATCTATTTTCAGTATGATCTTTTTAAGATCTGAGTTGTAAGCTTGATTTATAAAGGCTGAGTTGTAGGAGATTAAGTTCTCTAAGTGGTAGGCCTTGTTGGAGGCTGAGGTAGGGCTGAGAGCCTGAGTTGCAGGAGATTTTCATCTCTGAGTTGTAGGCCTTGTTGAAGGCTGAGGTAGGGTAGATTGCCTGAGCTGTAGGAGTGTGGACTCACTTTGAGTTGTAGGAGCCTTGTTTGGGTTCTGAGCTGTAAGATCTGCGGATCTGAGGAGAAGGAAAGAAGTTAGGCCGAATCTAGCACACTACTAGATAGGCGAAGGGGGAAAATGGATGTACCCAGAACTTGGGGAACCACTATAAATCAGTGTGCCATCTGTGATTGTGTGTGGTATTGTTATTTCTGTGCTGTGATAGCTATAGAACTATATGTTTCTATTAATTAACTGAATTAATATTCTGCCTTAGAAAGAAAAAGAATTGAACCTATTCACCCCCCCCCCCCTCTAGGTGTTTAGGAACCAATTCTTTCAGACACTCTCCCCACATGACTTGCACATCACAGGCTAGCCAGCCGACCACAGAGATAAAGTCATACCTTAGCACATCACAATTTAAGCCTTTCCCACCCTAATCCACCATTCATACTGTATCGTCCCCGCGCCCCAACATGTATTATAATTTCCACTTGGTCCAGTTCTGGTTACACGTACTCACACGAAAGAGGGGGAAAACAACATTATAAACGACGTCTTGCCGCTAACGGATTTCTAACAAAATCCTTAAGACTTATTATGCAACATCACCGAGTCGGACTAAAGGTCGCGACTACGGCTTCACCCACAATGCCTAATCCACTAACATAACCGATTTCTAGTGCAATATCATGTCGGAGACGGACACAATCGACCCGATGGCTCCTCTTGAACCATGATAACCCTAATCCATCTCATTTGAGAGATTCAGTGCCTAGAATGTTTGAAAGAAAGCAAGAAAAGAATGGTTGTCATGCACGCATCCTAAAGACCGAGAGGAGACGTGTCGTTACCTCACGTCATGGAATCCTTGATTTTCACGGATGAAAATGCTAGTCTTAAAGTCCTCTCCACGGATCTGGCCTCGAATCAATGATCGGAGCCCCGAAGCTTCGTCAATGGCAATGGAAGAACTTCTCCTTCCTCCTCCAAACTTTATCTCTCAAACCCTAACTCCCACTCCAAATGTCTAGGGTGAGGGAGAACAACCGTTCAGCCCTACTTAAGTCCCTTGGACGGTGTATCTTGTGTCATAGGATCAAATCCTAAGAGAAATTGAACGGCTAAAAAGCCAAACGACGAAATTGCTCTCGCGGGCTACTGCCGAGCGATAACTAGCTATTGCGGCGTGATAGTTTCCCGAGTGGTCGGTCAGAAAATAAGGCCGCACTAATGCCAGCGGTAGCACTATCGCGACGCAATAGCTCACTTAACGCTTTTCGCTCAACGCCTCGAGCTTCCGCCGAGTGGTACCTAGCTAACGCCGCGTGCTTACACTCAGCGCTCTCAATGCCCGATCACTCAACGCTTAGCTACCACCGGGTGATAACTACTATCACTGGGCAATAGCTTCTAGAGGCTCAATTCTGGAAAACTGGGGTGTTACATGTTCAGTTCTATCTCCGTTCTTAGGAGGCATATTCAGTTCCATTTCGATCTTTAGAAGGCTTCTTGGGGTTTCACCCATTATTATGATCCAATAATAATTTAGTTGCGCCTTCTTAATTTATGACTTAATCGGATCATGAGATTGTTTAAGAGTTACATCTTTATTATTCATCGAGAATAATTAGCAATTCAATTACTCGTACTTTAATCTTCCGAGTCTACCTATATCACCCGAGAGTCTTGAAAGATATGGTACCTAAACACCTAGAGGGGGGGTGAATAGGTGACCTAATCCTTTTCTAACTTTATTGGCAGCAATCAGTTATATCACAGCAATCTAACTAGTTTATCACAACAAACACAGCATACACAGCAACAATTTACAGCACACAGTGATTTATAGTGGTTCCCCAAGATATGGGTACATCCATTTTCCCCCTTCGCCTATCTAGCAGTGTACTAGATTCGGCCAAACTCCTGCACTGTCTCAGAACCCAAATTGGTTCCTACACCTCAGGCCCAAAGCCTTACAACTCAGCTTTATCCCAAAGCCTACACTCAGCCAATCAAGGCCTACACTCAGCCAACCAAGGCCTACACTCAGCCAACAAGGCCTACACTCAGAGATCTCTATCTCATACACTCAGGCTAACAAGCCCTACCCTCAGCCTTTATAAATATAGGCTTACAATCACTCAGATCCAATGGATCATACAAGTTAAAAATGTAATACAAATAATAACTCTACAACTCAGAATTAAAGGAGGGGAGTTGAGAGATTCTTGATGAGTTCTTGGAAGAACTCAGCTGGATTCACCCTGACTTAGCTTTCTTCAAAGCTTCTTGAGTAGAACTGAATAAGACTGAATCCTCTGCAGTTGTTCCTTGACCTCTGCCACTTAAGATCCAGACTGAATCTGAATCCTTCTTCTCAGCCTAGTTCCAAAGGCTGATTTCTTGGATGGAGCCCTCTCTCTCCAACTTCTTAGATCTGCACTTGAACTGCTAGATCTTCTTGTGTTGATTCTCTTTGTATTACTTCAATAATTACTTCAACAACTCTTAACCACTTTCAACAACTTTGAACAACAGTTTATGTAAACTGTAGGTGCCTATTTATAGGCTTTCTTCATGGTAACCGGCTGGTCCGGTCCATAACTGACTTCTGATATCTCTGACAGGTGCTGTAGACCGGCTGGAACGGCATCTGTCAAATCATCCAGTCACTTCTTGAAAATCTCTAACTGTCTGTAAGTGTCGAGACTTTCTGTCTTTAAGTGTCGACACTTATAGTCCAAGTGTCGACACATGCTGTGTAAGTGTCGACACAAGTCTACAAGGTGTCGACACAACTTCTTGTATGTCTCGACACAGATTCTCCTTCATGTGTTGACACTGAAACTGAGTGTCGACACAAGTACTTGTTCTTCTAGCTTTTGCTGAATTCTTCTATGTGTCGACACATCTCCTTTGTGTCGACACATCTTCTTGTGTTGAATCTGTCAAGTGTCGACACTGCTTCTTGGTGTCGACATATAGTCTTCTATGTTGATTCTTGCTGAGTGTCGACACAGCTCCTTGTGTCGACACACCTTTTTGTTTGTTGAGACTTCAGCTGAGTGTCGACACATTCCCATAGTGTCGACACTTGTACTTAGAATAATTTGTTGTTCTTTCTGTTCTTTGCTAAGTGTCGACACAGCTCCATGTGTCGACACTTTCTTCCAGTGTTGAGTCTTCAGCTGTGTGTCGACACATTGTGCTGGGTGTCGACACTTACTTCAAGTGCTGACTCTTCTGCATAGTGTCGACACATTGTGTTGAGTGTCGACACTTGTACTTAGACTCTGCAGACTTTTGCTGAGTGTCGACACACCTCCATGTGTCGACACTTTCTGGTGTAGACACAGCTTCACTGGGTGTCGACACAGCTCCTTATGTCGACACTTTCTGTCTGCACTTTTCTTCACTGAGTGTCGACACAGCTCCAAGTGTCGACACTTTCTGTCTGGTGTCGACTCTGCATCCCAGGTGTCGACACAATGACTCCAAGTGTCGACACTGCTTGTCTGGGTGTCGACACAAGTCTTCTTAAGTGTCAACACTTTCCCTCTGGGTGTCGACACATGGACTTAGAAACTTTTTGCTTCAGTCCAGTACTTTCTTAACCTACACAAGTAACTCAAACATACATCAAATACATTATGATGTATATCATTGAGTTGGGTGAGGCTTCTTCAAATCAGGTACATTTGACCAATGTACCCAACAATCTCCCCCTATTTGGAGAAGTCATAACCGTTAGTCAATGATATACACCATTCATAATTAAAATTACAAAATGATGTAAAGCAGATTATAATCAGCAGGGTAAACATAAACATGTAATATTTCACACATGTATACACATTCAACAATGCAGAACAAACAAGAAATAGACATATTCTCAGAACAATCATGAAATATATTTCTCATTTATTGTTCTAACATTTTTCTAATACATCTTCAATGGTTTACAAAAATGTATTTCATTCAAAAGATTACAACAATCTTCAAGTCAATTCCTAATCTATTTCTGATCTGGTTCTTTGATAACAATGCCTTTGCCTGATTGGACTTGAGCTTTGACAGTGGCTTCAGCAGTTGCAGCATCAGCAGGCTTCTTGCCTTTTAAGTCCTTCTTCTTCAGCTCTTCTGCTTTGATTTTCTGCCTTTCAAAATAGTGGTATGGCTTGGGGAAGTACTTGCTAGGCTCCACTGCAGTAGAAGGTAGCTTTCCCATCTTTGCCTTTCTTCTATATTGAACAATGGCTTCTTGTCTGATCTCATGTTTTCTCCATTCTGCTTCAGAGAACCACTTGTTCCTTTCATGAGCATTGTCCTTGGCAGCTTTCCAGGCAGTTAAAATTATATTCCTAGAGGTAGGGCTCCACTGTTCAAAATCTGGCCTTTGTTCTGCTTGTTCCCTAAACCTCTTCTTTGACAACCTTGCCTCTTCTTCTTTCTCTAATGCCTCTTGCATAGCTGCAGAAATAGGATGAACCACTTTATCCAGAATAACATTAGGCTTCCCTTCAGTTGGGCTATACATTGTCTGGACATCTGCTTGAACCATGTCAAAATCTGGAGGTGGATAAATCACTTGAGCTACCTCTGGTTGCTCACCTCCAAGATAGGCAGTTTGAATCCCTGATTCAGCAACATTATCATCATCACAGAGTGGAGGATAGCCCAGTGTAGCTCTGATGGAGTTAGATATCCATTTGGCATGGTCAGAGCTAGCTTTGACTAATACTCTCTCCCCCTTTATGACTTCTCTGGCCATATGGTCTCTGACATCATCCTTTTGAAATCTTATTTGACTATCCAAATACCTGATTCCCTCTTTAAAGAATGGTTTCAGCTTTGTGAGTTGTTCAGATATGACTTTCTGGGAATCATGAATAGCAGACTTAACAGCAGTAATCTCAGCTTGAAATACTTTATCAAAGTCAGCCTTAACTGCAGCAGCAGATGTAGAAGGTTGATCAGCCTTGTTCTTCAATTCTGTGAGTAGAGCATTATGTGACTCAGTCAGATTGTCATTCATTCTGATTTGGTTTTCCAGCACATATCCTTGCTTTAAGGCTATATCATCTACCTGAGTCTTTATCTTCTCTTGGTGTGTTGCCAGATACACCACAGCATTTCCACCCTTGTGGAAGCATTCATTCATCTCCTTCTTATTAAGGTTCATCTCAAACCTTATAGACTTTATTTCTTGGGCCAGGTCAAACTGTAAAGTCTTCTGCCCTTCATCAACATAAGCCTCTATAGCCTTTCTTTGTTCATCCATTTTGATCTGCAGTGCAATCAGTAAAGCACTATAATCAACAGTTGGGGCTTGTTGAATTATAGGCTGTGGGGCTACAGATTGCAGAGCTTTCTTGTAACTCTGGCTTCTTCTTTTAAAAACATATAATTTCTTCCGTTTAGCCTTTGCAGCCTCATCTTCTTCAGATTCTGAAGTGCTGGCTATTTCAACCCTTTCCTTAGGGCTTGGAGGTTTGTCAGCTTGCATAGCAGTTGCCTTTTCAGTTTCTTGCCTAATAGGCTCTTCCAGAACTTCCATGTGCTCCCCCTCAGCAGCAGCAGTCTCTTCTTCAGCAGCATCAATTTCTTTGTCAAAATCTGCTTGATCCAGATTTAGAAACAAGTCTTCCATTGTGAATTCTTGTGATGAAGGAGCTGGAGAAGTTCTTGGTTCTTCAACTACTTGATCAGGAACCACTTCTAGTACAACAGATGTGTCTTGGATAACAACATCTAGTTCTTGGCTAGGCAGCTGAGTTTGCTGAGGAACATCAGACAAATCAGCATCTTCTATATGATATTCTAAAGTTTTTAGGTCAGTGAGTACCTCTTGGATAATGATTGTGGCTTGCTCACTGTCCAGTGTAGATGGTTCCTCTACAACTGGTAGCTCCCCCTAGCTGTGATCCCTATGGATGGGGCTAGCTTGAGGCAGCTCCCCCTGGATCTCAGCTACATCTTGAGCAGCAGGGGTCTTCTCTGCAGCCACTTCCTCTTGATCATCAGGAGTGAAAACAACTTGTTCTTCACTCCCTGAACTGCTGGAGGACTCGTGTGCCACAGCAGCAGTTTTTCTCTTCTTCTTTGGAGGAATCTCCTTCTCAGCAACTGTCTTTTCTGGGGTTGGTATTTCCTTGGACAACACCCTGTCCCATCTGGAAAATATCCGTTGATCCATCTTCCTCTTGTGATTGATCTTGCTTCCAGCAGCATTGCTCATTACCTATGGTATTGTACCAGCTAGGTAGAGACTTATAATTCTGCCCAGATTGGGCTTCTTCAAGCTCTCCTTGATCTTGTCAAAAACCACTATTGACTAGTCTGTTTTCAGAGTGAATATGATTCTAGTCATAATTCCAAACATAGAGGCAGACACCCTGTCATGCCCTCCAGGCTTACTGAGAATAACCTTGCCCACAATCTCAGACATGAATTTTCTTTGACTGTTCATGCCTTTCCTGTTAAAGACAGATCCTATCTTCATCTTTGGATCAAGTCCACACCAGGTAAGGGCTTCCCTGGTCTTGGATGCAGTTACTTCTTCTTCATCTTGTGTTTTAGGTAGCTGGAGTACCTTCCTCAGACTTTTTGGTGAAATCTTGACTTTAGATCCATGAACGCTGGATTTGATTCTATATCCAGAGTCATCTACAGCAGCTCCATTAAGGAATTCAAGAACTTCCTTCTTCCAAATCTTTGTTGGTTCTGAAACCAAGTATTCTAGTCCAGAATTGGCGACTAGGGTTACCACCGACTGGATTTCTTGATCTGCGTCGTCGAACGCGCTGCGCACTAGCTCATAGCCCTCGTTAACGTTCTCCTCAAGCTTAGGAGTCATTAGGGTTTGGAGAATTTGTCTTTTAGAAAAGAGAAGTGTCGACACAATAGTTTTGGTCTTGAAACTTTGAAAGCGTGTCGACAAACAAAGACAGAACCCTATTTATACCCGTCTAATTTTGAAGATGAACAGGCGGGACAGCAATCTTAGGATGTGTCGACACTGGCAATAAGTGTCGACACTGACTTATAATGTCTCGACACACATGTGTCGACACAAGTTTAGTCAATAGATTTTATGTGTCGACACTTGGTTATGTGTCGACACAACACAACTCGACACATTGTCGAGACTTTACTTAGAAAAATTCTGAGTAAAACTTAAGTGTCGACACCATATTGGATATGTCGACACCTACTAGACATGTGTCGACACTAACATTCTGAAGTGTCGACACCACATTCCTATATGTGTCGACATCTTTTTCTTGAAGTGTCGACACCACTATCCTGTGTCGACATAGACTTGTCTATGTGTCGACACCTTTTTACTTAGCCAATTTTCTATTCTGTAAACTTAGTCTAAGTTTATCATTCCTAGTTCAATTTTGAATCTATTGAACTTAGCTTCTTCTAGTGGCTTAGTAAACATGTCAGCTATCTGATTATCAGTTTTAACATATTCAAGTGAAATATCTTCTCTTTCTACATGTTCTCTAAGAAAGTGATATTTAATCTCAATATGTTTTGTTCTACTATGAGATACAGAGTTATTAGCTATTGAAATAGCACTTGTAGAATCACAGTAAAGTGGAGTTCTACTTACCTAAAATCCATAGTCCTCTAGCTGATGTTGAATCCACAGAAGTTGAGCACAGCAACTTCCTGCAGCCACATACTCTGACTCAGCTGTGGAGATAGCCACACTAGTCTGCTTTTTGCTGCTCCATGAAATTAGTCTCCCACCTAGGAATTGACAGGTTCCAGTAGTGCTCTTTCTATCCTCTTTGCATCCTGCAAAGTCTGCATCTGAATAACCTGTTAGATCAAAGTCTCCATTCCTAGGGTACCAGAGGCCTAGATAGGGAGTGCCCTTTAGATATCTCAAAATTCTCTTGACTGCAGTCAAGTGAGACTCTTTAGGGCAGGCTTGATACCTTGCACAAACACATGTAGCATACATGATGTCTGGTCTACTAGCAGTCAAGTATAATAGGGAGCCAACTATCCCTCTATACAAGGTTTCATCTACAGGTTTCCCTGCATCATCCTTGCTAAGAGACATACTTGACCCCATAGGAGTCTTCATGGTACTGGATGAATCCATACCATACTTTCTTATGAGTTCTAGGGTGAACTTTGACTGACATATGGATAAACCATTTTCAGTCTGTTTAACTTGGAGACCCAAGAAAAACTTCAGCTCTCCCATACTACTCATTTCAAACTGACCTTGCATAAGTTTTGCAAACTTTTTGCAAAGGCTGCTTTCAGTAGACCCAAATATAATGTCATCTACATATATTTGGACTAGTATGACTTTGCCTCTAGATTCCCTAAGGAATAGAGTCTTATCTATTTTCCCCCTTGAGAATTTGTTCTCTATGAGGAAACTAGATAGGGTTTCATACCAAGCCCTAGGGGCTTGCTTTAACCCATATAAAGCTTTCCTAAGTCTATAGACATAATGAGGTAGAGTTGGATCAACAAAACCTGAAGGCTGCTCCACATAGACTTCTTCTTTCAAATTACCATTTAGGAATGCTGACTTGACATCCATTTGGTATACCTTGAATCCTTGATAGGTTGCATAGGCCAAGAACATCCTTATGGCTTCCAGTCTGGCTACTGGAGCAAAGGTTTGATCAAAGTCAATACCTTCTTCTTGCCTATATCCTTTAGCAACCAGTCTAGCTTTATTCTTAATGATGACCCCTTATTCATCCATCTTATTCCTGTAGATCCACTTAACTCATATTACATTGTGGTCTTTAGGTTTAGGAACAAGTTCCCAAACCTTGCACCTCTTGAACTGATTAAGCTCTTCTTGCATTGCTTCAGTCCATTGTGGATCTTGTATTGCTTCTTCAAACTTCTTAGGTTCAACTTGTGACAGAAAGCTGGAATAGATTGCATCATTCTGATTTCTGCTCCTTGTTTGAACTCCTTGTCTTGGATCTCCAATAATCAGCTCTACTGGATGATCTCTTAGATGCCTGTTGGCTGGAGGCAATCTTACTTCTGGTTGAACCACTTCAGCATCTGCATCATGCTGTATACCTTGGATTTCTTCAGCAACTGGCACATGTAGTTCTCCCCCTAGACAGCAGCTACTCTCCTCTCATTGCTGTCTTGCAGCAGACACTTCTTCTATAGTAAGCTTGTCCATTTTCTTTGTCAAACCTGTGGGGCTGCATACATTGCTAGACAACTCATTATTAATAAGTTTAGTCTCATCAAAAACTACATGCACTGATTCTTCTACAACTTGTGTAGTCAAGTTATAGACTCTATAAGCCTTACTATTATTGCTGTACCCAACAAAAATTCCCTCTTGGGACTTGGCAGCAAACTTAGTTATGTAAGACTTCCCATTGTTAAGTATGAAGTATTTGCAACCAAAGATCCTGAAGTAGGATAAGTTTGATTTCCTGTCTTTCACTACTTCATAGGGGGTCTTGTTAAGCCCTTTAGTGATGGTAGCCCTATTTATAACATGACAAGCAGTGTTAACTGCTTCAGCCCAGAAATACTCTGGCAGTGATGTATCACTTAATAAGGTTCTACCAGCCTCTATCAAGGTTCTATTCTTCCTCTCAGCAATGCCATTTTGCTGAGGTGTTCTAGGTGAAGAGAATTCTTGAAATATCCCAAAGTCTTCACACAGTTTTGTCATGCTATCAGACTGAAACTCAGTACCATGGTCACTTCTAATTTTGACCATAGTACTATTTAGTTCATTCTGAATTTGGTTGACAAAGCTGTAGAGACACTAGGTGTTTCAGATTTCTGTCTTAAGAAGAACACCCAGGAAAACCTTAAGTAGTCATCTACAACTACAAGGGTATAGACCTTCCTACCTAAGCTGTGAACTGGCATTGGACCAAAGAGATCCAAATGCAAAAGGTACAAACACCTCACAGCATCTTTGTTTTCTATGCTTTTAAAAGTGGATTTGGTCTGCTTGCCCTTTTGACAAGCTGAGCAAATGTCATCTTTAACACACTTAACTTGAGGTCCATTCCTCACTAACTCTTTGCTAAAGAGTTTGCTAATTGTCTTGTAGTTAAGATGGGCTAGCCTCTTGTGCCATTTGACACAATGAGAGACTGTCTCATCAGCTACAAGACAAACTGGAGAACCATTGTTCTCAATCATAATGTCTAGGCAGTAGACATTCCTCTTCCTATATCCTGTCAAAATGATCTCTTGATCACTTGACCTCTTGATATGACAACCATTTTTAACAAATGAGATGTCATACCCTACATCACTTAATTGACTTATACTTATTAGGTTGTGTTTCAACCCTTTAACATAAGCCACTTGAGTAATGGTAACTAAATTTGAAGAAATGTTACCAAACCCTTTGATGATTCCTTTTTCAGAACCACCAAAGGTCACTTTAGGACCATTTTTGATTGGAATATAGTCCTTCAGTAGTCCCCTAGTTCCAGTCATATGTCTGGAACATCCACTGTCCAAGTACCATGTAGGGGTATGGCCACTTGGACTCACCTGCAAAACAAATTAATGAACCTTAGAACCCAAAGTATTCTTGGGTCCTTGGTGATTGTTAGTTTGCAATTTGACAAACCTACCTACTGGCTTTCCAACAGGTAGTTTGGAACTCACTTTGGCACTCACATTTTGCCAACAGTCTACTACAAAATGGCCAACTTTGCCACAGCACCAACATTCAAATTTATTGTACCTTTGCTTAGGTACTGCCTTGGCTGTCTTGACTACAGCAGGCTTGTTGAATATTGGGGCTTTGCCCTTGGACTTATACTTGGACTGCTCAGTCCCTGCAGGTCTAATAAAGCCCAGTCTAGCTTTACCCTTGTGATGAACAAATTCATCAATTATGGGTAACACTGACTTAGGTTTAGAAAACCTAGCAACCAAGTCCTTCTCCTTCTGAAGATTGTTCTCCAGACACTTAATTTGATCATTCTTATAGGTGATAGTTCTCATCTGAATCACTGTTATGTGTTTCAGTCTGGCTATCTCATTCAGTTTTTGATCAAATTGCTTCTCAAAATCTGTTGCAGCAGCTTTAAGATCAGTAATTTCTTTTGCCTGACTTTTGGCTAGGGTCTTGCTTTTCTTGTAGGCTTGCAACAGTACCTTATATTCATCTATAAGCTGATGAATATCTTCCTCAGACTCAGATACATTCTCATCACTTGATGAAGAAGAATCTAAATCTGAACTAGAACAAGAAACTGAACTTGAACATGAACCTTGTACCTGACTGAGTCCTGACTGCTCCAGGATTTTGACACTCTCTGTCAAAGTCATTAGCCCTTGGCAATGACTGTCTTCTTGATCATAAATTGACTCCAAGATCTGCATGAATTCTTCCTCTTCTTCTTCAGCAAACAGCCCTATGTAGGCTTTAGCCTCAGACTCAGTTTCTGAAGAAGAGATATCTGATAGAGTCTTCTCCTTCTTAGCAACAAAAGACTTTTCTTTCTTCCCTTTGAAGTGAGTCTTTTTCCTGTCACCAGATTCCTTTCTCTTCTCTGGACAATCTGCAATAACATGGCCCTGTCTATTGCAGCAATAGCAAACAATCTTTGAACCAGTTGCCTTGCTTGATTTTGTCCTTTTCTTGTCATTCTTTGAAGACCTCTTTTTCTGATAAGAGTCTTCCTTTCCTTGTGATGTAGAAGGTCTTGACCTCCACTGTTTCTTTTTCAAAAACTTCTGAAAGTGTCTAGTGAAAGCAGCAAAGTCTTCATCACTTTCACTGCTCTTAGACTTTGTGCTGATAGACTCATCAGACTCTGATTCAACTACCTCTGGAGGTGGAGTTGAAGACTTGTTCCTGCACTTGCTGGGAACTTCTGTTTTTAAAGCAACAGTTCTTTCTTTGTGCTCAGTCCTTGTTGATTTCTCCTCCTCTTTTCTCACTGTTAACTGCATTTCATAAGACAATAGCTTGCCAAACAGTGTGGGAGGAGGAATTTCCCCCAACTTAGCCATTTCTCTTATGGCACAGATCTTGGTGTCCCAATCTTTGGTTAGGGACCTTAGGAACTTGTCATTTAGTTCATAGTTACTGAACTCTCTTCCATAAGACATGAGTTCATTAACTATTCTGTAAAATTTCTTATAGCACTCAGTGATGCTATCACTCTTTCCTTGTCTAAAGCTTTCATACTCCTGATTTAGCAAGGACTTCCTATCTTGCCTAACTTCTTCAGAACCTTCCATATAGACAATAAGAGTATCCCACATCTCTTTTGCTGTTTTACAGTGAATTAAGTTCTGAAAAGTTGCATCATCAATGGCACTCACTATTATGTTTTGTGCCCTCTTGTCCATAGTGGCCAGGACAATTTCATCCTTAGTCATCTCAGAGAAATCCTTTGGAGTTCTCTGGTTTGCATCTAGAACTAAAATCTTCATAGGCACATAAGGCCCTTCCTTAACTGTGATGTAGATTCTAGGGTCAGAGGCTTCCATAAATAGCCTTACCCTTTCTTTCCAGATCCCAAAGATCTCCTTTCTGCATATGGGTAATTTCATGGAACCCAATTCCTTGTGATTCTCATAAGAACCCATGTTTCTTGATTTTCTTGAATTTCTTGAAACTGTGTAATGCCTTACACTGAATCTGCCAAACAGGATCTCCTCAGACTGTTAGTCCTTGTTTTGAGGAACCTCGCTTTGATATCACTTGAAAGATATGGTACCTAAACACCTAGAGGGGGGGTGAATAGGTGACCTAATCCTTTTCTAACTTTATTGGCAGCAATCAGTTATATCACAGCAATCTAACTAGTTTATCACAGCAAACACAGCATACACAGCAACAATTTACAGCACACAGTGATTTATAGTGGTTCCCCAAGATATGGGTACATCCACTTTCCCCCTTCGCCTATCTAGCAGTGTACTAGATTCGGCCAAACTCCTGCACTGTCTCAGAACCCAAATTGGTTCTTACACCTCAGGCCCAAAGCCTTACAACTCAGCTTTATCCCAAAGCCTACACTCAGCCAATCAAGGCCTACACTCAGCCAACCAAGGCCTACACTCAGCCAACAAGGCCTACACTCAGAGATCTCTATCTCCTACACTCAGGCTAACAAGCCCTACCCTCAGCCTTTATAAATATAGGCTTACAATCACTCAGATCCAATGGATCCTACAAGTTAAAAATGTAATACAAATAATAACTCTACAACTCAGAATTAAAGGAGGGGAGTTGAGAGATTCTTGATGAGTTCTTGGAAGAACTCAGCTGGATTCACCCTGACTTAGCTTTCTTCAAAGCTTCTTGAGTAGAACTGAATAAGACTGAATCCTCTGCAGTTGTTCCTTGACCTCTGCCACTTAAGATCCAGACTGAATCTGAATCCTTCTTCTCAGCCTAGTTCCAAAGGCTGATTTCTTGGATGGAGCCCTCTCTCTCCAACTTCTTAGATCTGCACTTGAACTGCTAGATCTTCTTGTGTTGATTCTCTTTGTATTACTTCAATAATTACTTCAACAACTCTTAACCACTTTCAACAACTTTGAACAACAGTTTCTGTAAACTGTAGGTGCCTATTTATAGGCTTTCTTCATGGTAACCGGCTGGTCCGGTCCATAACTGACTTCTGATATCTCTGACAGGTGCTGTAGACCGGCTGGAACGGCATCTGTCAAATCATCCAGTCACTTCTTGAAAATCTCTAACTGTCTGTAAGTGTCGAGACTTTTTGTCTTTAAGTGTCGACACTTATAGTCCAAGTGTCGACACATGCTATGTAAGTGTCGACACAAGTCTACAAGGTGTCGACACAACTTCTTGTATGTCTCGACACAGATTCTTCTTCATGTGTTGACACTGAAACTGAGTGTCGACACAAGTACTTGTTCTTCTAGCTTTTGCTGAATTCTTCTATATGTCGACACATCTCCTTTGTGTCAACACATCTTCTTGTGTTGAATCTGTCAAGTGTCAACACTGCTTCTTGGTGTCGACACATAGTCTTCTATGTTGATTCTTGTTGAGTGTCGACACAGCTCCTTGTGTCGACACACCTTTTTGTTTGTTGAGACTTCAGCTGAGTGTCGACACATTCCCATAGTGTCGACACTTGTACTTAGAATAATTTGTTGTTCTTTCTGTTCTTTGCTAAGTGTCGACACAGCTCCATGTGTCGACACTTTCTTCCAGTGTTGAGTCTTCAGCTGTGTGTCGGCACATTGTGCTGGGTGTCGACACTTACTTCAAGTGCTGACTCTTCTGCATAGTGTCGACACATTGTGTTGAGTGTCGACACTTGTACTTAAACTCTGCAGACTTTTGCTGAGTGTCGACACACCTTCATGTGTCGACACTTTCTGGTGTAGACACAGCTTCACTGGGTGTCGACACAGCTGCTTGTGTCGACACTTTCTATCTGCACTTTTCTTCACTGAGTGTCGACACAGCTCCAAGTGTCGACATTTTCTGTCTGGTGTCGACTCTGCATCCCAGGTGTCGACACAATGACTCCAAGTGTCGACACTGCTTGTCTGGGTGTCGACACAAGTCTTCTTAAGTGTCAACACTTTCCCTCTGGGTGTCGACACATGGACTTAGAAACTTTTTGCTTCAGTCCAGTACTTTCTTAACCTACACAAGTAACTCAAACATACATCAAATACATTATGATGTATATCATTGAGTTGGGTGAGGCTTCTTCAAATCAGGTACATTTGACCAATGTACCCAACAAGTCTTTTTAAAATGAGACACTCTGTTGTTCCACTAAACCTTGGCACACTCAAATCTTGGACACTTACCTCGATTACTCTCTTCAATTTACAAAGGCGGTCACACACTCAGTTTTTCATTCCCGAGAAAATTGAGTGTATCAATTTCCAAGCGCGACCCTAGGATCAAAGAAATCGGGAAAACATCAGTTTTTATCCCAAGGTTCTCAAATTTTGAAACAACCTTTAAGATGGCCTAAAAAGAGCGTGGTAATTTTTCCAAAATTTTCCGAGTAATTTTGGGCCTCTAAATTGGCCAAATAAAATTTATTTTGACTTTTAAAATATTAAACTATTCCAAAAATTCTCAAAATTTTTGTGGAGGAAGCCCTCGTTAAGGGTAACAATTTTTATGTTCAACACTTTTCCCTTAGGAGTCTAAATTTTTTCTGAAAAATCTACAAAGTTTCTGTTAAGAGAATGATCTGCATATAGTCAGATCAAACCAAATCCTGCGGCCAGGAATGCGACAGACGGGTGAATAGCCAAACCTTCCCCCCACAACAAATGGGCTACAGATCCACTGTGGGGGGGGGGGGGGGCGCTGATGTTGAGGCAGTGGCGGTAATCCATGAAATCTTCGTCGTCCAATCTCATCACCGAGATCGAACGGTGGCTGCTTCTCCCCGGCGATGGAGAGAGTGGTGGCCTCTGCCACCACCGACTAGCCACTGCTGGATGCCGGCGTCGCCCCCAATCAACTCATCAGGGGCCAGCGACCTCCTAGTCGGTGGTCTGGCAGCCTAACGTTGTTGTCCACCGCCAAAATTTTAAAACCGAGAGCAGGGTGTCGGGTTGCTCTACTCCCAGCGCCACCGCGCCACCCCGCCTCTCTGGTGACCGCCCAACCACAAAACCACCCCCGACCAATGCGTCGGGGTTTGTGCGCCTCTCTGGTGGTGGTCCGGTGGCCTGGAGTCACTGACTGTCGCCGTAGAAAAATATACAGAATTTACTTTGTTTTCGGGTACCGCCAGAATGGTGATTTTCGGCGACACCTCAGCCCTCTGCCACCTGGGAAGGCCATCCCCGATAGTGTAACACTTCCCCAGCGCCACCACTAGCATTGGTTAAGGCTCACCACCCGCGGCCACCACCCGACCTAGAGCTTGGCTCGGGTGGCGTCGGCATCACTACGGCCACCGAGAGGCACATGTAGAACATCAAGAAGATGAGGAAGGGGAATGAGAAGAGTTTCCACCTATGGTGGTGCGGCTCTGGAGGTGCTGGGCCAAGGTGCCATGGGAGGTGGTGGTGGAGCTCGGGTGGTGAAGGATTTTCAGGGAGAGGTGCTTTAGGCTCGGTTAGGTTTATGAGGAGGGGCAGGGGGGCATGACCTTTTATAGGCTTGGAGAGGGTGGCCACCCGTCCCCTCCCCGATTTGGGATTATCCAAGTAGGAGGAGGAGCTCATATCCTATCCTCCACTTTCTCTGTACAGGTGGCGCCATGGGGGGGGGGGGTAGTACACTTAGGTTGCAGCCATCAAGAGGGAGGCTTGGTGGGCTTAGGACTGAGTATTTAAGAAGAGAAGAGAGGAAGGGGGTGGTGGGCTTATGCCAAGGGCCCACCTACCATGCCCTTGCTAGTTTGGGTGGCCCAAGAGGTGAGGAAGACAAAGCCCCAACTAGCAATGAAGAGGAGGTGCCCACGTCTTTTAAGAAATTTTTTTCAAAAATGGACTTTTTAGTGGGTTTGACCAAAGTCAACCCTAAAGTGGGTCCCCCATGATGGTCAAAGTCAAAGTAGGTCCAAGACACCAGGAATCAGGTCAAAGTTGTGGTGTTGTGTCACAATTTGTGTGTGCATGCTTTTTGGTGCACGACAACGCTCTATTTGACCACAGATTGACTGCTCATCCTCAAAATTGACCGAAATGCACTCAGTTGACTTCGTATTGATCATATGAATCCAACGCCATTGGTCGGGGTCTAATCAGAGTTCATTTGCCAAATATTCAAAATCTGCGCGTCGCGGCGCGCTAAAACGGTTAAAATGCTTATAATCGTCATTAGGCTTTGAATTGCGACGCAACGAGTTCTGAGACATTCATATAGACTATATGAAGTCATAGGAACTGACATAACTCAAATCAGAGTTCTCTTGATCAATATCCAAAAATCTTGTTTTCGCAACGTTCTACTCGGACTGGCCATATCCATCCCATAACATTGAAATTCAACGGACCGAGTTTCAACGTGTTTATATTGATTATACGAGGTCACAGAAACTGACGGTACTCAATTCAGAGTTTTCTAGCTCCATATCCCTTTCTAGGGTTACCTCTTACCCTTGTATAGGTCACTGGTAGAGGTTCGTGTCACTTTTATTGCGCCCATTAGGGTTCCGATGGCCCAATAAATGACGGGATGTTACATGTAGGAACTCTTATTCTTCTTCCTTGAGCTTTTGGATGGTAGGGAGATCTTAGGGGATGATACATAACCCTTGGAACCATAAAATTCGCAAAAAATGGCGGACTGGAACGAAAAAATCGTGACTTTTTGCTGAAGAAGACGGAGCGGCCTATTTATAAACAAAGCAGAAACTATCCAGGCGCACGACCAGTGGTCACATGAGAAGGAATGCCACCACTATTCGTGTGTAGAGGGGAACCTGGACTGGCGGGAAAAATTAAGATTTTTGGGGAAAATAGCTTTGCCTCGCACGAACAATGGTCGTGCTATTTATATTTATGAGTATACTCATGCGTTTCAAGAGGTCTCTTGGGTTGGATTTTCCAATAAGCCTCACACGACCAGTGGTCGTGCGTAGAGAGTGTGGATGGTGATCGTCCGAGACAAAATTCGCATGAGGACAGGCCTCACTTAAATATCATTGTGATGCACAAAGACCGTGCACGACTAGTGGTCGTTCACAGAGGGAGCCAGTGACAATGCGAGAAGAAATATGCACGATTATTTGTATGCTCAATGAAACCTAATCGAGACGTGCCGGAAAAATAACACAACATTGGTACTTACAGGTGAAGCATCCAACATCTCCAAATGTACACATTCTCACAGTAACACATAAGATATAAAATTTCACAAAAGAAATAAGGAGAGGAGGTCCCCTTCATGCATGAAATGACACAAATATTACCCTCTCTAGCCCATATGCACTCATATGACAACCAATTTGAATCTAACATATTTTAAGATGAATTCTACAAACAGATAAGTTATAACAATTAAAAATCAAGTTAGAAAAGGGCCAAAAATACTATATGAAAATCGCTCATCAGAGAGCCAAATCATCAGCAGAACGACATACATGATTTTTAATGGTCGAGCTAGAAAAGGTTTTGGAGCTCTTCAAACAGTCATAACAATAGATGCTCTTTTTTGCAAGTATCATTCACCCTTTTAAAGAGTTATTTATCATTAGTTTCAAACTTGAACATGAATAATGTATCTCAAACATTATGTTGCCCAATTCTGTTGTCCAATGCTTATTCTCTTTCAGCCTGATTGCACCAGTTAAGGAGAAAATTCAAATATTTTTGGAAACCATATGCTCTGCTTCAATGAATAAACCAAAACCACCTTCTTTAAAATCCTCATAAAAGTTGTCATATATTTGTTCATGTGTACACATTTGAGACTTGTTTAAAAATTGGATAATTTCTTACATCAACATGCACACCGACTTGTTTGCATTGGAAATCATCTTCTTGCACTTTATCGTGTTAACAACTAATCATTTTTTCCATTTGCATGAAATAATCAATTAACATGACCTAGCTTTTGTGATCATATGACATACATTATTTAAGGACCCACTTTTCTGAGTGGACAATATATTATGATCAAGAATAATCTTATTGAAAGTTGTGTCTCTCTTTTGCTTAATTTTGTAAAGATCGTTCAACCGCATATTATCTTGTAGATTGTCGTGGACAATCAAATTCTTTGGTCGTATCATATTTATTAAATCAATGATAAATAAAGATTGTATGTCAATATCCGTGGTGAATGAATGAACCTTAGTAGAAGCTTTTTAACAATATGTCATTGACATAGGTGATGTAAGCCCTTAGTCAAAACTCCCTCAATGGCTACAATCATTGTTTGGTCTTAATTTGTTCAAATTGTCAATGGTTACTTACCAAAAATGAACTTCAATTTTATTTCAAAGAGCAATGCAAATAACTTTATGGTGTCTTCAAGTATAAATGCTATAATAATTTCTAAATTTTGTCGATGTTGGTTGATTACAACAAAGAGATCACACACAATATTATAATTACTAATGTATATTAGTACATCATAAAAGAAATCATAATCTATTTTACTCTATCTATCTATCCAAAAGAAACTAGTCAACCTACTCAGATCATCAACATAAACATAAATATAACAAGTTATCGGTAACTTGACGTTTCTTAAGTAGTTATAAAAGACTAGTGGCATCAACACCATTTATTTTTTATCTTCTGCTCTTATCAATAAAATTATATGCATCTTTTTTTAGTAATTCCAGATTATAGGGCCCTCACTTCAACAACAAGGTAACACTACACATTAAAGGTTTTGATTTTAGATTCAGTCATAGAATTAAAATACTATAACTCCATATAGAGACAAGTCGATGTGAGCAAAGCAGATATTGCTCATATTCAGCAGCAAGACATAGGTTATATTCCTCCACAAATTTGTTATTAGTCAGGCATTTACCACTTTTTGTTGGCATTAAGAACAATAAATGCCAAATAATTTTTTCTAGTTTCCAAATGATGATATTTGAAATTTGAATATGGAACTTTGACCGCCCTTTTGCCTTGAAGCAATAATATTCATGCATTTTAAGATTTTTTTAATCTCTAACTATTATGGGTCTGTTTGGGACAGCTCTGGCGGATTGAAAAGCTGCTGTTCGGATAGAACTGTTTTAAAATAGATCTCTGAGGGGCAGTTTTGAAAAGCTGCAGAGTGTTTGGGTATTCTGTGCAGAAGTGCGCTTTGAAGAAATAGAGCGAGAGCGGGAGGAGGCGGGAGCATCGGCTCCGGCGAGATGTGTCAGCTCCTGCGAGACCGTCGGCTCCCGCGAGTTGCAGGAAGAATTGGAAAAGTCGGGGCCGGTAGATTTTCAAAACATGTGAGAGAGAAAGCTATTTTGCGGGAGCAGAAGCTGGGGGGAGGGGGATTTCCGAAAAGCTGCAAAACAGCTCCAGATTTACGAAAAGCTCTTCATAAGGAGCTGTTCCAAACACAGAAAAAACAGCTCTGGCGCCAAACAGACCCTATAATATGTGCTCTTTACGAACGCTGAATCCAACCCTAATTTAATAAAATTCTTCTTTCCCTTCAGCTATAGAAAATACATGGCCATCAATTTATTTGCAGCTTATCAAAAGAAAATAATATTAAATGAAAAACATTTTTTGGATTCAACGAAGATGATCTCCATAGAAATAATTGATCTCCATAGATATCACATTTGATCTCGATGGAGACCATATTTGATCTTCATGGAGATGACATTTGCTTCATGTAGAAAATAAAATGATCTTCATGTAGATATAACCCGATCTCAGAGCTATTTCTATAATGACTAAAACAGAACTTTAATGGAAAAATCTTTGCATCAACACCATAACATAAAATGATTGATAAAAGACTAGATCATACCTTCTCTTCCTTTATTTTGTAGATTTTTGAGCAACCAACTGTTAACCTTGGTCTCCTCTTGTTTCTAAAATGAGTTCCATTTGCACGAAATTCATTAGGGAATACATCAAAGATAAACATATCTAGTAGCATGCAGCTGAATAAGCTTATAAATTTGTATGAGAATTGTTATATACAATCCTAGTATAACCAACGGTTAATGATAGACCATCATTTTCTATTTGCGGCCAAAATTGTTATCGCCAGTCCAAATAAACAATTATAGTCTAATGAACAAGTTCATATTACAAAATATATAATTTTCATCATACTAGCAACTGTTCTCATGTGAGACTACTCTGTTCCAAAACCAAATGAGAATCTCCCAAAATCAAGGCCTCCACCAATCTTCACAAAAAGACAACCTAAAGGAAAAAAGGATCATTACATAGACACATCAAAATTATAAAATACGGAAAATTATAGTTTGCGAGAATGAGAGTAAAAAATAGAAGAACATTACAAGTGCAACAAAATTGTCTGCCAAAGTCTGCAAGAAGAAATACCAAAGACATCTATTATTTGTTCTTTAAAAGTTGTTTTGAAACTACAAAATATGAAAAAACATCATTAAATGTATAAGTTCATAGAGAATTAAACTATTTAATAAATATTTAATACGTACCTACCCATCAAAGTACCTACCCATCAAGATCCCATTGTGCAACACTATATCTACGATATCACTTCCAACTTGAGAATATTGGCGGTAGCGAATAATCTCCATGTATCAATAGTTTTACAAAGTGATTATCATTTTTGAATGCAATGAACATTTTCTTTGGGAATGTTAGAGGTGCTCAATGTAGTGAGTGAAATGTGAGAGATTGAAATTTAGAGAAACGAACAAACTTGATATTATAACATAAAACTACTATCAATCCCATGTCAGACATTCTCATCCACTTCTCCAATGACACAAAAGAAACCACACAATCCAAAGAGGCCAATAATTTGGATCTTCTCGTATTTTCATACTAGCATCTTCGAACGAGCTTCGCCCGTTTTCGATGCGTCGCAGCGGGCTTCGCCCGCTTGGCAACTACATTGGTCGTGGGCGGCAACATATGTCATTTGCGGCAATATTGGTCGTAGGGGCGACATTGGTCGTGTGGGCGACATTGATCGTGGGTGGAGATATTGTTCGTGAGCGGTGACATTGTTCGTGGACGTCGACATTGTTCGTGGGCGGCAAAATTGTTCGGAGGCGGCAACAATGTTCGGGGGCGGCAACATTGTTCCGGGGTGGCGACATTGTTCGGGGGTGGCGACATTGGTCGGAAGTGCATGTTTTCGATGCGGCGTTGTGGGTTGCATCCGCATCCAAACGGGCTTCGCCTGCAAATCAAAGACATTAGTCGTGGGCGACATGATATTGGTCGTGGTGGCGACATTGGTCGTAGGTGGCGACATTGGTCGTGATCGGCGTATTGTTCGTGGGCAGCAACATTGTTTGTGGGTGTCGACATTATTCGGGGGCGGTGACAATGTTCGGGGGCGGCGACATTGTTCGGGGGTGACAACATTATTCAGGGGCGGCGACATTGTTTGTGGGCGTCGACATTATTTATGGACGACGACATTGTTCGAGGGAGGGGATAATGTTTGGGGGCAACAACACTGTTCGGGGTCGGCGACATTATTCGGGGGCGGAGACATTCGTCGGGAGTACCCAACACGGGTCTCTACCCCTAAGGCCAAGCGCGACAGTACCTGGTCGGCAACCAAGCATGCTATATAATAAATATATAAACCAACGACATTGGTCTTGGGTGGCAACATTTGTCGTGGGCGGTGATTGGTGGTGGCGCTTGTCGGATGGTCACTGTATGGACGAACATTGCTCGTTCGTGGATTGCGTTGGGTTAGCAAAGCCCGTGTTATGTTCCGCTTGACTCTCTATCGATCAATAAACAAAAACATGAACATGATGAACACACAAAATTATTTTTTATGCTTTACTTTCTACCAGCCAATACTACAGAGCAACTCTAGAAGCATTCATCACAGATACTATAGTGCATTGCGTAGTTACTAATTGACTAATAACTTAAAGCACACCTACAGTAAAAAATTAAAATAAACAAAGATAATGCATGTACCTGTAAAATATATAAAGAAAATCTATCTGCTCCGCTTGCCCCTCTACAGGCCAATACTACGGAGTAGCCCTATATGCGTGCAACACAAAGACTAATATGCTATGCTTCGTCACTAATTGACTAACACCTCAAAGCACACCTAAAAATAACAAATGTAAAAGCAAGTATAATTGAAATTCGTACCTGAGTTCATGAGAATTATTTGTCTATTTTTTCTATCATTTTTTCCTGCGCAGCTTCTCTTTGATTGTGTCAATATCATAGATCTTCGACACCAACTATGTATTTGATCTTGCAAGTTCACGAAAGATGAAAATACATTGCAAAGCTCTCACACAAACACAGATTCATGAACTACAAAACTAATGAGTTAAAGCAATGATTTTTCAAATGCATATTATTATTCTGCAAAATAAAAACACCTTGACATAAGAAAACAATGATTTAAGACAAAGAAGGATTGCGAGGGGAAAGGTGAACAAAAAAAATACAATAATCAACTAAATAAATTGGCCCATAGTACAAATAATATATAATGACCAAAACATTTTTGAACAAAGATTAACCATATACATGCATTACAAAGGTGCATAGAGAAATATGGGTCTTGTGGTTTCTATTTCTCTTATATTGCTGCTCGATTAGAAAATCTTAAATTGTTTTCCTTCTATTGGTGTCAAAAAGAGAAAAAAAAGAATAGATCATAAAACAATATATGAAGTGTGAAACATGAATCATAAAATAGTTTATTGAGATTGAAAAATTGATCATCAAAATTGAAATAAGCTAGCAAAGGAGATGTAGAGAATAATGAGAAGTAATTTTTTTTTATTCACATAATCACATTCTTTTATTGCTGGATAAATGATAGTGCAAATTATTTTTAACTGAAGCAATGCCATGAAAAACAGTAAAACATGCATCAATGTCATTATGGTGAAATTTTTTAAGTAAATACATTATGAGATTGATGAATTAAGGTACAGAGCATCTTCAAAATAGAGGGAAAAAGGCGGGGAAGAAGAAGAAATATTGGTGAAAGCACACTCTTACAGGAAAAGCTATCAACATCTTATAAAACCCATAGAATTTGGATGAAAAATGAAAGATTCATCAAATAAATAAGATGTGGCAGAGTTCTTACTATGCAACTGTAAACTTTAGGCCTTATAAACCGCTTGTTGAAGCTCTATATCTTGCATCAATGAGCATTGTATGTATTACTTCCAAAAAAATACAAATAGCTCATCAGTTACTGATTATTTATGGCATCAATACATAAGAGTTGCAATAATATGAAACAAGATTGGGGTGTCTACCTGGAAGAAAAGTGTGACATTTTACATATAGCTTCTTTCTTTCCTTTCTAAATGGGAATAGCTGGAATTGGTGCAATGAAGGAACTTGTTATTACCATCATTGCAAAACAGTAAGCCAAAACAGTAAGGCCAAACAATAAGGCAAAATGAAAAATTGAGCATTTAGATGGTATCATATTGCAGGTGTAATTCTTGCAAAACAGCAAGACAAAATGTCGATTTGAATGTATCATATTGCAGGTGTACTTATAGAAGGAACAGTGGTCGAAGTTTGTGGATCAATTTGGTTATTCTTTTTTTATTGATGGCTGTATTTCCAATCAACATACAGAAATTTCAAATCCATGCACTATCTATAACGACATATGCATGCAGAAATTTCAAAAAAAAAATCTCAGTCAACCTATAAATCAAAGGTAGAACAGGACATTCAAATGAAAAACGAAAGGCGAGAATCAAAATTAGACTGAAGTACAACGAGAAGAGGATGCTCAGGCGTGGGAGGAAGAAATCTTAAACTAAATTACCAGTAATCCGGTCAGGGATTAAGCGACGAAGCGGGGGAGCAGTGACAGAGTCTAAGCAGCTGAGTAGGAACGGAGCGCAAGCAGACGAGCAGGAATCGCGGACCACTGGACTTCAATAGGGTACAAGAGGAAGAAATATGCGAAAGTTAGGCTTGAGTGAGGAGAACGAAGGAGAAGAGATGATGAAGGGGTTCTTCTACGCTATCTGAAGCCGTGCAGGGCTAGCTTGAGTGGCTGATTCACTGAAGATGGGGCGAACGGAAGCGATGCTCTGGCGATGCGCAGGAAGATCGAGCTATGGGGCACGAGAAGAAGAGTAAACCCACGCCTGAGCGAGTGCAACCTGTCGGAGAGGAAGGAGATAGATTTGAACCCTAGTTTTATTTTCAGGAGGTCGGGGAGGAAGGTGGTAGGCGGGCGGGTTTATGCGAGGGCAACCCGTCGGGGAGAACATAAGGCAACGTGAGGGTGGATTTGATATATTTGAGAGTAGAAGATTGAATGGTAGATAATACTTTTTGTGGAGATTGTGCGGATGAGATTGAAAGTGTGGTGTGACTTTTAAAATATGTACATTGTTTTATATAATAAATATATATTTGTATATATACTCAAATTATTTTGTATCTCACCATAAATGTCATTCCACAACTATCAATCTCATGTTAGGCATTCTCCGTTCCCTCTCTAGGCCGCTTGGCGCTCAACGCTACAAGGACCTAGCCAATTTACCACTTTAGAGGAAGCTGCATCAAAACTCTCCATTGGACATTTTTGTTAGAGCATTGTGGACCTAATTTATTTTCTTCTGTTCCTGCATTCAAAACTTTGTAATGGAGAAGTAATTTGTCATCCTCAGAGGAAACTCTCAACTCTTGAAAATTCAAAATAATGGATTTTGGCCTGACACAGATCCGACACTGTGGGTTTTCACCATTTCCTGTTTTTTCACGACAAAAAAGTCTATTGTCATTTGCTGATATGCTTCAATGGCTGTTTGCGCGCCCGGTCCAATTCTGAGCTAAAACGATCTAGTTCTGCAGACTAGGGAAAAAATCAGGTGACCCGCAATAATACTATTTGTGAAATTGCTTGTGGCCCCACTTATCCTTCCTTTTAGTTTTCATAGAACCAATAGTTCTATAGTGAGGGTCGAAGCAAGATCCACAATTTCACGCAACTATTATTATTATTATTATTTTATTATTATTATTATTATTATTGTAGCAAATGATGTTTTTGTATCTCTTTAAAATTCCTTCCAATTTAATGTCAATGTCATTCTCAACCTCATGTTCCATCTTAAATTTCTCCTCAACTTTTTCTCAGTTGCAATTGTTTTTAGTTATGAATCATCCAAAAATTGAAAGATTTTTTGTTTGTGTTATATAAGATTTTAGTTCATGAGCACATGACAATCCAAATGTATATCTATTTTTATGTGTGCATTCATCAACATAAATAGTTTCGATTGCAACTTAACAACCTCCTTTGTATTATTTCTAAAACAGACAATGAAACACAACACAAGTTCATAATAGAAGAAATCCCTGAAATCTTTACTGACTTGAATGACACTTTGACCAAATAATTTTTTAATTTCTGTATGTTATAAGGTAATCATTCGATCAAACGTCCTCTATACTATGGAGGAGCAACCAAACGGCCCTTCAAGGAATTCCTTTAATTGAGCTTGACCACTTTCAACACGATTTGTCAAGCTCAATCGAATGAGAATAATTGAATGATAATGCTGTGCTTGTCAAAATCACTGAAATAGGGTGTTGTTATTAACAAATCTGATTTGTCTTCTAACAAATCATTATTATTAACAGACCTTTAAATTTGAAAATGACTATTTGAAAACTTTTTGTTACTATCAAACTAACATAAAAAATAAAATAAAAATTTTAAATTTTATTTAAAGACATACATTCATTAAATATAAGCTGATGCATATGCTAATATGACTGATGTGGTTTACTTAGAGGTGTTAGCAGCACCTCATGCATGTGGTGGGGATATCCAAATCTCCCCTGACGTAACTAGTCGAGGTGTAACCGTCACACCAATCGTTATCGCCGCTGCCGCGCCAACCTCCATCGCCGCCACGACACCGAAACCACCGTTGTGGCCGCTGCATCAACTGCCATCACCGTCGCCGCGCCAATCGCCATCGCTAACACCACGCCAATCGCCATTGCTACCGCCATCACCTCCCTGGCACCAAAACCGCCATTTCCGCCACCGCATCGAAACCTCCATCGCCTCCGCCGCGCCAACCGCCATCACTGCCGCCGCGCCAACCGTCATCGCCTCCGCCGCGCCAACTGCCAACGCCGCCACCACACCGAAACCGCCAACGCCAGCACCACACCAAAACCGCTATCGCCACCACCACGCCAACCCTCATCGCCGCCATTGCGCCAATCGCTATCGCCGAACCGAAACCGCCATCATTGTCGCCGCACCGAAACCGCCATCGCCGTCATCGCGTCAGGCGTCATTGCGGTGACAAATAATTAAGCTTATCGAATAAAATATTAATTAAATTTATCAAACAAAATATTATTTAAGTTTACAAATTTTAATTAAGTTTTAAACATATTATTTATTTTTGCTACTACACTTGTGAACATTGGAGGGAGAAAAGTTGCGAGTGGAAGTAATGAAGGCAGCATAAATTAAGGCAATTGTTAAAAGCACCGCAATTTTGGCTAATCGCACCGCATTGTTAAACGCACCGCAGTTTCCCACATATTGTTAAACGCACTGCACATTGTTATCCGCACCGCATATGAGATAAACGCACCGCAATTGATAGATGAATTGAAATAGGCAAAAATATGTTTTCATTGAATCACAACATTAATTCAAACTAAATAGAGAAAATAATTGATCCAAAAATTCATCAAATGTGTTGTCCAATTCTTTGTGGTCTTCATGCTCCTATAAAAAATAAGGGAAGAAATTTTAAATCAACATACAAGTTGCATATCAAGAAAGTAAAGTTTATTTAAAAAAAAATTCTTACCCAAAAGTCAATATATGATACCCAAAAACATGAAGTCTTTTCTCCAAAAATTTTTGAACTTCATATTCCTATATAAATCAAGCTAAAAGTTAACAAGTTAATTTTATAAAGTTCAAAATAATAATAACATAAAGTAAGTTTTACTAACCGTTGTTAAAAGTCATCTAAGCCGATAACCGAAGTATTCTTTGTACTCGTCGGTGGAAGAATTATGCGTGACATATATGCGGATTCCCACTTTTGTGCAATCTCCTCATGAAATCTTTTCCATGGCGAGAATAATGGTGGCAATGGACAATTATCACGCAGAGTTAGCGCCACGAAATGATTCCCATTTATGAATCCAATGGAAATAAGTTTAGGCTCTGTCGGTGGAATTGAATGTAGTGGAAGAAATGTGAAACACTGATCACGTGATAGTTGAACTACGGCAACATTATAGAATGATGCAATTACCAAACCCATATCAGGAAGTGACATCCATTTTTCAACTGGTGCGGGTGTAATTGTGCAATCAAGAGAATCTATGAGTTCTTGTCGTTTACTGGTGCCGTACACATCATCATATAATGTCTCATGCTTTAAAATTTCATATTGCAAATTTTTCCGTACTTGCATCCAATCCTTACCCAAATTCAAGACTTGACTTATAGCCCGAAATCCACAGTGGCCATCTCCTTGCACATCAACGACATCTATAATGTGTTCAGAGAATAGAGATTGCAATTGTTTGCGAACTAAAGAACTCATAAATAGGTTCCCTTCTTGAGAAGGAGTTCTTAGTTGATAAGTTGCTCTCTTTCGAGCATTCAATTTAGCCACTTTCGTCATCTTTTTTTCTTCGGATTGTGAACCTTCCATAGCAAGAACATGCTCAAAATAGGAAGGATCGCGTTTTGTGGATTTCGTGTCCTCATGAAATTTTTTATAACTCCCTTTTGGTCTTCCTTTTAGACGAATCGGCACCAAAGGCTCAACTGTTTTGCTACATGAGGGATCAACAAATTCTTGGAGTTTTCTTTTCATTGCTTTTTTTGTTGAAAACTTGAGGACGCAAACTTAATAAGAATGGCTTCAACTTCATTGTTAATATCAATGTCCTCTTTTTCTTTTTTCTCTCCTTCTTGCAATGTCAGTTGCTTCCAATGCACATTTACCACCCATAGAGGGAGCGGTTTTGATTGCAATATGTACGGTAACAGCTCATGCGAGCACGGCAAACCCATGGTAAATCTCTTTCTATGTGCACAGTTTTCAGCATGCGACATTTGAGAACCTTTGAGTAATAGTTCCTCTTCCTCTTTAATGAACTCAAGTGCTTTCAAAGAACAATTCCCAAGTAAATCTGTGTATAGAAATCCGCTAAAATCTTTATTTACCTGTATGCAGCTCTGTCCAAATGACCTTTTAATGTCTGTATGTTGGATATTGATCATCTGATCAAACGTCTTCCATATGGTGGTCAGATTACCAATACTAACTTCAAGGAATTTTTTCAACATGCTATGTCCACCCTCCACCATGTTTGTAGTTGTACTACCCAAATGCAGAAATTTGTCAACCCATGCAGAAACAAAATATTGCTTGTATGGATCAACCCACGAAGACGTAACATAATTCAATGCATCTGTGTAATCGGAAGCAAAATCAGACAAAAATCTGTTGAATTTCGTAGTGAAAGCATTTTCCGTTGGTGCCTCGATTAAACCTTGCCATGCACGCATAAAGCGATCAAATTCTGTACCTTTGCTGAAATATTTTTTACAGTTGGCCAACACGTTCCTGTTAATATGAATCTGGCACAATAAATTTTTGGCACTAGGAAATGTAGCTTTGATAGCATTCATTAGGGCGAGTTCTCTATCCGTAACAAGCACAACCGGTGTTGATGATGGTTCAAACAATGATTGGAAACATTCAAGTGCCCATGTATAACTATTTTCGGTTTCATCGGACATGAAACAAAAACATGAGAAGAATGACTGATATGTTGAAGTCAAACCCACTATACAAAGTAATGGCATGCGATATCGGTTTGTTTTGTAAGTGCAATCAAGTTGAAAAACGGTCGGAAACATGTTACTCAATTTGATGGAGAGAGGATGTGCAAAAAATAAACTTTGCAGACGGTCGGTACTATCAACAACCCGGTTGAAGCTGACATAACCCGCCAACATGATAGACTTATATAGGAATTGTATCGGTGTACCTCCATCCAACTCCTTTTTGTGTAGCCGAACTCGTTCGTTATAAATAGTTCTTATGACTGTTTTGTTTGTAGAACTATTTTTTTTAACCGCGGCTAAAATTTTCCTTGGTTTTACTCCTGAAGCATACATATCCTCTACTATTTTAGCTTCCTCCTTGTCCAATCGCCCAACATATGCGTGCGCCTCTAAGTGAACAAGGTCATGATTATGCAAACCACAAATAACCGTTATCTTCCACTCATCTACATGTGCTTCCTTTTTCCCGGATATAGAAAACGGACAACCACATCTTTTGCTAGACGATTTCCGAATGCCCTTCTTTACAAAATCCTTCTTATTTTGATTGTCGCGGTGATGACCACCTCTATCACAGCCTAAGAGAACACGGGGCGTGAGCCGACCAATTAGCTTATCTGAACGTGTAATAGTGATAACAAAACCCAGATGTCTTGCAATTTTTTGTCCCCACTCAATCAATGCCTCTCTTGTAGGGAACACTTCATCCGTTGCAAAATGAGAACCCATATCCACTTCACTAATTTTTGGGATCTCTTTATAAGGGGCAATTTCAAGAGAAACATCCATACTAGTACCCTCCATATACTGCACGAAGGGATTAGCTGACTATCTTAGATTGGACTGATACAGGTTTTTGTTATACAATAGAGGTGCATGAAAACATATATGTTTAAAGAGAAGACATCCATACTAGTAGAGGTGCATGAAACATCCATACTACTTTAAAGAGAAAACATATATGTTATACAATAGAGGTGCATGAAACATCCATACTAGTACCCTCCGTATACTTATGTTGATAGAAACATCCCAAGCCCTCAAATTTCTTGTAAACTATAAGATAGTAAGATTCATAAGCTTAAAGAGAAGACATTGGAGCTGCTATCATACTGAAATTTACACATTACTGTGCAATACCCTAGTGAAAATGGTTATTTGAAAAAAAAAATTGATTGGAGAGACAAAATTTTGTAACAAACCCTAAATCCAGAATCTAGAGATTGAGAGAGGTAGGAGGCTAAGCTTACTACCTGCAGGAGATGAGGTCGGTGGCGAGCAGGCGGCGGGAAGAGGCGCTCGGCACTACACGATCGGCGGCGTACTGACGGGATAAGTTGCCGGCGTACTGAAGAACAGGGCCGACGCAACCACGATCAGCTACCACGGTCGGCGGCGGGAGCGGGCCAGGCGTCGATTGCCGGTGTCGGCGGTGAAATCGCAGCGGTCGTCGGCGTTGGGAGGGACGAAGCGTCGTCGCGTGCGAATCGGCGGACGGAAAGTCGGGAGTTAGGGTTGCGGTGCGAGAATGGAAGAGTGCGGTTAAATTTCGGGAGCTGTAA
This sequence comes from Platanthera guangdongensis, assembly GCA_039583875.1. Classification (NCBI taxonomy): domain Eukaryota; kingdom Viridiplantae; phylum Streptophyta; class Magnoliopsida; order Asparagales; family Orchidaceae; genus Platanthera; species Platanthera guangdongensis. Next base: position 169,785,753 of record CM077147.1, read on the forward strand.
ATTTTGAGGCCTAAAATACCTAAATGCGGTGCGATTAGCCAAAATTGCGGTGCTTTTAACAATTGCCTAAAAGAATTATGATTTGAATTTGCTGGTAGGAGAATCTCTTTTGAGAAAAAAAATAAGTTTTGAATGAAATTAGGATGTGGTAAAAGTGAAACCAAATTTGCACCCCTGAAATGTCATCAATTGGTCTTCTATCTCCGTCGAATTCACCCTTCTCAGGAGAAAGGACCGGGATCCTCTCCAGTTCAGTTGAACTGGATAGTATCCAGTTAAAGGCCTGGATTTAATCTCCTCAATCCAACGCTCATAAATAACTGACAGAGGATCCCGGTTTTCTACTTCCAATTATACCCTCACGCATATTTTTCTACTCCGGACAATTACCTTCCCGCCATCTCCCTCCCCACTGTTTTTCTTCCCGCCATTTCCCTCCCCGCCGGACATCTTCTCCTCGCGGACATCTTCTCCCCGCAGCTCGACAGCAGGAACCGTCGGTGTTCTTCGGCGACGGCTCGTTCCCGGCGCTAGTGCACAGCGCGAAGAACACGACGGTGATGAGGGCGACGGTTTCGAGCTCCGAGCAAACTGTAGATCCGTCGGCCGCAGCCGGTTTCAAGAAGAGCAGCGTTCCCTTGGAGATTGAGCTGGAGACGAAGGCGGCGTAGCGACAAACTGGAGGCGATCGATTTGAGCTGCTTGTTCGATTGAGAGAGAGGCGGTCCTCGACTCCTCCTCCTCGCCCTTCTTCGCTCTATTTTCTGTTGAGGTAGATCCATTCCTCTCTACTTGATCCATTCCTCTCTTGCCCTATTTTCTGTTGAGTTCTGATTTTTAAAGCATGATTGATATTCCAAAACTGAAGTACTATGTGTGACTTTTGTTAAATAACCTGTGCCATCTTCATATTCGAATGGGCCTAACTTTCTTCAGAGGGAATTTAAGAAAAAAGCTCAATCTTTATAGAGGCCATCCAGAATTAGGTCCTGCTATGAATTTGACTTGTCCAAATGGTAGCTGGTAACAAATGTTCTTGTGGTATAATGCCCGTTATAGGAAAAATCACAAATTCCCAAAGCTGGTAACAAATGTTCTTGTGGTATAATGTTCTTGTGGTATAATGCCTGTTATTGGTATACTGTCTACCATTTGTTTTATTCAAATAATTTTTCTTACGCAAAGTTATTGTTTTAATGTAGGTTTTGTCATGGAAGACACTTTGTCGTTAGTGGTTATTCCTAAGGTATTGGAGGATTTCATACCGTATAAAGGAAAAGAATTTTCATCAGATTCTGAAGCTTATACTTTTTACAACGAATATGCCAGAAGAGGTTATTTTGGTATTCGAAAGGAGTATGCTAATAAATGCAAGAAGACAAATAAATTAACTTCAAGAAGGCTTGTTTGTGATCGAGAAGGATTTCGGGGGAAAGATAATCGTGATCATCAAACAAATAGAGCTCGATCTGAGACAAGATGTGGATGTAATGCACGCGTGACCTTTGTACTCAATCGAGAAACTGGAATGTATGTAGTTTCTGACTTTGTGGAAGAGCATAATCATCATCTACATAATGCAGCAACAGTACATATGATTCCGTCACAAAGAAAGATGTCAGCGGCTCAAGAAATTGAAGCAGATATAGCACATGAATCAGGTATAAGAATAAAAGATGCATATCACTTTTTTAGTAAGCAAGTCGGTGGAAGTGAAGGACTTGGCTTTACTCGAAGAGATCAAAAGAACTACCTACGCACCAAAAGACAACGATCACTAATGTATGGTGAAGCAAGTAGCATAGAAATGTATTTTAGCAGACATTTAAAAGAGAACCCATCATATTATTATGCTATTCAATTAGATTCTGAGGAGCAGATTACAAATATTTTCTGGGCTGATGCAAGGATGATATTAGATTATAGCCACTTTGGAGATGTGATTACATTTGATACCACTTATGGCACAAATAAAGCCGCAAGACCGTTAGGTGTTTTCTTGGGGCTAAACCATCACCGAGAGGCAATAGTTTTTGGAGGTGCACTTTTGTATGACGAAACTATTGAATCATTCATTTGGCTTTTTGAAACATTTTTAGAAGCCATGAATGACAAAAAACCTAAGACAATCTTTACGGACGCTGATGCAGCAATGGCGGTAGCAATTAAGGAGGTATTGCCAGATACATATCATGCTTTGTGTTCATGGCATATGTGGCAAAATGCATTAAAACACTTGGGTTACCTACTTAAAGGTGAGTCAAGGTTTGGGCAAGATTTCTCAGCTTGTATTTATGAGTACGATGATGAGGATATATTTCTCAGTGCATGGAAAGAATTATTGGATGTGTATAATCTACATGAAAATACCTGGCTAAGAGATCTATTTAAGCTAAAAGAGAAATGGTCTCAAGCTTACGTGAAGAGAACATTCACTGCTGGAATGAGAAGTACTCAATTGAGCGAAAGATTTAACTGCGATTTGAAGGAGTGCTTAAAAACCAACATTAATATAGTTGAATTTTTCACTCATTTTGAAAGAGTTGTTGGGCAAAAGCGGTATAAGGAGTTAGAAGCAGAATATGACTCGCGACAAAAACTGCCGAGATTGACTTTGAAGACCTCACCTATGTTGAACCAATTGTCAAACATATATACACCAAAGATATTTGAAGTATTTCAAAATGAAGTTATTGGAGTCATGCCACTTATTATTACAAGCCGTAATGTAATGCAAGATTAGCATGAGTATGTTGTTGGAGTTTTTGGTGTGTATAAACAATACACAATCTCTTTAAACACATCTGATTGGACAATTTCTTGTATTTGTCGGATGTTTGAGAGTTGTGGTATCTTGTGTAGACATTGCATTAAGGTATTTGATACACTTGATGTCAAAATAATACCTGAAAAATACATAATTAAAAGATGGAGGCGGAATGCAAGAGACAATGATATGCCAGATATTCATCAAGAGAGTTCAAAATTAGAGTACAGTGATAGATATAGAGCTTTGTGCCCCATTTATGTTCAGTTAGTAAATGAGGCTTGCGAATCTGAAGAAGGATACATGATTTTGAGCTCGGCAGTACATGACCTAAGGAGAAAAATTCGAGAGGCAAAAGGTACAAGTGGTGATATGCAACAAACAACGCTACAAGCAACAAATGGCCCTGAAGATTACCCCGATCCATCATCCTTAACATTCACAGCACGAGGAATTAAAAAAAAACAAAGTACTCGTTGCAAGAAACGGCGGCCCAAAACATGGATAGAAAGAATGAAAAAACCAAGAAGTGAAAAAATTGTGAAGGTATTAATTTACTCATTTTAGTCATACTAAGAGGGGAACTAATTATTCTATGTTAACAGGTCAATCAAATTTATTCAGAGCAACAAATTTTACCTGAACTTCCACCCCACGATCATGTTAGTTTCACGGACTTGTTGATGATGGTATGTAAACTTTTAATTTTCCTTCTAAGAGCCTTATTTGTTTGTATGTAACAAAATTTTAAATTACTTATTTGTTGTTATATTTTTGCCTTATTTTTGTGTTTTTAAGGATATCCAAACAAGATAGACGATTGGTCCAGAGCTAGACGAGGGAAGTTGTATGACTTGGATTTGGTGTCTAAAGGATCAGATAGGTTGCGTCAAGCTTTAAAGATTGTTATTTTTATTGATGATTTTATCGGGATTTCACATCAAGCTACAACCTGTTGATTTAGTTTTTGTTCTATATAAATGTGTAAAAAAACTCCTATCTTTATTGATGTGCATGTATAGCTCATTATTGATGTGCATGAGTATGTGCATGTATAGCACATTAAGACAACAATTCAAATCGAGGTAGAACAAAATCATATATCGTCTCCAAAATGCGTCCTTTTTTTCAATCTACAAGCAGTCAAATGAGACTCAAAGTAATTTTATGGTCACAAGTATGCGAGACCCTGAGAAAACAATGCTACTGCTCATGCACATCAATGAATTTTCTTCTGCGGTTCAGTTGAAAATTGGAAGTGGGAAATGCTTGGTTCTGAACTTGGTTGCTTCCACAAATGCTTGAACTACCTGTCACCATTGATGAAGACTCTCCCCCTTCTGAATGAATTTTCTTCTGCGGTTCAGTTGACATATCAAGCTTTTGTGGCCTTGAGAACTGAGAGAATTTAACAATGCTACTATTCTCAGGGTGACCATATTGTTGTGCAGATTCATGAACACATGGTTTTGGAGGGGAGAATCTATTCTGATAGTGAGGAAGATTTAAAGATTTGTTGGGTTTATCAGTACCAATCACATGTCCATTTGGAAATTCGCATAAGAAAACACAACCAAACCCTTTCTCTAAGTATTCGTATGGGAAAAAATAGGCAATCTCATCCTCCACAGCTAGAGTCGCTGAATTTGGTACAATCTTTTGATCTTCTTCGGCTTCATTCATGATGGCTTGGTGTTTTTTTAGAGTTGTGCTATTCATCAGTACGTTCCTGTTCTTCCATTGGAGCAAAGAAAACTGTATCAAAAATAAAATTAAAAAAGGAGACATCATGAATTTAACATGAAATGAAGCAACTATCACTGAATCAACAGCAGATTCAGCTTAACAACCCCAGTTAAGAATCTAAAATCCCAACTAAATGATAAAAAAATTCTTACGCCAACTGCATCGTGAGAACTAAAAAAACTGGTGAATATGCCAACAATAGCACGAATCCAAAAAATCATCTAAGGAAGCAAGACGGAGAAGACAACGGGGAAGAAGCAGAGAAATAACAGATCGGGAACAATCACACATGCAGCTTCTCCAATACTCACCTTGCCCTCGCTGTCTTCCTCTTCAACCTATGGAACAGATGGAACTTCCCCAAGAAAATCCTTCCCTGTCCCTCTTCAGGTATCTCAGGACCGGACCGGGAGGAGACCCAAAACGTCGCCCTCATCACCGTCGTGTTCTTCGCGCTGTGCACTAGCGCCGGGAACGAGCCGTCGCCGAAGAACACCGACGGTTCCTGCTGTCGAGCTGCGAGGAGAAGATGTTCGGCGGGGAGTAGGCGTGAGGGTATAATTGGAAGCAGAAAACCGGGATCCTCTGTCAGTTATTTATGAGCGTTGGATTGAGGAGATTAAATCCAGGCCTTTAACTGGATACTATCCAGTTCAACTGAACTGGAGAGGATCCCGGTCCCAGGAGAAAGGCCTCCAATCGAGCAGGATACGGAAGACAGGGTCACAGGGGAAGGAGAGAAGACAGAGGGCTCTCCATTCTCCCGCCTATCCCCTCCTAAGTATCGCGGAGTAGTGCTCAACGCTTGCATCTACATCTAGCATCTCCCGGTATAAGCCCGAAAGGTTTCCTCCTTTTAATGGCGGATACTCTCTGCCGCCTCGCCTTTCTCCTTCCTTGTCGGACTCAGATTCTTACTCCGGTAGGCGCCTTCCGGCCGCTGACGATATTTACTCCAACCTGTCTCTCCTTCCTGGCCGCCACTTCTGCCCCAGCTACAGTTTTCCAACATCGGCAGAGATCGTCTGTCTTCCTTGTAAGAAAAATTCTTATTTTCTTTGACTATTTCTTTGTGGCTTTTTGGCATTTTGCACTCCAAATTACTCTATTTTGACATTTTGCTTCACGAATTTTTAAATTTGGCACTTTATATCACCTAATTACAGATTTTTGGCAGTTTACACCCCGACATTTTAGGCTCAGTTTGTTTTGGTGGTGACGGTGAGAAAGGAGCAACGTTGGGAACAAGGCTTTGAGAAAGGAGTTCCGGACAGCTGCCGGAAAGCAGCGTTGGATCGGTGGTGGCGTTGAGAAAGGAGCGACGTTGGGGTCAGAACGTGCTAACCAAACAGTAAAAAAAAAAAAATGGCGCTGCGGCTGGAACTCAACGGAGCGAAATCGTGGCACCAAACGGACTCTTAGAGGTATTAAGGTATGGACGCTGTTGAATTTTTGCATCTTGGAATGAGCAGGAGTTATATCAACTAAAAGGTTAGATCATAGTCAGAGACACATGCAACAACAAGAGTTTTTATTGATAACAACAGTTTTCTTACAAGGCGAGACATACATGACGAGACACGATTCGTCAAAATAACCAAAGGGAAAGCAGAAATAATTACAAGGCAAATCAAACCGCGTAGACTGGACAAGTAGCCGCTGGTTCTACTGCTGAACTATGGAGTCCGCACAGACCGCCAGGTCGCCAGACCGCAAACCAGGCCGCGCGGAGTGCCCGTTATTCCAATGCCGAGCTCTAGCCACCGATCTGCAAGACGCCTAACCGCGAGGTCGCCTAGCCGTCAGACCGCACAAGCTGCTGATGCCGAACTGAACAGGCCGCCTGAAGCAGGCGACTTATTGAACCGGGAAACTAGTTGTCAAAGAGAAAACCGCCTGGTCGCTATCCGCGTCCTGCTGTTTACCGCCTTTTGCTAACCGCAGAGTCTGTATTATCCCCGACCTCAGTCAGGACCAAGTCCTGGCTTTCCAGCGCTATCCGCACAACCTGCACATCACAAACCGGTCAACTCCTTCAACCCGCGCGGATACCAAAATCCAATCCGCAGCAACTATTCGCGAGTTCACTTACTGTTCATTCGTCTTTTTCCTGATGTGACAGAGGTTCTATTTATAGGCACGATGAGAAGTGTGGTCACTGCCCTAGCCGATAGAATCACCGCCTCATCTCTCGGCAAGCACCAAGTGTATCCGCAGGCCGCGGATACACATCCAGTCCGCCGCGACCTATGCAGGATATCCAGACTGCCTAAGCTTCACCAAGGCCGGACAACGACCTAGTCCGCCTTGTCGCCAAAGGCCAACCAGGACTTAGACAGCAACCCGCAGACTCTGCAGCAACACCGCCTGTCCGCATATCAGCAGACATTGCATCAGTACTCACGCCCTGCAGTCACAGCGTCAGTCCGCACCTCCAAGTTCGCATCCAAGGCACAACAACCAACTCCCAAACTTGGCGGACTGAGAAGCCCACATATCTTTGCGAACACAACTCTAATCCGCGCGCCTTGCAGACACAACTCTAGTCCACATACCCCGAGCCCGCAGCCACGCCACCAAGAGGACAGCTGTCGGACTCAGCGGACAAGAAAGACCGTCCGCAACTTCAAGAGGACACTGCACCAGTCCACACTCACCAAGCTTGCAACCAAGGCACAAGACAACTGCTGCCGAGTTTGGCGGACTGAGAAGCAGTCCGCGCTTAGCCGTTTGATTACCCGGACTGAGCAATCCTAGACTTGGTTTAGAACCAACCAAGTCCACTTCACCGGCCACAAGGGCCAGTCCACCATTACTGGCGGACACTGGACCTAGTCTGCCAATCCCGGCGAACTCCAGCACCTGTCCGCACTAACTGTCGACCGCCGTGGCTTCCGCTAGCCGCTCCTCCAGAGCTAGACCAAGGCTTCTGCCAAGCCGGTCTGCCGAGCTCCAGTCCAGTCCGCTTCTTATCGGACTCCGCGGATAGAGTCGCTATCCGCCTGGTTACCTTCTGGGATCCAACTGTCTGCTGAACATAAGCCGACCTGGCAGGCCGCCTCCTCTGTTCGCATAGACCACGCGAATAGACCGCCTAGGCCGCCAAAGAACAAGTCGTCTGCAACAGCTCTGCCGACTTGGCTATCCGCCAGTCCTGTCCGCATAGTCCGCGCGAACAGGTCGCCCAGGTTGCCCAGGTTGCCCTATCACCCACTTTCACTTCACCATTTTCAACACTCCCCCTTGAAGTGAGAAGTGGTGAACAACCCCAGCAGTTCCTGCAACCATGCACCTGGTCCCTCCGATAGCGCCTTCGAGGAGATGTCCGAGACATCGTCCCCGCCCCGCATATCCTGGACTATGAGGAATCCCTCTAGCATCTCCCAAAAGGAGTCATGCTTCCCTCTGCCTTCTTCTTCAGCTTTGACCTCCACTTGTGCGTCACGGGAGTATCACCAACAATCTTGGGCACAAGACCCCAAACCTCGTTTCCTCTGAGAGTAGTCATCTCCTCAGCCTTGGCGTCATTCTCCTCTTTGACTCCAGTAGTGTCGTCACATCTAGAAGGTACTCGCTCGACCTGAGGGCCTGCAAGAAAACATGAGACCAAGCTCACCGCGTTTCCTCCGCAATATCGAGCTGGTGGGTTGATGACCCTCTTCGATCTCCGAAGAGTCTGATCACGGTTAACCATCTCTGCTGCTCCTTTTGAACCAGCTCCGTTCCCGGACAAAACCAGAACAATGCTCCCCTTGCTTCCTGAACAAGAAGCCACCGCACTGGAACCAGAAGCACCTGGAGCAATGCTCCCCCTGCTACCTGAACCAGAAGCCTCCGCTCTTGAACAAGAACTGCCTGGAACATCGCTCCCCTTACTATCTAAACAAGAAGCACCTGGAGCAACGCTCCCCCTGCTTCCTGAACCAGAAACAACCGTCTTCGAGCCAGAAGCACCTGGAGCATCGCTCCCCCCGCTTCCCGACCCAGACGCCTCTGCCCCGGAGCTAGAACAACTTGGAGCTCCTGGTGACACAGGCAGCTCCATCTGAACCTTAGCAACAACCTCCTTTAGCCCACCGTCTAACCTGCTCTCCTCTAGCTCCACACATAAGCTACCCAATATGACGCCAGCTCATCGAAGACAACGTCTTTCGACACGATGAGCCTGTTTGTCGCGGGATCCATACAACCATCTCCTCTTCCGCTCATCATACCCAACAAAGACTAGCTTCGTCTTGAGAGCTTCCGGAGCGTGTACGTAGCAGGTAGAACCAAACACCCGTAGGTGCTTTACGTTGGGCTTCACCTCGAACATCAGCTCAACCGGAGTCTTTATGACGATCAGACTCAGAGACATCCGATTGATGACATAAACCGCGCAGATCATCCCTTCCGCCCAAAAGGCCTTAGGAATGCCTTTGCACAGAAGCCGACACTTGCAGTTCTCCGTCAAAAGACGGATCATCCGATCTGCAACACTACCTTGTTGTGAAGTATGTCCACGAGAGAGCTCCCTTCGGATCCCATGCTTCATGCAAATGTTCGAGAACACGGTTGAGCCGAACTCACCTCCGTTGCTCGTCCTCAACTTCTTGATCCGCAGACCAAGCTGACCCTCCACAAGATTCTTGAACTCCACAAACAAGCGGAACATGTTCGACTTCTCCTTCATGAAGTATACCCAAGTATACGTCGAATAGTCATCAACCAGAATCAGCATGTACCTGCTGCCTCCAAGACTGGTGGTGACGGTCGGTCCCACCAGATCACAATGGACAACCTCCAAAGGTGTTTTGCATCTAGACCGCCTTGTCAGACGTAAAGTAATAAACTTCACCATGTTGACATCCCGCGCAAACTTGACCGTCGCCGTAGGATGACAATCTAGGCAAGCCTCTCACGAGGCTCCTTACCGCCATTGCTTTCAGCTTGTCCACCCCCACATGCCCCAGTCTTTCATGCCAGATGACTGCACTATCACTGACTTTCATCCGATCAGCACCAGAACTTGTTGATGACCCAACCAAGTTCTTCTCCTTACTCCCAACATGAGCAGCGTTCACCGAGTGCAAGACAACCTTACACTCCTTCCTGAGGTGACCAGGTTGCTTGCATCTATAGCACCTTGGTCCTTCATTCCTCTCCCCATCACGCCTATGAGAACCACTCCTCTCTTGCTGATATGAAGTAGAAGGACCATCCTCCGTAACCAACTTCACCTCCTTGTTGAATAACCCATCAAGGGAAGTCCAAACCTCCGCAGCTGACCGACATCCGCTAATGCGGTCCAAGAGCTCCGATGAGATCACTTGCTTGAGAGTAGACTCCGCTCTCGCATTTGTCTCCTTCCAAACTCTCATCGCTTCAGCATTACCAACAGTAACCTCTTGCCTTTCTGCTCCGCACACTACCTTCCAAAGGTCCTCGCCAAGAAGATAACTCTCCATAAAAGACTTCCACCTCTTAAAGTTAGTCTGTGTTAGGAGTTCAATACCAAGACCTCTTGCATATCCCGCTTCCATGACTCTAACACAGGTTCCCTCTTCACAAGAGCAACAACAACTTCTAATTAATCATTGCTTATCCACTCCAACCTTCCTCTGATACCATGTTGAATTTTTGGATCTTGGAATGAGCAGGAGTTATATTAACTAAAAGGTTAGATCACAGCCAGATACACATGCAACAACAAAAATATTTATTGATAACAACAGTCTTCTTACAAGGCGAGACATACATGACGAGACATGATTCACCAAAATAACCAAAGGGAAAGCAGAAACAATTACAAGGCAAATCAAACCGCGCAGATTGAACAAGTAGCCGCCGGTTCTACTGCTGCACTATGGAGTCCGCATAGACCGCCAGGTCGCCAGACCGCAAACAAGGCCACGCGGACTGCCTGTTATTCCATTGCTGAGCTCTAGCCGCCGATCTGCAAGCCGCCTAACCGCGAGGTCGCCTAGCCGCCAGACCGCACAAGCTGCTGATGCCGAATTGAACAGACCGCCTGAAGCAGACGACTTATTGAACTGGGAAACTAGTTGCCAAAGAGAAAACCGCCTGGTCGCTATCCGCGACCTGCTGTTTACCGCCTGTTGCTAACCGCAGAGTCCGCACTGTCACTGACCTCAGTCAGAACCAAGTCCTAGCTTTCTAGCGCTATCCACACAACCTGCACAACACAAACCGGTCAACTCCTTCAACCCGCGCGGATACCAAAATCCAGTCCGCAACAACTATTCGCGAGTTCACTTACTATTCATTCGCCTTTTTCTTGATGTGACAGGGGTCCTATTTATAGACATGATGAGGAGTGTGGTCACCGCCCTAGCCGAAAGGATCACCGCCTCATCTCTCGGCAAGCACCAAGTGTATCCGCAGGCCGCGGATACATATCCAGTCCGCCGCGACATATGCAGGATAGCCAGATCGCCTAAGATTCACCAAGGCCGGACAACGACCCAGTCCGCCTTGTCGCCAAAGGCCAACCAGGACATAGACAGCAACCCGCAAACTCTGCAGCAACACCGCCTGTCCGCATATCTGCAGACACCACATCAGTTCGCACGCCCTGCGGACACATCGTCAGTCCGCACCTTCAAGTTCGCATCCAAGACACAACATCCAACTCCCGAACTTGGCGTACTGAGAAGCCCACATATCCTTGCGGACACAGCTCCAGTCAGCGCCCTGCGGACACAGCTCCAGTACGCATACCCCGAGCCCGCAGCCACGCCACCAAGAGGACAGCTGCCGGACTCAGCGGACAAGGAAGACCGTCCACAACTTCAGGCGGACACTGCACTAGTCCACACTCACCAAGGTTGCAACCAAGGCACAAGACAACTGCTGCTGAGCTTGGCGGACTGAGAAACAGTCCACGCTTATCCGCGCGATCACCCCGGACTGAGCAATCCTGGACTTGGTTTAGAACCAACCAAGTCCACTTCACCGGCCACAAGGTCCAGTCCGCACTTACTGGCGGACACTGGATCCAGTCCGCCAATCCCGGCGAACTCCAGCACCTGTCCGCACTAACTGGCGACCTCCGTGGCTTCCGCTAGCCGCTCCTCCAGAGCTAAACCAAGGCTTCTGCCAAGCCGGTCTGCCGTGCTCCAGTCCAATCCGCTTCTTGCCGGACTCCGCGATAGAGTCGCTATCTGCCCGGTTACCTTCTGGGATTCAACTACCTGCTGAGCATAAGCCGGCCTGGCAGGCCGCCGCCTCTGTTCGCATAGACCGCGCGAACAGACCGCCCAGGCCGCCAAAGAACAAGCCGTCTGCAACAGCTCTGCCGACCTGGCTATCCGCCTGTCCTGTCCGCATAGTCCGCACGGACAGGTCGCCCAGGTTGCCCAATCACCCACTTTCACTTCACCATTTTCAACAGACGCCGCCCAAAATGCTCATTTTAGCACTCTACAAATATCCAAAATATGATGGTTCTTGAAGTAAAATGACAAAATGAGCATTTTAAGTGATGCCCCGACCTTAATACTCCTGAAATGTCAGCCTTGGAGTGCAAAGTCCAAAAATCTGTAGTTAGTGGGTGCAAAGTATCAAATTTAAAAATTCGAAATGCAAAGTGCCAAAATAGAGCAATTTAGGAATGCAAGTGCCAAAAAGCCATTTCTTTCTTTATGCGTTTATTAGTGGTTATTCCTTAAAAAAGTTGGAACATTGCGGTTGGTAAGTTCTGAAGGTGATGTTAACTATAATTAGATTTTTATGTCTGTTTGACTCTATATGCTTTTGAACTCTTTCTCATTTGTTTAACATAATTAGATTTTTATGTCTGTTTGACTCTATATGCTTTTGAACTCTTTCTCATTTGTTTGGCACTGTAAGTTTGTGTAGAATGTGGTGTAAATTTATTCATATTACGCTAATCAATGCTGCGGCACTGCCTTGGACTTTACTTGTTGAGTGCCCTAATGCCGTGATACTATAGCCCAAGTAGGAATTAGACATAAGTATTCTTTACGTTTCTCTTTTTCCGACTGAGATCAAAAGTTGGTCATACCACCTTTGTTTAATCAAGGAAAGTGGTCATGACGTTTTGAATGTGGGAGTCATTGTAATAAGCCAAAATGTTTTGGAGGAAAAAATGATTTCCTAAGTGTTTTGGCTTCAAATATCTCCACTCAATGAGATTAAAGGTCCGTTTGGCTTGACATTTTTGCTCCGGCTAGTTTGAAAAAAACACAATAGTCATAAAATATGTGTTTGACATGACTACGGCTATGGGCGCCAATATGAAAAAAAACTAATTTTGAACATAAAAGTGGTTGTAGTTCCTTGGGTGAGGTCAGACGTTCACCAATGAAGGTTCATAATCACCATATTCATGATCGCCACAGCCATGCCAAATGGAGGCAATTGAAATACCTAAACCTATAGTATTATTGTGGAAAGCGATAAAGGGAAGTAAATGTCAGTCAAACATTAAATTGTAAATAATAAGTGAAGTTATTTCTGCCTTATGATTTTGAGCATTAGGAAACAACAAAATCTGTAGTCAAGGAGTTAGAATATTAAGATTAACTAACCATAGAACTCAGAAGGAGTAAGTAATTGGCACTTTTTTTGTATGGATTATGAAATAGAAACTTTGGCATATTGAGTATTTTATCAAAGTGTGTTGCATCATTAAGACAGAGAGGTGAATTAATGTCTTGGTCTTCAGAAGGAAAATTTGACTTACAAATATAATTTAACCAAAGAAAATAGAATTTGCATATACTTTGGTTAAGACTACTTGGAACACTAAACAAAAATATATGGAAACATTTATCCTTGATAAATAACAACCTACACACTAGAATATCAGCCTTCGTAATCACTATTATGGAACTATGGTTTCAATATAACAATAGTAATCTCATTCTTGTACAATGTTCCTAATTATATTATATAATTGGTCCAACTGCAAAACTATTACCTCAAGTGTTTGGTCCTCAGTAAGGTTTGTGCCAGTAGAAGTACTTGGTGAGAGGATCTTTGTAGGAATACTTGAAAAGATAAATTCGGATCCTATGATTAGTCACACTTACCACTTGCCATGTAAGCTCATGCAATAGTGTTAATTTCAGTCATCTTTTCTTGAAGAAAGCTCGAGCACTGGTTCACATTTTTTCATCCATGTATAGCTCGTCATTTTGGTAATGACGATATATGTCGACAACATTGAAAGTTGACGAGATACCCATTTAATCTGACAAATCAACCATGTAGGCGTTATCATTTATCATCTTTAGTATCTTGAAGGCTTTAAATTTTCTCTGCATTAGTTTCCCATATTGTCTACATGGAATTCACTCCTACCTCAAATACACCATAATATCTTCAACAACTCCAAATAACATTGTGTTTTCAATTGTTGCCCGCCAAAGTCCTATGTAAATTCTTGTGCACTTCTTCATTTAATAACTCTTTTCAACAATATCTACAGACTGAGGATGTGGTTGGGCTGCTTGGCATAAACGATTCCAATGATGACTTTCCTGTACACGACTAATTTACCGTGCTGCATTATGTTGTGTGCTCGGGATTGCGAGCGTGTGTGCCGGGAAAGAGGAGGGAAGTCCTCAAGAGAGGAGGAGAGGAGAGGCCGGCGAGCTATGGCAGCTGCGGTGGTCCTGCGGTGGTCCTGCGGTGAGATCGGCAGAGCGGCGCAGCAGGCGGGACTCGCTTGTCGCGATGTAGGCGGTAGCGGCTAGGGCTTTGTTTCCGTGGATTTAGAGAAGGGTAGAGAGAGAGAACTAGAGAGAGTTAGAGAAATTAAAATAAAGATACGTCTTGCTTCCTTTGTCTTGTCCACACACACACATATAAATATAGAGTTTATAAAAGTGCCCCTCCCTGGGCTTAGACATGGAGGATCGATTACGCATACAAAATTATAAAGTAGACTAGATAATTAGTTCGCGACATGCGCGACCCAAGCGGGACCAAGGCGGGGCCGTAACATCCCCACCCTGCCCAAAGACAAGCTTGCCCTCAAGCTGGGTCTATAGTGACGGTGGGCGTCGGATCTTCCGTGTCCGTGTCAGCATCCCGTTCAGACGCCGAGTCGTCGAGCTCCAACTAGAAGAGGCGCTTGCAGTGATGTCCGCGGAAATAGGGCTCGTCGCAGTTGTAACAGAGGCCCTTGGCACGACGGTCATTCATCTCCTGTGGCGACAGTCGTCGAATAACAGTTGGGCGGTCGGCATCGCGATCTGGAGCAGGGAGACTGGCTGTGGTCGCTGACATAGGTCGCAGAGGACGCTTGGACTCCTCAGTGTCCTGGTGATGTAGATGAGGGCGGTCCAGGAAAATCCAGCCGTAAGTTTCGCGCGCCCCGTTGCCCTCGTGTCGCGGGGGAAACAATTCTGGCAGAGTTGGCGGAATCGACACTTCACTGGAGGAGCCCGCTGTCGGGGGAGACGGTCGGTTAGCCGCGAGTTGGGTGGTGACGGTTGCAATGAGGGCGTTGTTGTTATCCGTGAGGAGCTTGGTGAGAGACTCAAAAACTTGCGAAAGGGAGGGCTGGTCGGCCATTGTGTAGGATGAATATGGTTGGTTGTCGGCGCCGGCGAGAGCGGAGGAAGAAGGGGCCGACAACGTAAGTTGCCCGGTAGAGGCAGCGAGCAAGGGGGCCCCTTCGAGGGAGGAGCCGAGAAGCATGCGCGGGGAAGAGGGGCCGGCGATCAGCGGTCGGTGCGAAGCGCGTTGCTGAATGGCGGACTACGCGGAGAAGTCGTGCGGGCCAGAGGAGGTCGGGGAGGGACCGGACGGGCTGCCGCAGGTTGGAGAAGGGTCGTGCGGGCCAAAGGAGGGAGGATCGGTGCTGAGCGAGCTGCAGGAGGTCGGGGCGAGGTCGCGCGGGCTAGAGGAGGGCGGATCGGCGCTGACCGAGCCGGAGTCGGCGGCGACAGAGCTCTGTCGGGGCAGATCCGGTGGTTTGGCGGTGGTGAGGAGCTTTCCCTCTGATACCAAGTTGTTGTGTGCTCGGGATTGCGAGCGTGTGAGCTGGGAAAGAGGAGGGAAGTCCTCAAGAGAGGAGGAGAGGAGAGGCCGGTGAGCTATGGCGGCTGCGGTGGTCCTGCGGTGAGATCGGCGGAGCGGCGCATCAGGCGGGACTCGCGTGTCGCGATGTAGGCGGCAGCGGCTAGGGCTTTGTTTCCGTGGATTTAGAGAAGGGTAGAGAGAGAGAGAACTAGAGAGAGAGTTTGAGAAATTAAAATAAAGATACTTCTTGCTTCCTTTGTCTTGACCACACACACACATATATATAGAGTTCATAAAAGTGCCCCCTCCCCGGGCTTAGACATGGAGGATCGATTACGCATACCAAATTATAAAGTAGACTAGATAATTAGTTTGCGACATGCACGACCCAGGCGGGACCAAGGCAGGACCGTAACACATTACTACCCTTTCGCTTGCGCATGAAAAAGTCCCATTGTTTTTCCCTTTACTAGAACATTGAATCATATTGCATTGTTTTATTGTTTTTCTTTATTTGGTCGCATGTCTACTGGTGAGTTATGATTTTGAAATCTAGTGAGGAGCCGTAGTGTCTCAATAGACTATACTAGAATGTATTTAGAAACTTTGGATCCCTGTTAGAGATAATTGTCTTTGGCACTCCAAAAACCACATGTATTTGATAAAAAATGTATTTGGTGATGTAGATTGCATTAGCTGTCCTCTTACAATGTATAATATGGACCATCTTGGAGAATTTGTCGGCCACCACAAATACAAAATCATTTACCCTTTGATTTCTCATTAATCCCAAGAAATAAACTCATTGATAAATATTCTTAATTATTGGCACTAGGAGCGGATATATGATCTTGTTACGGCTCCAAATGTTACAGAACTACACGACGACGAGCCACCATGACAATTCTGCACGCGCCGGACGCGCATATCCCAAGTGCCCACCGAGACCGGGGAGAATATTTAATAATAAATATGTTGCTATGTTTGTTGACATATTTTTAGTATTTCCTAATTTTAGTATTTCCTAATTTTCAGTATTTCCTAATTTCAGTATTTCCTTTTATATTCGCTCCTCGCCACTATAAGAGGACCGACGGACCTTGTAATCTTTATCTTGGAATGTATGAAGGTTTCTAGTATTGCTCCCTAATTTCGTCTCTTCTCGTTCTCCTTCATTCTCTCTCAGCCCCGCCGACCCTTCCCCTTGCCGTATTCCTTCTGGAATTTTTCCGTGATCGTATCAATTGGTCCGACCTGCCGCACCGCTCGCTCTCGCCGTTGGTGCTCGAGTTTGCCTAAGGAATTCAAAAATCTATCTCCCTGGTCCACAGACCCGCACAACACCCGATCCCCGCCGACCCGCGTCATCGCGACACTGCCTTGTTTTCACGACACATCACCCGATTCTGCGTCGCCATAGGAAAGACGAGTGGCCCGATTGTTGCCGCCGTTCCGCACGACGCGCGACCCAGCCGACTCCCGGTTCACCCTTGCCGGACATCCCGACCCCGATTCGCCTCCGGCATCACGCTGCCAGCTCCGATCCACCAGGTCCCGCCCTTTAACAACCGGATCGGCCCTCTAGCAAATGAATTAGCCCGCTCCACCTCCTCCAGCAGCCGGATCGGCCTCCGACGTCTTTTCCGCACTCGGTCCTCCCCGATCTGCCACAAAGACTCCTCCAACAACCGACTGATCCCGCCGCGCCCCAACCCCGCCGCTGCAACTCTCCGGATCTTCCGCCGCCCAGGGCCTCTATTCTGCATCGTTCTCTTCTCGGCGCCTGTCCCCGCTCCGCTCCAGGTATTGACCGTCCTTTGCCCGCGCCGCAGGGCTTCTATCAGCCGAATCTGCTTCCCCTTCCGTTTCTGCTGCAGGAAGGCCGCCACCCCGGACCTCTGTTCTGCTGTGCCGACCGTTGTACCTCCACGGACATCGTGGACATCACATCCAACCTGCATCATGGGCACCATGGCCGCCACCCAATCCGCCGCTCCCGGGCCGCTGTTCTTGCTGTCGCTGACCACCAACTCTCGACTTGATTTCTCTGACCTAGCTACACAAATCTTGGCCACATGCTCTTTCCTCCACGCCAAAGTTGATCGTCTTCTCGTGTACCACGGACGGGCTTCTGCAACCCCCCACGAGATTCCCTGCCCCAAGCCGTCTCCACCACGGCTGCCTCCTGCACCATGTGAAAGTTTTCCGGCCATGCCACCTCTCTCCACGGTCGCTAATGCACCACCTCTCTTTACGGTGGTCGTCCCTCCACCGCTTCCACCGGCCGCATCACCGCCTCTTCTGCCGCCCCGTCCGGTAAACTCGCCTCCCCCTTCACCGGCTCTTACTCCGGCGGCTCCAGTCTTGCCACCCTCTCCGATCATCTCACTGTCTCCTTTCTCGACTCTCGCTCTGCCGACCCCTGCCCTGGCGCTTCCACCGGCCGCATCGCCGCGTCTTCTGTCGCCCCGTGCTCCGCTGCCCCCAACAGATTCGTTCCTGCTGCCGGTCGTTGCGTCTCCGACATCCTTGTGGCAGCTGCTCACCACCGCCCCACCGACATTGCGGAAGCCATTACTTTCGCCGCTTGCCTTTCCGATGGTGCCGCCACTACTCACCAACACCGCTGCCACTGCTACGGTCTACTTGGCCTTGTTCTGGCGGGAGGTCAAGTTACCAGATGATCCGGCCACCCGCTTGGTACACAAGCTTAAGGGCAAGCTCGTTTTGAAGGAAGGATGAAGTGTTACGAGTCCAAATGTTACATAACTACACGACGGCGAGCCATCATGACAAATCCACACGCGCCGGGCGCGTATATCGCAAGAGCCCACCGAGACCGCAAAGAAATAATAAATAGATTGATATGTTTGTTGACGTATTTTTAGTATTTCCTAATTCCAGTATTTCCTAATCTTCAGTATTTTCTAATTTCAGTATTTCCTTTTATATTCGCTACTTCTCACTATAAGAGGGCCGACGGAACTTGTAATCTTTATCTTGGAATGTATGAAGGTTTCTTGGGTTGCTCTCTAATTTCGTTTCTTCTCGTTCTCCTTCATTCTCGCTCACACTCGCCGACCCTTCCCCTTGCCGGATTCCTCCTGGAATTTTTCCGTGATCGTATTAGATCTCGTATTCTATGATTTCTCCATGCTATTTGTACATAGTGCTTCTATTCTTTCTTTTCAATATCTATGAAATTGTGGCCTATATTAACTTGGTGATACTACAAGTAAGCTTGTTTCCTGATGCATCCTGCGACGCATTGTAGTCTTTTCTCCTATATATTTTTGGCAAAATTATCAAATTGGTTCCTAAACTTTGAGATTTTTTTCAAATCAGTCCCTAAACTTTCAAATGATTCAAATAGGTCCCTAAACTATTAAAACAAATTCAAAGTAATATCAAATTGGTCCCTATGAGGGTAGGATCCTTGTACTGGTTTTAATAGTTTAAGGACCTATTTGAATGATTTGAAAGTTTAGGGACTGATTTGAAAAAGTTCCCAAAGTTTAGGGATCAATTTGATAATTTTGCCTAAATTTTTTTATGCATTTTATTTCATGTTCTCGTTTCATGTACTTGTTCTCATTTCATGTGCTCGTTTGGCTCATCGGTTTGAGCGCCCGATGAGACCCTAAATAAAAGGTCCAATATTAGTAGTAGTAGGACAGTAAAAGGCAAACTTAAGTTATTTAAGAAAACATAAATTTAAAATTCAAAAAAGTTCAAAATTAAAATATTAATACACCTGATACAAGCAAGAATATGGAATTGAATGTTTGGAAATATCATTAGCAAGGAAAGTTATTTTTTGGGCATGTGAAGGCCACTGTGTATGAAAATAAAATTAAGAAAGAAATTATCTTGGAGAAGATTTCAACCCTTAAAAGGTCCACCGAGGAAGAATACCAAACATGATCAGACAGCAGAATGCGTATTTTCGCTTCTCTGCTAATTACCGATCAGCCCGCCCTTGGCCTCCCGCCGCCAGAGCCGTTGCCCCCGCGTCTAGAGAAGCACCCCGCCAGACCTGCCTCCAGCATCGGCTTTCACATCCGCCACGTCCGCTAAAGTTCCAGCCGCCGTCTCCAGGACTGTTTGGGAACGAACCGTTGGATCGTCGTCGACTTTGGAACCCTGTTCCAACGACCCGAGATACAAATGGCGTCGTCGACTTCGACTCATCTCCGGCTGCTGATCCAGACGCCCATCAGTTATTGCTTAGGAGACCTTTCTTCTTTTGAGAGAAGGGCTTGGAGGTACCACTGCCTCGCCGCTGCTTGCTTTGGGTACACTCGTTTGCTGCTTTGCATTTGTATAAATTTCATTTAATTTTTGATAACTTCCAAAACGACAAGTTTGACTTGCGCACACAAATTCAATTTATCCGCTCGACCCTTTCTATTTTTGTAAAAATTATTTTCTAGCCGCACTCTTTAAAATTCTGAGTTTTTCACCCCCTTAGTAGCGGTCTACATCATTGCTCCTCACGCGTGTATCCAACATTTTCCATGTAATTAGCAGATCACTTGAAAGTGAGGGTAAAATGTTGAGAATTACTCTAAGTAGGGTGGGAGTGAATAGAGTTATAAAGATTCTCAGCCACAGTCCTTCACAATTCAAGTCACAGTTAATTTATCAAACAGTAGAATTAATTAGCACTAAAAATTTTAAACAAAACTATAAAGATCTATAAAACCAGAAGACATACGATTTATAAAGGTTCCCCCTAAAAACTTGGGTACATCCTCTCTTCTACCCATTGGTAAGAATTTCATTAAACTGTGTCGAGTCTTTTGATAAGCGACTTTTAGTATCAATTTACTGAATCTTTTGATAAAGAGATTCACAAAACCAATACATTAGATCTTTTGATAAGGTGATCTACACAACCAATTGAATCTTTAATAAAGGGATTCTTAGGACCAGCTGAGTTTTTTGATAAGTAGACTCTTAGAACCAACTGAATCTTTCCAAGAGAGATTCTAAAATATTTTTTCTGAAATAGTGAATATAGAAGCAGAATTTTCCTCAATGTGATCCTTATACAACAAAGTTCTGAATGATCTGGTTTTTTGAAGCACTGTATGAATTCTTGTTTGAACTGCAACAGTAGTCAAAAATCCTCTTAAGTAGGGAGGACTGGATTAAATAGAGAGAAGATGAATCTTGTCTTGAGTGGAATCCCGAGGAAGAAGAGGAAAACCTCTTAGAGAAGAAAAGCCTTAGATACGAGAGATGAGATCTTATCAGTTGGGGTTCTTGGAGTGAACTTCTTATGAGAAGAGAGGAGAATTCTGAATCTTGGAGAAAAGAAGAGTCGATTCAGAAGAATAAGTTCACCATACCCATCATCTATTTGAATTCTTCATATGTATATATATATAATTATGCTGCAATTTGAAGTCCTTAATTTGTATCAATTATCATTATCACTTTCTTGAAATGAATCTGTTAGAGTTAGTATTTTCTATATGATGAGTTTAGTCCCACACCGCCTATCGGTGTTGGGTGTCATGTTGTGGTTCCTATATATTGCCCCTATGTGGATGAATAAAACTTGCACTTTCCATTTCCATTCTCCTTTCTACATGGTATCAGAGGCAGGTTCTGAGACCTAAACAAAATTTTTCCCGATCAGCTGATATTTCCCCCCGCTCCCGTCCCGACCTAAACCCCCCCGCCCCGTGCTTTCTTCTCCCACGCTCTGCTAGGGCTCACGCCCGCCGCTCCCGCTCCTGTCGACAGAGTCGATTTCTAATCCTGTCGACAGGAGCGGCTCCGTCTCCGCCGTCGCTGCCCTGTACTGCTTCTGCCTGCGACGTCGAGGGCTTCTCCGACTTCCGTCTCCGACATCAACCCCTTCGTTTTCCATCGCCGTCTGCGTCTTGTTCGCGCTTTCTCTCTGCGATCGACTTCGACGACTGTCCTTCTGCCGTCAACGCCTGCTCCGACGATCCCGTCGCCTTCTTCTCCAGTCGACGATCACGTCGTGCCGCCGACTCTGCTTCCCATCGACGCCAACGGCTTTGCTTCCGACGGCTGCTTCTTCTTCTTCTCCGGTGAGAACTTGTTCCCCTTCTCCCGTCGGCCATGGTTTCCCCTGTCGCTGCTTCTCCCGAGGATGCCGACGGCTCTGCTTCCGTCCGTTGTCGACGGTTCTGCTTCTCCCGACGGCTTTGCTCCG
The DNA here is from genome assembly GCA_039583875.1 of Platanthera guangdongensis. NCBI lineage: Eukaryota > Viridiplantae > Streptophyta > Magnoliopsida > Asparagales > Orchidaceae > Platanthera > Platanthera guangdongensis. The sequence continues at coordinate 169,807,454 of CM077147.1, forward strand.
TCTTTGCTTCTCTCCTGACGGCTGCTTCTTCCTATGCTCTGCTCAGCCGCTTCTTCTTCTCCGGCCTGCGGCTCTGCCGCTGCTTCTTCTCCGACCTGCTGCAGCTGCAGCTGCTTCTTCTCCAGCTGCCAGGCGCTGCTTCCTCTCCGTGCCGCTGCGGCTCTGCCGCTGCTCTCCTTCACCGGCGGCTACTTCTCTCTCCGTCTGCCGCTGCTTCTCCGGCCCGCTGCTGCTGCAGCAGCGTCTTCTCCGTCTGCGGCTGCTGCTCATCTTCTCCGGCCCCTTAGTAATTTGATATTGTTGTTGTTGTTTTTTTTTATTATTTTTATTTAAAGGTTGTTGTTGGGTTGTTGTAGTGCGTCTCTATGATTTCCGCCTTCTTGCACGTGATCTACGTGAGGGGGAGTGTACGTCACGGCCTCTAGGCGTAGTCTATACCTTCATGCACGTATTCCACGTGAGGGGGAGTGTTTGTGATATCGGCGACTCGAATGCTTCTTTCCCGACTCCTGCCTTAGTCACACCCGACCCCTAGGTATAACCTATGTCTTCTTGCACATGATCCACGTGAGGGGGAGTGTTTGTGATCATGACGACTCAGATACTTCTTTCCCGACTCCTGCCTTAGTCACACATGGCCCCTAGGTTGATTTCATATGTTGTTTGTGTCTTCTCGTCGTTTTCTCTGGATTTGGTAGGGTTGGTTTGGTCTTGCGTGGTTGACCTTGTTTCCGCTCCGAGTGTATCCAGCGTTGTCATGGTCGGTTTGCGGACCAACGTCGTGTGGCTCTTGCCCGGTTGAAGTATCCCCGGTGACACGCGGTTGGGCCTCGGTGGCTGTTGTTTTGTCCCACGCTGCCTTCCTTCTTTTACCTTCTATTTAATGTTGTGTTCAAGCTGTAGGCTTCCCCTTCAGCTTGAGAGGGAGTGTTAGAGTTAGTATTTTCTATATGATGAGTTTAGTCCCACACCGCCTATCGGTGTTGGGTGTCATGTTGTGGTTCCTATATATTGCCCTTATGTGGATGAATAAAACTTGCACTTTCCATTTCCATTCTCCTTTCTACAGAATCAATAATGGCTAGAATTATATTTGAATCAATGCCTAAAACTGCTCTGGAATTAGTGACAAAAGTCTGGAGAGAAATCGATATTCCGTTACTTATGCATCAAATACTTGTTGACATACGCATATTTTTTGAGTAGAGAGAATTCAACGTAGTCTGAATACTTGTGCTATGAACAAACTTTCCTTTTATAAAAATCTTGACGTAAGCTGAATACGTGTGCTCAGAACATACTTTTCTTTCAAACAGATCTTGACGTAAGGAACTGCGTCGTGCATCAATTACTTTTCGACGTAAAGACTTAGTCTTAGTTGACGTGCGTCGAATACATCTCGATGCACAAAGGTTTTAGTTGATTTTCCTTCTTGAGTGCATTCTGAGTATTCTGTAGCCTGTACCTGATTATAGCTCAATCTAGTACAACATATTGCCTTTCTATACATTTTATAGGCCCTAAATCACTTATTTTAATTTGACAAAAGATAGGGCACAATCGAGACAAAGGATCCATATAGCCGACCCCACTATAGTGTGATAAAGGCTTGAGTGTTGTTATTGTTATGCTAAATCAAGAGGTTTTTCCCAACAACTTCTTAACTAAGGGAGGCCCAAGGGATGCTCACAAGTCACCTTTCATCAAAAACCTTCATATACATAGTAGTTTTTTACATGGCATTTCTATCACATTTTCTTCCACATTTCCTTGTAATGTTCATTACCTTTATAAGACTCCTTCAAATAGTCCAATTTTGTTGCCCCTCATGGTGTCTCCAACATTTGCCATGTAATTATCAGACGACTTCTTCTCCAAGGAAGGTGCGAGCGTTGCACACAAGTTACTCTTTATCAAAAAAATTTCATGTACGTAGTAGTCTTTTGCATAGTGTTTATATCACAACTTCTTCCGTATTGTTGAAGCCAAAAATGACCTCAACGGGAGTTCAAAAACAGGGGCGCAGCCAACACCTACTTCTCTCAAGCCTCAACCCTCGACTAGATGCAAAGGACCTAAGACTGACCCAAAGCCTCAGCAGGGAGGTCTCACCTCACACCCGAAAGATCTCTGAGAACTTCCCCTCCAAAGCCAAAAGCTGGGCTAGGAGCTCCTCAGAAAGCACTGGAAGCTGGGAGATAATGACAGCTTGCTTTCTAAGGAGCCCTTGTGGGTCTATTTATAGTTTTCTGAGTTGGATCTGCTAATAACCATATTGGGCTGGCCTGAAATTACCTAAGTACCCTTGGTTGGTCTGCCCATAGCCAAATCCCGCGGTTTTCTTGAGGGTACGTGGGTAAATTTTCCTGAGGGCAATTTTGTCATTTTACCTTAGGCCTTGGACCTCACTCGGCGAGAGCTCTGAACCGAGAGCCTTTTGTCCAGAGCCCGGCGCAAGCGTTCTCGCTTGCCTATAGGCGAGAGCTTCTTCAAGACGATCCGGGTTCGACGATTTGGCTGCGCTCGACGATCTGGATTCGACGATTGTCGAGCGCGGGACGCCTTGCGGGCGAGAGCTCCTTTGAGACAGAGGCTCGGCGCTTGCGCAAGCGTTCCCGCCTACTTGAGCGAGATCTTCCTTAGGGCGAGAGCTCCTTTGGTTAGCCTAATTGAGACCATTGCGCCTCCTGGTCCGACTCAGCGAATATGGGGTTGTACACAATTCTCGCTCTTTTTGAGCTAGCTCTGCGCTCGAAAAGACACGTCCCACCCAAAAATATTCGCTGAGCAGTGTCAACATCAGGGAATCTTTCGGTGGGCCATACCGTGGCTATAAATATGTGTGCTGATAGACGGTCATAATTCTCCCATTGAATCATCATTCTTCGCCTAAGTTCTCGCCTCCTCTTGCGTTGCCTTCCAAGCGCGCCGGCAAACCGCTCCCGCAGGATCTTCAAGACCGCATCAATGCGGCACAGGCGCGAGCCAAGGCTAACAGCGCCCTGGTTGCCCCATGGTTGGCGAGGCAGTCGTCAGTCGCTGAGCCTTCTCTGCCCAAGAAGAAAAAGAAGAAAGCGAAGGTGGTTCAGCGGGACCTGCCCCGCGAGAACAGGAGCCCGCCTACCCCGACCCCAAGCCGCGCGGATGATCCCTCTCCACAGAAGGTATGTCCGACTCACTGATCATTGAAACTACTAGTTATTTATGCGGGAGGATTTGCAGCTGACGCGAGACTTCTCGCAGGAAACGGTTCCCGACGTCGTCAGGTCCCCGCGGGAACCCTTGGATCCATCATCTCGTCCTCTTGAGGACCAACCACGGGTCTCAGAGGTGGCTCCTCCGCTTGACCCGAGAACCGCAGGTAACTGTTCCGCTCTCGTTCTTAACTCAAATCTCCGAATGCTGAATCGTCTTTCCGCAGCGCCGGCTTCCGCCCAGCCGGGTCTCGCTACCCGGGAGAACGAAGCAAGGGCTGCGAATCAGCCTGCCCTCGCGGTTGATTCCTCCCTACCGGCGAGAGGAATGATTGCTGAATCTTCCGCAGTTCCACTGGATGCCAGCCATCCCGCGGGAGAGGAGACCTCCCCCCCCGCTTCTGGCCGAGTCGGGATCACTACTCACAAAATCTACCCCCCGGGGAAAGGAAAGCCGATCCATCTACTCTTTGGAGCTGGGGGGGGGGGGGCTGGGTCTTCTCGCCTGCCGTTGACCGAGGGTTCTCTCCATGCTGCAGGTATGCGGTACGTTTATTACAATAATCCTTTAGCTCTCGTTATAACTGGAATTATTTTGTTAGGGGATCTGGGCTCGCGGTCTGGAGCTGAGGTAGAGGAAGAAGAAGAAGAAGAAGAAGACAGGGAGGGGGAAGACGGCGAGAGCTCCCCCTTTCCTTCATCTGACGAGATGGAGGAGATCCTGACCAGTGCCGGGAGCGCTAGAAGACGGGGGAAGAAGGTTGCCGCCGTCCTATCGAAGCTTATCCGGCGGGAACGGGCCCGTGACCTCGCGGCGAAAGAGTTTCGCCAATCAGTGGAGAAGAGGCTGGAGGCTCTGGAGCGAGACTACCTCATCGGCGAGATGGATCGGCCAGGTGGGCCCACCGCCGGGTCTTCCCTTGAAAGGTGCATTGCGCGGATCCGGGACCTGTCTCGCCGGATCAACCTAGGGTGCACCGTCATGTCGTCCTACTACAACCCGCAGGCGCCCCCAAGGACTAGGCAACGGGAGCGAGGACGATGGCGGTGGGAACCTTACTGACTGGCGAGACCTCACCCCTCCTTGCCCCCGACCTTCCCCTTCTCCATTGTACCCCGTTAATTTTATCTCAATCGATACTTCTGATATTAACGTTGCTGCTTTCTATTCAGCTCTCGCTGGACGAGAGTAATGATTATTGCTGTTATTTTGTATCCTGCTTAGTTTTCGCTCGGCGAGAGCAACCTGGCCTCCCGTTTTCGCGGTTATTATTATTGTTACTTCTTACTTAGCTCTCTCGCGCCGCGAGAGCAAACCTGCTCTCGTTTATTTGTCGAATGTCATCTCACAAGACTTGCGCCAATCACCTGTCAGTCAGTCAAACTTGGGCGGGAAAATGAAGCGCCGCCGACTCAGGGCGTGACGGCTGTACCTCCGCCGCCTTTTTGAAAACAGTCGTAATGATTACGGTTTTCTATAAATAGAGAAGCTCACCTACCATATTCATTTCTCCGACCCAAATTCTCTCTTTTCCCCGGTCGTTCTCGCGGCTTGCTGAAAGCTCTCGCTTGCTTTCGCCTTCTCCTTCCACTTTCGCACGGTTCTCGCTCTCGCCTCCCTCCTAAAGGCCTCGCCTATAACTTCTCCAACACGATGCCGGGCGGAAGCGAGGGACGTTCAAATTGTGCGGAAGCTTTCCAGAAGCACCTGTTTCCTTCCTTCACCCTCACCGTGGACGAGTTCAACCTGACCCAAACTCGCTACGTTCCCGCCGGCTTCACCGCGCGGAACCCCGGCAACCACGATAAGGTAAACAGTGCGGCGGAGGGGGGGCTCGCCATCCCCCTTGAGCACTTTGAGGTGGGCTTCCGCCTCCCGCTGTGGCCCGAGATGCGCCGGGCCCTCCGGTATTACAGAGTGGTTCCCGCGCAACTGAATCCAAATTCGGTTGCGATTCTCGTGGTTTTCATATGCTACATGCGATCCGAGAGGATCGAGTTCAGCCTGACAATCTTCCGGAAGCTGTTCACCTTCCGCGCCAAAGGAGGGGTGGTCTTCTTTTCAGGACAACTGCTGAAGACCACCGGTCTCGCTAACAAGCACCACCACTGGGGCGAGATGTTCATCTTCGTTTCCGGCGACTTCGGGAACGTGCCTCTCGCGCCCATTCAATATGAGGACGCCGCCTACAAACCCCCCTCCTTGGGCTCACGCGAGAGCGCCCTCCTCGAGTTCTTCAGGACCAAGGACTTCGACGTCCAGTTCCTCCGGCGAGACGTGGATTCACTCCCCCCCGTGTCTCCTGGAGAAGGTAAGGTCTCGCCTTTGTCTTGTCCATACCCTTTCTTCTCAAGGTTAGAACTGAGTGATGTCGTTTTCACAGGAGAGCGCGAGATCCCTCTACACCAACCCTTCGACGAGGCTCGTGCTACCGAGATCCAACCTGCGAGAGACCCGCTGGCTCTTGCGAAAGCCGCGGCGCAAGCCTGCCGGGACGAGCCGGCCCCGCCTCCCTCAACCGCCGCCGGGAAGCGAAAGCCCGGCGTCCCTCTGCCCCCACCGTTCAAGAGGCCCAAGGTAACGAACGCCGAGAAGGATAAAGCCGTTGCGGTGCCGCCCTCTCAACCTCTCGCTCCGGGCCGCTCTTTCGAAGAGATCCTGCAGGTCGTCAGCGAGATCGCGGCCACCAGAGGCGGCGCTGAGGCCCCTACCGAGAACCTCCCGGCCCCTGGTGGCGCGGATGGTGAGGGAACCGCCGCCGGGACCTCCGGCCAGTCTCCGCCTGGAGAGGTGCCGCGGGGCCACCGCAATTTTGGTCTCGGCATGAAGTGCCTGGACGCAGAAAAGAAGCCACTGCTTCAGTGGGACCCTGACATCAACAGGGTCTCGATTTCGTCGCTTCTGCCTAGCTGGGCGGAGCGAGACGAGGTCACCGGCGAGGCCTTCGCCTTGGGCTACTGCCTCTACAGCCGCGAGAACGCCAGCGTCTACGACCGGATGACCACCAGGCTCCTGGCTTATGACTCCACCCGCGCTCTGATGCGTGGGCTGGAGCTTGCGCATATGTGTGCTCGCCGGAGCATCACCATCGACCGCAACTTCCAGGACATGCTCAATGCCAGGGAGGACGCGGTGGCTCAGGCGGCCACTTTGACGAAGGAGCTGGCAGACGCCAAGCAAGAGCTGTCTTCGCGCCAGGCGGAAGAGGTAAGCGAGATATTTCACGGCACTTGCTCTCGCCACTGTAGATTTCAACTCCTTTCCCTTTCATGCTAACCTCTCGCTGTTCAGGATTCTGCCCAAGCAGCGCTTCGCTCGGAACTGGCACAGACGCGATACGAGAATGTCCTGTTGAGGGAGCAGATTGCGCGCCTGGAGGCGAATGCGGCCCCCCCGCTGGACGAGATGTTGAAGAGCCTCCTCTACTCAGTCTATGACATCGACAAGCTTCTTCAGGCCAACGCGCAAGCTACAGTCAGGATGACCCTAGAGACGCTGCGAGATGTCAAATGCTGGGATGGGAGGGGCAAAAACATTACCGCTCAACAGCTCGTCCCCTGGCTCTTCGAGCCTATCCCAAAGCCCCCGGGCGCGCCTGATACCCCACCCTCGGATGTCCCGAAATCTCCCGCCGCGGGTGGCGAGACATCCGGGGAGAGCTCAGGCGAGAGCTCCAGCGGGAGTTCGAGCGGGAGCTCTGAGGGGTACAGCTTGTCTCCCTGAGGCCCCCCCTTTTTGTTTCTTTTTCCTTTTCATGTACTGAGCGAGAACGCTCTGGATCTGTAATCATATATATAGAATATATTGTAAATGTTTCATTGTAAATGCTATATATTGTCTCCTTTTTTTATTACCAACGCGCTTGACATTGTTCCGGCCGAGTGCTTCTCAAGCACGCTTCCGCCAAGGTTCTTGGCCTCCTAGGGTAGCTTCCCTTAGTGACGGATAGGCGGGAACCTGCCGAAAGAGCCCAGGACTTAGATGTTTCGCTTCCGCGCTCTGCCGAATACCGTCTGCTGGGAACATTGCTCGTGGGCCCTTCGAGGCTGTCGCTCTTTAGCTTGCGTGAACCGTCAACGCTTTCGCATAACGTTTCCCCCTGTCTAAGGATATTATGAGCCTTCCTGCCGGGAACCTCCTTCGGCGAGATCTCCTTGGCGGGGGCCTCCCTGCCGAGATCAGTTCTCGCCGAAACCTCTCCTATCTTCCCCTCTTTCTATTTCGTGTTCCGGGTGTGTTTCCTACCTTCTCAAACCAAACCTATCCCCCACAGGCGAGCCTTCGGACCTGCCAGCTAGGTGAGAGCCTGCGCAGCGGGTCTACCTGGGGCCGAGCCGAGCTCGGGGTGCCGATGAAGTTTCCACAAACCAAACCTATCCCCCACAGGCGAGCCTTTGGACCTGCCAGCTAGATGAGAGCCTGCGCAGTGGGTCTACCTGGGGCCGAGCCGAGCTCGGGGTGCCGATGACGTTTTCTCAAACCAATCCTATCCCCCACAGGCGAGCCTTCAGACCTGCCAGCTAGATGAGAGCCTGCGCAGCGGGTCTATCTGGGGCCGAGCCGAGCTCGGGGTGCCGATGACGTTTCCTCAAACCAAACCTATCCCCCACAGGCGAGCCTTCGGACCTGCCAGCTAGATGAGAGCCTGCGCAGCGGGTCTACCTGGGGCCGAGCCGAGCTCGGGGTGCTGATGACGTTTCCTCAAACCAAACCTATCCCTCACAGGCGAGCCTTCAGACCTGCCAGCTAGATGAGAGCCTGCGCAACGGGTCTCCCTGGGGCCGAGCCGAGCTCGGGGTGCCGATGACGTTTCCTCAAACCAAACCTATCCCCCACAGGAGAGCCTTCGGACCTGCCAGCTAGATGAGAGCCTGCGCAGCGGGTCTACCTGGGGCCGAGCTGAGCTCGGGGTGCCGATGACGTTTCCTCAAACCAAACCTATCCCCAACAGGAGAGCCTTCGGACCTGCCAGCTAGATGAGAGCATGCGCATCGGGTCTACCTGGGGCCGAGCCGAGCTCTGGGTGCCGATGACGTTTTCTCAAACCAAACCTATCCCCCACAGGCGAGCCTTCGGACCTGCCAGCTAGATGAGAGCTTGCGCAGCGGGTCTACCTGGGGCCGAGCCGAGCTCGGGGTGCCGATGAAGTTTCCACAAACCAAACCTATCCCCCACAGACGAGCCTTCGGACCTGCCAGCTAGATGAGAGCCTGCGCAACGGGTCTACCTGGGGCCGAGCCGAGCTCGGGGTGCTACAAAACACATAATTACGTCATATTATAAAAAATTGGACAATAGTTAAGAGAAAATCAACTGATGTATAATAAGTTTATTTTTGAGATACATGATTACATCCTTCCCCCCTCATGGGTAGAAGCGTTTTAGGTCATCAGCGCTTCAGGTGTGACTTAGGGCCCTCCCCTCCACGTCCTGGAGGTAGTATCCTCCTGTTCCGAGGACTTCCTTCACTATGTATGGTCCTTCCCAGTTCGGGTTGAGCTTGCCCACGGGAGCCGACCTTCCTGCCGCGTCAACCTTTCTCAGCACCAGATCTCCTTCGGCAAACTGCTTGACCCTGACATGCTTATCAAAATACTTGGCCATCCGCCGCTTGACCTCTTCTTGCCTGATAGCTGCCACGTCTCGCAGTTCTTCCACCATATCTAGCGAGAGGCGTTGCCCCTCCTCATTCTCCAACCTCCAAGTTTCATCGCCTTCGCCCGCGGCCGTGACCCGTGGGGACCGAACCTCGAACTCCACTGATAGGACCGCCTCACACCCATGAGAAAGCTTGAAGGGGGTCTCACCGGTGGCCGTGTTCGGGGTTGTTCGCAAGGCCCATAGGACTGAGGGGAGCTGCTCCACCCAGTTTCCCTTTAAGTTCTCCACCTTTTTCTTTAGTAGGTTCACAATGATTTTGTTCGCTGCTTCCACCTGGCCGTTGCTCCGGGGGTGATGGACAGAGGCGAATCTGAGGTCTATCCCCAATTGGGCGCAGAAGCTGATGAACTCTTCACTGGCAAACTGGGGGCCGTTATCTGTCACTATTGCTTGAGGCAGTCCGTGTCTGCATATGATCTCTCCCCAGATGAAGTTCCTTATGACTTGCGAGGTGACCTTGGCTAGGGCCTTAACCTCCAACCATTTTGAGAAATAATCGATCATGACCAAGAGGAACCTCCTCTGTCCACTAGACGGAGGAAAAAGTCCAACCAAATCCATCCCCCAGATGGCGAACGGCCACGGTGCCGTGATGCTTCGGAGTCTTTGAGCCGCCAAGAGCTGAAGGGGGGCGCAAAGCTGACACTTTTTACATCTCCTTGCGAATTCCGCGGCATCCTTCCTTAGGGTGGGCCAGAAGTACCCCTGTCTGACCACCCTTGCCTCCAACATCCTCCCTCCAGAATGACTGCCGCACTCGCCCGAGTGCACCTCCCCCAAGATCCTCGGGGTCTCTTCTTCGGTCACACATCTGGCTAGGAGCCCTGACAACATCTTACAATGCAGGCCCCCTTCTGCCATCAGGTAGTGAGCTGCCTTGCGCGTGAAGCTTTTCCCGTCCTTGGCCCCCTCTGGAAGTTCGCCGGTGGTTAGGAAGGTCACCAATGGATCCACCCACGAGGGTCGCCGATCCACCACCATCAACTCTCCTTCCTCAATAGTCGGTCGGAATAGCTCTGTCAAGGTCCCTCCTCCCCGAGGTCCAAACTTGGCTAATCGATCGGCAACTATACTTTCTTCCCTTGGAACATGTTGGATTGAGAATGACCGAAACCCACCGATGATCGCCCTTACCTTGGAGAGGTATTTGATGAGGGTAGGCTCCCGAGCTTCAAACTCTCCCCGGATCTGTGACGCTACTACCTTTGAGTCCGTGAAAGCTTCCACATCCTGAATCTCCAGTTCCTTTGCCAAGCGAAGGCCGACGATCACGGCCTCATACTCCGCTTGATTGTTGGTCACCGGGAAATGGTAAGCCACCGCCTGCTCTATCGCGACTCCCTGGGGGCTGATCAGCACCACTCCTCCTTCGAGGGAATGTTTTCCCGAGTCCCCATCGACCATCATCTTCCATGCTTCCCGTGGCTGCTGCTCTCCCTCTTCGACTTCAACAACATAATCTGTTAGGAATTCCGCCACTGCCTGCGCCTTGATGGAGAGTCTTGGAACAAAAGAGATGTCGAACTCGCTTAGCTCAATAGACCACTTAGCAAGTCTCCCCGAGTGCTCTACTCCTTCGAAGATCTTGCGAAGAGGATGGTCGGTCACCACCCTAATCGAATGTGCTTGAAAGTACGGCCGGAGTTTTCTTGCTGAGATGACCAAGGCGTATGCTAGCTTTTCGAGGATGGGGTAGCGGAGCTCTGCTTTCTTCAATATCCGGCTGACGTAGTAGATGGGCAGCTGCTTCTTTCCTTCTCCCCTTACTAGGACGGAGCTTACCGCCTCCGCTCCTACTCCAAGGTACAAGGTCAGGTCCTCCCCTTCTTTTGGACTCTGAAGCAGAGGGGCCTGAGAGAGCTGCCTCTTCAGCCCCTGGAAGGCTTCCTCGCACTCGGCGGTCCACTCAAACCTCTGGTTCTCCCGCAACACCTTAAAGAATGAGGAACACTTATCTCCTGACCTGGAGAGGAACCTGCTTAGCCCAGCCAGTTTTCCTGTCAAACGCTGGACTTCCTTGGCGTCACCAGGTGATTCCAGATCCAGGATGGCCTTCACCTTGTCCGGGTTGGGCTCCACCCCTGTCGGGGTCAAGAGATGCCCAAGGAACTTCCCGCGGCTGGCCCCGAAGACACACTTCAAGGGGTTCAGCTTCATCTTGAACCTCCTTAGGGTGGTGAATGTCACTTCTAGATCTTTCAGGTGCGAATCCACGCACTTGCTTTTGATCATCAGGTCGTCGACGTAGACCTCCAAATTTCTCCCCCTTTGATCTCGAAAGACCCGATCCATCATGCGTTGGTATGTAGCCCCTGCGTTCTTCAACCTAAAGGGCATCATTTTGTAACTGAAGCATCCCTCACTCGTGATGAAAGAAACATCCTTGACATCGGGAGGGTGCATCCGGATCTGGTGATAACCCGAAAAAGCATCTAAAAAGCTCATGATAGAAAAACCGACGGCTGAATCAACCAGCGCGTCGATCCGAGGTAGGGGGTAGCAATCCTTAGGGCATGATTTATTTAACAAAGAAAAGTCAATACACATTCTCCATTTACCACCCCTTTTTTTAACCATTACCACATTGGAGATCCAGCCTGTATACTGGATCTCTGAGATGAAGCCGGCCTCCAGGAGCTTCCTGACCTCCTCGCGGATGGGCTCCTCCAGCTTGGTGGCAATGACCCTCATCTTCTGGCGTATGGGGCGAGTGCGGGGTCCAGGTTCAGGCGGTGACAGGCCACATCCGCGTCGATGCCCGGCATGTCCGCTGCGCTCCAGGCGAAGATGTCGACGTTGTTTTGAATGCAAGCCCGCACTCGCTCCCGGGCCTCGGGACTCAAGCCCCCGCTGACCCGCACCCTTTGCACCTGCCCTGCACTGGTGAAGACCTCCATCTCCACCACTTCCTCGGTCGGCTCCAGCCGCGACTGCTCCCAGCCGACCCTTGTCTCTTCCTCCAGCTCCAGCTCTCCCCTTTCTACCTCCTCCTCGATCTCCATTGCCTCCTCCAGCCCCTCCTGCTGCCGCTCAACTTCTACGCCCCTCCGGGCCTCTCCCTCAGTTCCTCCTGCTTCCTGTTTTCCTACCTCCATCGCCCCTTCCGGGCTCTCCTGCTCCTCGTCCCTCTGGACCCCCTGCACATCTCCTTCCTGCTCTTCCTCAATCTCCTCCCCCCTGACTTCTTCCTCAGCTTCCTGTTCTTCTACCTCCATCGCCCCTTCCGGGCTCTCCTGCTCCTCGTCCCTCTGGACCCCCTGCACATCTCCTTCTTGCTCTTCCTCAATCTCCTCCCCTCTGACTTCTTCCTCAGCTTCCTCTCTGTCCTCCTCCAAGCTCATCTCCTCCCTGACAACCTCTTCTTGCGCCGCCATCTCCTTTTCCAACTCCTCTGCCTCTGCCATCCACGGTATGGTGTTGACGGTCGTAACGTAGCACTGTCTCGCCACCTTCGGGTCCCCTCTTACCCTGACCTGCACCCCTCCATTGTTGAACTTGAGGCACTGATGAAACGAGCAGGGGACGCAGCGAAAGGCGCTGATGAGGGGGCGCCCAAAGATGACGTTATAGCTGCTTGGGGCGTCCACGATCACGAACCTGCAGTTCCGTGACATGCCCCCCAACTTTACGTGCAGCCCTACTCCTCCTTCCACTTCCTTCCTCTCTCCGGAGAACCCGAACAACGGCCCGTCCGAGGCCAAGATCCTTTTCCCTTCCACCCTCATCTCATCGAAGGCCTCCAACCCAACCGGTTGTTAGGCTCCCGGGCCCCCCATCCCTGCTGCTGCCCCTGCCTTCGGGGCTCTTCCCTCCTCCTTTCTTCTCTCTGTTCCCTCTGCTCTCTTGGCTCCTTCTGCCTTCCCGCTGTAGGCTCCTTCACATCATCCTCCGCTAGCCTGACCAACTTCCTGGCGAATGCTGGGTTTGCTCTCTCGAAGTCGATCTCCTTTGCCGCCCTCTCCATGAGCTCCTCAAAGGAGAGGGGGGGGGGGGGCACTCTTTTTAACTCCATACTGAAAAATCCCGGCCTCAGCCCCAGGGTAAAGGCGAGCATTAATGCGTACCCTGGGACCTCCTGGACCAGGAGGATCTCTTCTTGGAATCGGTCGACATAGTGACCCAATGTCTCATCTGGCTTCTGCCTCACTGCAAACAGGCACTCCGCCTCCTTCTTCCGCTTCTTCGATGTTGAGAATCTCAGCAGAAAACTCCTTCGCAGATCCTCAAAGCAATAGATTGACCTCGCTGACAACTGATGGAACCAATCCCGAGCCTTCTCCTTCAACGTGATGGCAAATAGCCGGCACTTGAAGGCATCCGTCATCTGCCTTATCGAAACGACATCTTCAAACTACTGCACGTGCTGTACGTGGTCATCCTTCCCCGAGTAGTAGGATATGTCAGGCTCCCGGAACCCCTCCGGTACCGGAGCTGAGATGATGAGCTCGCTGAACGGGCTCTCACCTCCTGCCTGGCGAGAGGGCACGTCCCGCGGCCTCGGCTGGCTGGCCCGATCCGCGAGGCCGTGCCCGGGGAAAAGCTCTCGCACCGCTGTCTCCTTTTCGCCCAAGTTTGTCAAAGCTTCCTTGCCCGGGCGCTGGCTCTGGCCTGGGAAGAGCTCCCGCGCCGCCACATCTCTCTCGCCAGCCTCCGCCGGAACCTCCTTCCCCGGGCGCTGTCCAGGGGCGTTCTCGCCTAGGAGCGGGACCTCCTCTATCAGAACCTGAGGTGTGGCCCACTCGCTTCTGGCCGAGAAGGCCAAGCTGATAGTCTGCAGGACTTCTCGCCTGAATTCATCCAGCATCTTCCTCGTCGCTTCCTCTCCCCGGGTGGGGGAGCCTCCAGAACCAGACCCTTCACCTTCACCTCCAGCCATGGGACAAAACTTAAGGCTTTCTTGTATCAACTGCTTTCCGCGCTCACCGCACCAGAACTGTTGAAGCCAAAAATGACCTCAACGGGAGTTCAAAAACAGGGGCGCAGCCAACACCTACTTCTCTCAAGCCTCAACCCTCGACTAGATGCAAAGGACCTAAGACTAACCCAAAGCCTCAGCAGGGAGGTCCCACCTCACACCCGAAAGATCTCTGAGAGCTTCCCCTCCAAAGCCAAAAGCTGGGCTAGGAGCTCCTCAGAAAGCACTGGAAGCTGGGAGATAATGACAGCTTGCTTTTTAAGGAGCCCTTGTGGGTCTATTTATAGTTTTCTGAGTTGGATCTGCTAATAACCATATTGGGCTGGCCTGAAATTACCTAAGTACCCTTGGTTGGTCTGCCCATAGCCAAATCCCGCGGTTTTCCTGAGGGTACGGGGGTAAATTTACCTGAGGGCAATTTAGTCATTTTACCTTAGGCCTTGGACCTCACTCGGCGAGAGCTCTGAACCGAGAGCCTTTTGTCCAGAGCCCGGCGCAAGCGTTCTCGCTTGCCTATAGGCGAGAGCTTCTTCAAGACAATCCGGGTTCGACGATTTGGCTGCGCTCGACGATCTGGATTCGACGATTGTCGAGCGCGGGACGCCTTGCGGGCGAGAGCTCCTTTGAGACAGAGGCTCGGCGCTTGCGCAAGCGTTCCCGCCTACTTGGGCGAGATCTTCCTTAGGGCGAGAGCTCCTTTGGCTAGCCTAATTGAGACCATTGCGCCTCCTGGTCCGACTCAGCGAATATGGGGTTGTACACATCTCCTTGCAATATTTATCACCTTCATAAAGCTCCTTCAAACAGTGTAGTTTGGATACTTGATTCATTGTTTTCAATAGTGTAGATCTTCATAAAGCTCTTATTGTTGACACCACCTTTGTACACGACCTTACATGGAAACTGCTATAGAAAATAATAATATCTTGTATTCATGTTGTTGTAGTGTCTTTGAATGCTCAAATACAATGAATATAACACATGCTCTTTGTGTTATATGTAACTCTCACTGCAGAAGGCATATGTTTCCCCCGCGACAACACATCTTCAATGTCGATTCCAATGACATCATATTCCACCTCAAAGTGTTTAATCAGAAAGGGTGAATAATTGGGGAATACATAACCTTTTCTTAATCTCATCAAAGCTTGCATCTGGGCTCCTGTTACCACTAGGAATGGAGAGCGACAACAACCCTAAATCTGAGAGAAAAAAACAGAAGAGTGGAAGAGAAATAACCTCAACGGTTCCTAATATTTTATAATACTATTCAAGATACCAGTTACATGACCCCAGTGGGTTATATAATACCCCTTGGTCTGAATAAAAAAGAAAAGAAAAGATACACACGTCTTAATTATTTTCCTCTGACGTGCCATTAGCGGGTCTATCGTGACGCTTGTATACCCGCCACACTCGAGGATGCCACTCTCTTTCCTCTATATCCGTAGCAATGTCGCACTTTGAAAAAATTTGTCGTGTGCTCAGGAAAAAGTTCGGAAAATGAGTATGAAAAATAAACCGGTCCACCCATGTGGCCTCTGATGGTGGACGATCACACCAGGGCACCAAAACCTACTCGACTGAGGACTCCTCTCGGCTGATGGTGCATGCGTCCTTGATGATCTGAGGAAGGTAGTTTGATATGGTAAGCTCGAGAGCTGATAGGGGCAGAGACGCCTCAACCTGATGGTCTTCAATAATCCTTTTGAGCTGAGAGGTGTGAAACACCAGGTGGATGTGGTTGAAAGCACAAACGATGCACCTGAGTGCACGCCAGTGCAACAATCTCTAATGAGCCGTGTAACTTGACCGCTAGCTTGGAGTGGGTCCGCGGTGTGACCAAAATTTAGCACCGCGATCGAAGCTTGACGAGCATAATATCTCCTTCAGTGAATTGGACGTTGCAGCGGTGGCAGTTGGCAAAGGCAGCTATCCGGTCCTGCACACTCTAAATGTGCTGGCGCAACTAGAGGAGTATGAAATTCCGATTGCGGAGCAGATTAGACAGAGGTGCTGCAACGCATTCGCCAGGGAGAGTGCACGCGAGAGATGGAGGGGGTCGTCCATAGACTGCCTAAAATGGAGTGGTGCTGGAACTCGTGTGGAAAGAGGTGTTGTACGAGTACTCTGCCAATGAAAGTCAATCCGCCCATGCCCGTGGGTGATCACACACAAAACATCGCAAATGTCTCCAAACTACAATTTATGACCTCAGACTGCCCGTTCATCTGGGGGTGATAAGCTGTACTCTTACAGAGCTGGGTGCCCTGCATCTTGAACATCGAATTTCAAAAAGAGCTCAAAAATAAAGGATCACAATCACTCAGAATGGAGAGAGGAAAGCCATGCAAACTGAACACTCCAATGAAAGTTGTGGCAACCATTGGTGCAGTAAACAGGTCTCGCAGGGGAAGAAAGTGCGCGTATTTGGACCCATGATCCACAACCTCTAAAATGCAATCACATGTTTTGGAGTGAGGGAGCTTCAAAATAAAATTCATAGAGATATCCTCCCAGATATGGATCGGGATTGGGAGAGGCTGAAGCAGACCTCCAGAAAAATTGGTCTCATACTTTGCACGCTGACATGGCAAGCAGTTTGCCACAAATGTCTGGACCCATTAGAACATGCCGGGCAAACTTTGCAAGCAGGCGTGGGATGAGTTGTGACGAAGATAAGAGCACTGAATGACCTGAGGCGATCCACTACGAGGCTATATGACGGCTGAGCTATGGCATCCGCCTGTAAGGTCGCAACAATCGATCGGAGGAGTGGGTCTGCAACAACCTCGTGCTGGACAATGGTGGCGTCCTCCCATACTAGTCTTGACATAGCCGCTAAACGAGCAATCTGCGGCTGTCGTGACAGAGTCGGCCCGCAGTTGGAGTAGCCGACATGGAATTCGATCGAGAAATCGTAGCCCAATAGTTTAGCAACCCAGATCTCTTGCACCGGTGTGACAATCTTTTGATTCATGAGGTACCCGAGGCCATGATGATCCGTTCGGATTGTGAGCCAAGCAGGTAAGGGAGGCAATGCTGCATAACAAGGACCAACGCTATATGCTTTGACTCATAAGCGAAGTGAGGGAGGATAGTCGCCATATACATATGACTGAAGTAGGCAATGAGTTGTCCTACTTGCATCAATATCGTGCCGATGCCTGTGATTGAGGGGTCACACTTTATAACAAACGACTGTGAGAAATCTGGAAGGATCAAAACTAAAGCTGTGCCGAGGGCTCACTGGAGGGCCTGAAAGGATGTGTCCGCCTTTGAGGTCCACTGGAATGCTCTAGTCTCAAATTTCTTCAGCATGTTGGAGAGGAGTTTGATAATTTTGCCATAATCCCTAATGAACCGCAAGTAATACCTAGTGAGGTCGAGAAAGTCTCGGATGTCGTGGAGAGAGCGAGGTGTGGGCCATTGTAGGATGGCCTAGACCTTGTCTGGATCCATTGCGACTGTTCGCACAAAGATCGTGTGCCCCAAGTAGCTAATTTTGGTCAGACTAAAAGTGCACTTCTTGGAGTTCACCAAAAAATGATGCTCCTATAGGGTGGCGAGTGTTGTTCGCGCATGAAGGAGACGTTCATGTCAGTTGAAGCTATAAATGAGGATGTCATCAAAGAAAACCAAGATGTACTTGCATACTTGCGTCGGGCCGGCTAGAATAGATTATTCATGGTCACCTGAAAGATGGCGGATGCATTCATCAAGCCAAAAGGCATGACAATGAACTCGGTGGTGGCCTTCGCGCGTGCGGAATGCCATCTTTAGGATATCCTCCTCTCGTACCCGAATCCGGTGATAGCCGGAGCGGGGATCATTCTTGTCACGGCGTCAAGGCGAACCAAGGCGAGCGTCAGACGCCTTGACGCTTCGGCGACAAGGCGGACTCCAAGGCGACCATAAGGCGAGCAATTCGCAAGGCGCCAATTTACTCAATTTTTTTAAAAAACAGAATGTAGACTGCGGTTATTATAATAACCGCAGTCTATAGTCTGCAGGCTTTCAGACTGCGGTTATGCTAATAACCGCAGTCTATAGTTGTTTGTAGACTGCGGTTATTATAATAACCGCTGTCTTAAAACCTAACTGGTGGACTTTAGACAGCGATTATTATAATAACCGCTGTCGAAACCTCCTTTTTTTAAACTTAAAACAGAAAATTTACCAAGTACCAAACTACCAAATACAAACTCACAGGCACACAGTTTTTTTTTTCATAGCAGTAAGCAGTAGCTTCTGATATATGAACAGTTAACACTTAACAGTAAGAAAAAATAATGTCAATCTACCAAACTACCAAATACAAAGTACAAAGTTACAAACACACAACCACAGATTTTTTTTCTTCATAACAGTAAGCAGTAGTTTCTGATATATGAGCAATTAACATTTAGCATTTAGCAGTAAGAAAAAACAATGTCTTTCAGTAGTTGAATACAGAATTCAGAGAAAGTAATAACAGAAAAGGGAACACAAAAAAAATCATAGTATAATATTGTGGTCAAATCCTAAATGTTTTCATCCAATGCACAATAACATATTAGAATGAATAATGTTTTTTTTAAAAAAAATTTAAAAAATCATAAAAGATTAACTAGAATCATCATTTAGTAAGTCGTCGTTTGCATTGCATATGCTTGGTTGGTTTGAGGTACTTGTCTTTTGCCCATAATTATCTTCAATATTTTCATCATCATTGACAAAGTAAAAATGATCGAAATCTTCATCCTCTTCATCCAATAGTTGACGATTAGCTCCAGCTCCACTTCGTAAATTTCGAGCCTCAGTTCCAATAGCTCTCTCTACAGCTTCCCATGTGAGATTATTATCTTCAAAAACTAGTGCATCCTCTGGTTTGTTCATCATTCACTCACTACTCCAATCTAGCTCATCAAGCACTAAATGCTTGTAATTTCTTCCCCTTTTCCGTCTTTCTTGGAATTGTGCTTGTAGACGACGATTATATTGAATGTATACAAGATCACTAAGCCTTTGATGCTCCAATCTATTTCTTTTTTTGGTGTGAATCTGAATCAAGATAAATGGAAACTTATAAGTCAATATAAAAATTTTAATTTTTATATTGAATATTTGTATACTTACAAACTTAAAAGTACAGCAGTTGCGCTCACAACTAGAAGAAGAACAACATAAGCCAAGTATGCGCAATGCTATCTTTGTAAGGTCAATATTTGGTCCTCCATGTGCACCCCACCAATACACTATTCATTTAAGAGTTAAGACAAATATAAATTATTTGACATATAAATAATTTAAGAAGAAATAAAAGCTTAATCAATATTTACTTGAATTTAAGGTGGTTCGTTGCCTAATAGTCATAGGCTTTCCAAAACTATTTTGAGATGTTTTGTAGTTAGTGTCTTGCTCTGCAATCTTGTCTTGCAATTCTTGATCGGGCACTAGTCTTGCAATAACATCATTGAAAGTATCTTGAAATTTCCAAGCATCATCATTATGTTTTTGCTCGTATTCAAAATATTTGTTTGGATTTAGAAATAAAACTGCCCTATACAACTTTTGCTACATGTGATTTGTCCACCTATTTTCAACAATGTCAATAATCTTTTTAAATAATCTTTTTTTGTTATCAGAATGATTTTTGATCTTTTGTTTAGCTTCTTCCATTGTCACATATACTTCAGGCATAGCCGGCCTTTCATCTTCATCTACTATTCGCAAAACAACAATCAGTGGCTTTCCTCCTTTTAGACAATCTCTTACTCCATTCCAAAAAACTGTTGAAAGTATTATTTCGACAACTTGTTTTCCGGCTTCAGTTTTTGCCAAATTAGCGTCATTCCACGGATGCGACACAAAGAATAATCTCAGCTTCTCCTCATGCTTAAGCACACTTTGTAGAGTAAGGAATGATGTTGCAAATCTAGTCACTGAATGCCGCACTAGATCACCACCTATAGTAGTTCTTATTGCATCAAGTAAACGAGTGTGTCTGTAGATGAAATTTGTGATCATCCTTGCCTTTCTTATAATAATTTTGTTATGTTTTAGCTTGCCTATATCCTATATCATAAGATCAATACAATGAGCTGCACACGGAGTCCAAAATAATATTAGTCTTCTCTACATTAAAATTTTACCAGCTGCCTTGTAATTGAAAGCATTGTCAGTCATCACCTGCATATAAGACATACAACATAACTTTGTAATATATATATATTGAAAGTTGTAGTCTTGTAGACTATGACTATTAACTTGAAATATGAAAATTAGTGAAAATAAAAAATTTACCTGAACAACGCACTCAACTTTTATCTCTCTAATCTTACCATCAAGCAACTCGGATAACATTGCGGCATCTTGAATATGACTGGATGCATCTACGGAACTTATAAAATAGGATCATTCTGGACAGTTGACAATGAAATTGATCAAATGTCTCCCTCTCCTGTCTGTCCAACTATCCGACATAAGTGTGCAACCATATCTTCTCCAGTAAGATTGATAAGTTGTCTTCATCTCCTTAACTTTATTTTTTGTGTTCGATAACAATGAAACTCTCAAATCATGATAACTAGGGTCTTTATAACCAGACCCATACTGTCCAAATGCTTCAAGCATGACTTCAAAACTTTGTGTCTTTGCGACATTGAATGAAATTCCACACTCATAAAACCAATCGACAACATAACTATCAACTCCTTTCTTTTCTTCTGGTGATCTAAAACATCTCTCGATAGTAGTTTGTGACGTGCCTTTAGTACGTCTATCATTTACTACATCTTCAGGAGCACGCCTCACATGAGCATCCATAGGGCTTCTTTTTTGTGGCAAGTGGATTACTTCTCTCTTTTTGGCACTTGTCCCAGAACTTGGGACAAATGACGATTTAACAGTAGAAAATGCCGGGGATACATTATGTGATCCTGTTGGCTCTCCTTCTTGTTCACTCTCATTGTCATCATCAGCAGTCAGATGTAAAGCCTCTTTTTTTACCATTTAAAGCTGAATACATCTCAGCTGTTATTTCAGAAGTAGTCTTAAAATACTTGGATATATCTTCATACCCTCCGCATAAGTGTTGCTTCAACCTTTTAATAGCACCTTTTATCAATCTATCGCACAAATTGCATTTAACTATATTTTTATCTTTTATGTCGGGCCAATGACCATATTTCCAACCAGGATCATTTGATTTTGCTTTTCTTTTAGGATCTATTTTGGGATCAAGGTCATTGCTATCAACGGATGAAGCAAGACTGTTGTTGTTTTGGTCTTCCATCTTTCACCAACAAGACATATAGATTGCAGAGTTAGGTCTGAACATTGAAATAACCGGCTAATCTTAACTTTTAAGGTAAAGAAGTCATTACAATGAACAATTTAAAGAACTATCAAATAACGATTGCAATCTGCGATTATTCTACACAAGGAACAATTTAAAGATCATTTGAAGTATAAATTATAAAAAATTAAAGACCGCTGTCATTTACAAGAGTAAAGAATATAATTTTCATTTTCGTAAAGTCTCTTCTTGACTTTGATGAAGAGCCCTTATCAGCTATTTTCCTGCAATAAGAAAACTCTAAAAAAACCTAAACCATCCAAAACCTTAAACCAAATTCATAAAGTAGAGCAAAAACATTGAGCTACTACCAGTCTACCATACAATCAGTCAATCACACATAGAAATATATATGTTACTATGTTACTATGTTAGTGGAATATTTAAGCTAATATATAGAGTTAATATGTTTTTAGGATATCTAATGCAAAAATGCACATTGTGTTGTCTCAGGTTCTAACTTATACACATTTAGCATAGCCAATACATGAGATTGGAAAATTCAGTGGGTGCTTGCTAGACGATAACACAATGTTTATAGTTTATACTACTACTACTGCTCTACTAATAAATAGTTAAAGACATTATAGCACGGAGATCAAAAGTTCAAAACTGAAAAAGGTCATAAAAAATATACCTAAGTGAGAATATGAGATTTGTCGAAAAAGAATCTTCAAATCGAAGCAAAGAAGAGCAATGACTCAAAGAGAGCAGAAACTTGAACAAAATCGCCTTTAGGGTTTTACGGAAAGAGAAGCGTCGGTAAGAACCAAAAAGTCGAGGTAAAACGAGATTTTTACGGTTCACGATTTAGTATAGACTGCGGTTTCTATACCAACCGCAGTCTATTGTATGGTTCACAGTATAATAGACTGCGGTTGTTATACAACCACAATCTATTATATGTTAGAAACTTAGAATAGACTCCGATTTATATATAAACCGCAGTCTATGCTACCAAATAAATTGCGGTTTATATATAAACCACAGTGTATTTCCCGCGGGAATAGACTGCGGTTTATAAACCGCAGTCTATTCTCTGTGCCTTTGAATAGACTGCGGTTTATATATAAACCGCAGTCTATTCCCTGACTGCGGCAGGGAATAGACTGCGATATATATATAAACCGCAGTGTATTGCCATATATTTTTTTTAAAAAAAGGCGCCCATCGCCTTTTTAACAATTGGGCGCCAGGACGCCTAGGCGTTGCCTAGGCGACGCCATGACAAGAATGGCGGAGATCCAACTCTGAAAAGTAGGAGGCTCCCCGTAGTCCACGCGGGAATACCAACTGCTGTCTGTCTTGCAGACCAGGAGATCCGGGCTTGAAAACAGATTAGCACTGGGGCGGATTATACCCTCGGCTAGCATACCGCACATAAGCGTCTCAATATCGTACTTCTGCTCATGGCCGTAACAGTAAGGACGAACAAACATGAACATCACCGCTGTCACCAAAAATTTACCTCCACGACTTCATGTTGAGACATTGAGGAGATTGCAAGTTGTCAGTTACTTCTGGTTGACAATGGACTGACTAAAAAAAGGAAGATAGAGGCCGCGAAGCGACAAGAGCAAATTTATCCGCAGCGGCAATACCACTTGCTATGGGCAATACTATTTCATAAAAAAGGATCGGTTATAAAAGAGAGATTTCCTTAGCCGGTGATTAAGTGACCAAGGAGAGACTCGATTCGAAACCGTAGCCAGAATGATCGGGCTTGGGGACTCAAGTTAGCCTCCCTTTTTGGTACTATTCATCCCTATTTGTACTAGCGGGGTCCTTCCCGAACGGGCACACTCTTGAATTACGGGCTGCCCAGGTACAGGAGAATTAGGCAGAGATAAGAGGTTACATGGTGTGCAAATAAGAAATAGACCTCTGACCACGCGGTTCGGCGACCAGCCTGGAAATTGTCTCTACTCTTCCTAAAGATAATTGCTGAACTGGCATGAGAGGCCTGTGTTGTCGCTGAAAAGGCAGGCTGCTTTGACCGACTATCAAGAAGAAGGCGAGTTGTAGAAGCCAGGGTAAACATGCACATCCTCCTGTAAGGAGATGCGATGGTCTGTCAGACGAGGTGGTGGGATGCAGTCCGTGTCGGCGAAGACTCCCGTAAACAATTCAAAGATAACCTGCATGCTCGGGGGGGGGGGGGGGGGGAGGGTGGTGATTGTGGGGCCTCCAACTCGACCTAGTGCCATAAATATACGGGATGTCAGTCGTCTTCTGCAGAAACCTGGTGGGATGTAGGTCGTCTTCTGCAGAAACCGATCAGAGGCTTCCAGTCGCCTGCGGACGACCATCACCGGAAAAGTCTGCAAAACGTGGAACGAGGTCAATGACAACGACAAACGATCCACTAGGAGCTATGAAATGAAGTTGTGGCTCGACCCACTATCAATCATAATGACCACTGGGATCCTCTGAAGTGTTTCAGGGAGCTTCATTTTCTATAGGTAAGAAATTTCACCTACTGTAAAGAAGGAAAGGTCAAGGCAGTGCAAAGCTACAGAAGGAGGATTGTCGGTATCAACATTTCCCTCCAGGGCCTCGAAGTCAGTGATGGCAAACTCATGTTCCTCCTCATCAATGAGGACCCGAAGACACTTTCTACTACCTTATCATTTTAGTTAGCTATGTTCATCAAATGATAGATTTTCTCCAACAGTCTTTCTCCTATTCTATATAGGCATTGTTTTCATGAAACATTAGAATGATAAGAGCAATTTAACTTGGAAATTAAATATAAAATTAACATACAAAGTAAACCAATTTTGTGAGAAAATAAAATTTCTATTTTCCAAAATGTTACTTCTACCTTTTTCTTTTACATACAAATTTACTACAAACAAAAGCAAAAAATGTGCAAAACACATGAGTATTGTTAAGATGTAATGAAAAAGCTCATTAAGAGGAGCTCATGTATAAGTCCTTTAAGCATTCATCACAAATACTAACGCGCTTTGCTTAGCCACTCATTGACTACTACCTCAAAACACATATACAATATTTTAATGTAAAAGGTAGCATCGAAGGTGAAATTGTATGCTCTCTACAATCATCCTCGACTGCTGTTAGTTGGGAACGGGTTCTGCCCGTTCGTGGGTTGCCTTGGGTGCGCGTGGATCCCAAGGTGGAATTACATCCTCCCGTTCTTGAACAAAAAGTAGTCGAAGACTTGAATTTATGAAAATAATTCGGAGACAATGCAGGGGTCAAAATATCAAAGTAGCATTTTAAGGTGTTGGGCTATTTTTACAATATGCATCTACATCAATAATGTGATAGCAATCATTTTTTTATAAATGAATAGAATTAGGCACCCATATTTTTTTGGAGTAACCTTACAAATAATCATCACATAGAATACCGTGCTTTGCTTGGCCACTAATTTACTAATACCTCAAAGAACGCGTAGAACACAAAAATGTAAAAAATATCAATCATTATGTACGCACCTGTAAAGTATTTTTAAAAATCTATCTGCTCCCCTTGACCCTCTACCGACCAATACGACGGAACAACCCTATAAGCATTCATCATAGATACTAATATGCTTTGCTTAGCTACTAATTGATTAATATCTCAAATCACACCTAGAGCACAAAAATGTAAAAATAATCAATCATTATGTATCTACCTTTATAGTATATTAAAAAATCTATCTGCTCTGCTTGACCCTCTACTGGCTAATACTACGGAATAGCCCTTTAAGCATTCATCACAGATACTAATGTGTTTTGCTTAATCACTGATTGACTACTACCTCAAAACACATCTAAAATACATGAATGTAAAAGGTAGCATCGAAGGTGGAATTGTATACTCTCTACAAACATCCTTGACTCCTATCAGTTGGGAATGGGCTCTGCCCGTTCGTGGGTTGCCTTGGGTGCTTGCGGATCCCAAGGTGGAATTAGATCCTCCCGTGCTTGAACAAAAAGTAGACGAAAAATAATTCGAAGGAGACAATGCAGGGGTCAAAATATCATAGCAGCATATTAAGGTGTAGGGCTATTTTTACAATATGGCTCCACATCAATAATGTGATAACAATCATTTTTTTTATAAAAGAATTGAATTAGGCAACCATATTTTTATAAAAATTTGTTAAACAAAATTTTCATATGAAGGAATATACATATGACATCAACTGAAATATTTTGCTATGGTGTTTGGTGCAGAAAATGCAATTTTAGGAAACTGAGATGGTAGAGTGGAGCGCCAAACAACAAAAGTTTATTATCATAGAACCAATTGGTTAATTGAAGGAGGAGGAGAGCTGATTTATACATGCAGTTAAGAGGTGGGAGAAGTTTTTTTTTCTCGGATTCCAGTACCTGCAATCAAGAAAGAAAGGGGAGGAAGTATAGTGTTAGGAAAATAATCCAGTGGGAGAGGAAGATAGAAAGAGGTAGGGGGATTTTCTTACCTTATAATATAGAGAGAGGGAAAGACAGAGAGAGGGAAAGATAGATGGGAGGAAGGGAGGGAGGGAGAGGGACACCGGAAGAGGGCCGAACCTCAAATGCACATCTATATTCAATCTAACTTCCCGTGACCGTCATCCTTCTTCCTCTCCTAAGGGCCATCTTTTGGGTTTTCACTTGCTGCTCGTCTTCTGGGATGCTCCATCTAGTTCTGTTTCCAATGAGTTTTGCTACTCAATCATCAGTTCAATTGCCGCAACTGCCCGTTTTACAATGAATGATTTATTTATTCAATCGGCAGTTTGAAATTGCATTTCAATGTGAGTTGGCAACTATGACTTAGGGCATCCGTGAAATGAGAATTTTTTCCCTTTTACCACATTGATATGATTGTGCTCGGTAAGGTGCATGAACTATATAGTATATTCCATGACGTTGCGGGTATAGAGTGCACTGTCAATACTATCGAAACAAGTGTTTCTTGTAGTCATCATGCATGAGATATATTTTCAACTTCTTTTGCACTTTCCTTTACTGGCAATGTCCCTTTTCTCAGCCTCTTTTACTGCAAATCTGTCCTTCCATGCAATTGCTCTTGTTTTTAATTAGCAGGAGTCTAACTTTACCTGTTTGTCAGCAAAGAATCTCCTTGTAATAAAAAGATAAATTTACTTCTGAGTGCCAATCCATTAACTTTTCAATATAGAAGTCTCGAGTAACATATTTCCCACTCTCAATTTGTTTATCTTCCCATAACACTTAACCACAACTGCCATATTAATTTACATAGATGTCAAGCCGACCTCCATTGCTGTTGAATTCATTCCTCCCGCACTCTCAATGTCAATCAACTCCCTTAAAATTGTGTTAGTGATCATGTTAGTCCAGAATCTAGTCACTGTAGTAATCCTCATCAGCTCTGCAGCATTTTGATCTTCATTAGGAAGTTACTGGTTTCCTTCACCATCATTAGTTTTGATTATGATTCAAGCATATTTAATTTTGATACCACTTGACACAAATTTAGAAATGCTGATATCTGAGAACAATGACCCATTCACTAGGCTCTCAATCTTAACCACCACTTTAAAACTCCACAGAGAACTTGAAGTTTCAAAATAATAATAATTCTTGTTAGAACATAGTGGAATAATATGTAAAGGCCCATTGTAATTGTGGCCCATTTATGAGTCCAAGTTGTCTTAGCTTTTGTCTCACATTGTAGATTTGAGATTTCTCTCTTCTTCTCTTCCTATATATTTGTATTCATACTTGATGTTTATACAAGAAATACTACCGACAAGTTTCATTACGCTTACTTTCTTCATGGTATCAGAGGGAGGTTATAAAATGGGAGGGGGGGGGGGGTGGAACCATGAGAGAGAGAGAGAGCAAAGAGAAGAGGGCGGTAAGGAAACCGCTAACCGCACAGAAGCAGCGGTTAGAAAAGGGGAAGGAAGCCGGGGACCAAACCGCCCAGTTAGCAAGCATGCTAAGCGGACAGACAGGGACAGACCAGACCGTCTTCCTTCTGGATAAAGGAGTACTACTAAGGAGTAATCGTCAATAAAGGTAACAAAATAGCTGTACCCAAATACACTAGGGACCTTATAAGGACCCCAAATATCAGAGTGAATAATGGATAAAGAAGTACTACTCCGATTACAGATAGGACTACACGAGACACGATGTTGTTTACCAAAGATACAGGACTCACAAGTAAACTAACGAAAGGAGACATCTGGAAGAGCCTGCTTGAGAATCAGGAGGGGAACATGTCCAAGACGACAATGCCACTCGACGGAGGAGACGACAGAGAGGGTAGGAGGGACATCAAGAAGATAAAGCCCATGAGACAGCCGTCCGCTACCACTAATATTCCACGTTTGCCGATCCTGCACAACAAAAGAAGATGTTGAGAAAGTAACATGACAATCAAGGTCCTGTGTGAGTCGGCTAATAGAAAGTAAGTTGAACGGAGATCCCGGAACATGAAGAACTGAGGTTAATGAGAGATTGGGTGTGAGATGAATATCAGCACCTCCGGAGACAGGGGTGGAGTCACCATTGGCGACAGTGATGAACTTGGGATGAGGAGAGTCCAAGTATTTTGGCGGCTTCTGGCAGGTAATATGGTGGGTGGCACCAAAGTCCATTTTCCAGTGGGAACCCCGAGATAGACATGTTATACCTTCATTAGCGATGAAGGCCACGAAACCCGATGAGCGAGCAATTAACCCTTGGAGTTGTTGAAGCTGGGTGCGGAGAACATCAATATCAGACCGAGCATTTGATGGAGTTGAGGTAGAAGCCATGGGCATAAACTCAACCTTTGAAGCAAAAGTAAGATGGGGTGGCAGACCATGCTTATGATAGCAGGTAGCCTCCAGATGATGTTCTCGACCACAAAAGGTGCATTTCGGGGGAGGGGGGGTTCCAGTACATTCTAGTCCCCGAGACGAATTGCGACCCCCATGAGTCGAGGTACCACGAGTTGAGGGATGTTGTGAAGGTAGTTGCAGAAGAGCTTGAGAGGGAGGCAAAGGAGCCTCGGGAGGCGGAGTGACCCTCAGAAGCATGGAGCACACATCAGAGAGAGAGGGAGTAGTGGCAGATGAGAGTATCTGAGCACGAATACTATGCAGATGCGGAGGAACCCTTGCCATCATCATGACAATTCCGATAGCTTCTTTTTGTATCCGTTGGGCAACCAGATCAGTAGTAGAAGGCTGGTGTTGAATCCACGCCTCAACAAGTGTCTTGGCCTTAGCAACGAAGGATGTCAGATCTCCAGGTATCCCGGGATCTAGGGATTGAAGATCAATAATGATGTCAAATAGATGCTGCAGACTGTTTTGACCAGAATAGAAGTACTGAAGTTCCTCCCACATGGACTTTGTTGTGTCATGATACATGGCCATCCTGTAGGGCTCAATATCCATAGAGTTGAGGAGCCAAAATTGCACACGACCGTAATCACAAAGCCACTCGTCACTGGGAGGGTAGGAGTAGCTCGGGTCAAATGATGAAGTAGTCCTTTTGTCTGGAGTACCAGACGAACAGAGTGGACCCATTCCACAAAGTTTCTTTTGCCCGTGAGAGAGAAAGGGGTAATCCTGAGTTCATCCCGTAGTTCAGTTGTAGGCGAAGCAGTCCGAGGTGGCAGAGAAGAAGTACCAGCGGACTCCCCATAGTTTGTAGTAGTATCCATGAGGCAACCTGAAGACCAATCCGCAGCGGCTAGAAAACAGCCCGCGAGCAAGATCAGCGGCAAGATCAGCGGGCAAGGAAGAAAACCACACCGGTAAGAACAAGCCACGCGCGACTCGGAGGTCGCTCAAGAAGAAGGAACCCACAAACAGAACCGTAAGCAGCGGAACGGAAGAGAGGCCGCACGGTCTCGGTGACAACACACCGACGACAGGAGGCCTTGACCAAGTGCGGAGAACGCAACAGGTAGATAGACTGCAGTGGTTAAGGGAGACAACCCGCAACCACAAGGCGGGGCAGAGAAGAGAAATCACACGTCTCGGCGTCAACACGGCAGCGGTCAGAGGCCGCAACCAAAATGCGGAGCCCGGTGCGAGTAGAGAAGCCGCAGCGGTAAGATATGCCGATGCGGGAAACTCGCAGAGCCAAGGAAGAGATCGAGATCGCCGCGACTAGAAGCCAGCAGCGAGAAGAGAAACCGCAACGGTCAGGAACGACCGTGCGGGAAGGGATGTTGCCGATGACGGGAGAAGCAACAGCGGGAAGGGAAGTCGCAGCGACTAAAGAGCGGAGACCGCACGGTCTCGATGCGAACACCAGCGGTAAAAGGAGTTACCGCGATCAAGGTGCGGTGGAAAAAAAAACATAAAGGAAGCCGAAGCGAGAAGAAGGCCGCTTGGATAGGGGCAGAGATCGCAGTGAATAGGGCGGGGGGGGGGGGGGGGGGGGGGAACCACCAACACCCAATCAGCCAACCACCAAACCTCCTCTCATCCATGTCTACACTCGCCGTAATCTGAACTCCGGAGCCCAGCCACTGCTACCGTTTACCAGTACGATTTCGCGGCCAGCTGACCCTGCCCCTGCCTCAACGGCTCATCCTATTGCCAACTATCTTTCCCTACATCGGCTCTCTCCTCTCTAGAAATTTGCTCTTGCTCTTTCCTCTATTTCTCTACCTAACACTGTGCAGTAGGCTCTCCAACACCTTGGGTGACGTGCGACCATGGAAGCTGAGATGTCAGCCCTTTGGGCTAATCATACTTGAGATTTGGTTCCTCTTCCGTCTGCCCAGTCCTACGTTAGCTGCAAATGGATCTTTTCCATTAAACATGCTCCGGATGGGACTATTGATCGCCTCAAAGCCCGTCTTGTGGCTCGTGGGTTCACTCAGCAACATGGCTTGGACTATGAGGAGATGTTCTCCCCTGTCGCCAAATTGAACTCTGTTCGGGTCCTCATCTCACTGGCTGTTCACCACCGCTGGCCTCTACATCAACTGGACATTAAAAATGCTTTTCTTAATGGTGATCTTCAGGAGACGGTTTTCATGAACCAACCTCCCTGGTTTGAGACCACGGGGGAGTCTATGGCGTGTCGACTGCGTAAAGCTATCTATGGTATCAAACAGTCCCCTCGAGCTTGGTTTGAAAAATTTAGCAAGGTCGTTCGTGATATTGGTTTTCAACGCAGATTGGCTGACTTCTCTCTTTTTACCCGTCATCGATCAACAGGGACTGTAATTCTCTTAGTCTATGTGGATGATATGTTGATAACTGACGATGACTCTAACGGGATACATCAAATCAAGCAACACTTAAAATCTGTCTTCCAAACAAAAGATCTGGGAAATCTTCGGTACTTCCTTGATCTTGAGGTTGCTCGAAGACCTGATGGTCAGGTTTTATCTCAACGAAAATATTGTCTGGATCTTCTTCAGGATGCTGGTTATTCCGGATGTAAACCCGCTGAAACACCTATGGATGTCAACCACAAACTTAGTGCTCAAGGAGCAGAATCAGACTCTCTTCTTACTAATCCGGAATATTATCGTCGTCTTGTGGAAAAACTGATATACCTAACAGTTACAAAGCCCGATATCTCTTTTGCTGTTGGAGTGGTCAGTCGCTTTATGCATTCACCAAGGATATCTCATCTTCAGGTTGTAAACACATCCTCAGGTATTTAAAAGTTGCCCCAGGACGAGGGTTGGTATACAAGCCATCCTCCTCTTTATCCCTTGTTGTGTACACTGATGCTGATTATGCGGGCTCACTTGATGATCGACGATCCACCTCTGGCTTCTGTACCTACTTTGGAGGAAATCTCATCACCTGACGCAGCAAGAAGCAATCAGTTGTTGCTTTCTCTTCTGCTGAAGCTGAGTATCGTGCGATGACTGCTGTCGTCTCTGAACTTACCTGGTTAGAGAGCCTTCTTGGTGATTTGGGTGTCAATCTCTCCTCTCCTTCTACTCTTTTCTGTGACAGTCAGGCTGGTATATATATTGCGAAGAACACTGTGTTTCCTGAGCATACAAAACACATTGAGGTTGATTGTCACTTTGTTCGGGAGGTCCAATTGAAGAAACTAAAATTGGAGCATGTTCCAGCTTCTGAGCAAGTTGCTGACATCCTTACCAAGGCTCTACCTCGGCCACTGTATCAGCAGTTTCTATCCAAGCTTGGTGCTTACGATTTGTATGCTCCATCTTGCGGGGGAGTGTTAGAAGATAGTGAAATAATATGTAAAAGCCCATTGTAATTGTGGCCCATTTATGAGCTCAAGTTGTCTTAGCTTTTGCCCCACATTGTAGATTTGGGATTTCTCTCTTCTTCTCTTCCTATATATATTGGTATTCATACTTGATGTTTATACAAGAAATACTACCAACAAGTTTCATTAATCTTACTTTCTTCAATTCTCATTCATTTAAATTGTTCCTATTTATATCACATTAAGTGGTCAATAGATGCACTTAGTGAGAAATTTTTACATGAGTGTCCCGAACGGTCCTGAAACTCGTCCATCGCCGTGGGCTTGCGTCTTCATTCCGCATTAAAATTTCTTAGGTGGATGCGTGGACTTGCGCGACTGGATAAAATTAGGAATGAATGTATCAGGGATAAGACAGGAGGTACACCAATTGCAGAGAAAATGCAAGTAGCTTGACTAAGATGGTTTGGACACATACAAAGGAGATCATTAGAGGCATCTGTTAGGTGTTGTGAAATTTCAGTCACTAGGCATGTTAAACGGGGGAGGGGTAGACCAATAAAGACTTGGGAATGAAACTATAAGAAAAGACATGATGTACTTAGACATTCGTGAGATTATGATTAAAGATAGGGCACAATTGGCAACAAAGGATCCATATAGCTGACCCCACTATAGTGGAAACAATTATGAATTTTTTAAACTATATGTTTTTTCTTGCTTTATTCTGCACTAATTTTGTTTTATCTCCTTTTTTTCTGTATAATGTAATTTAGGCTGTACATTTCTCTTTTTTTCTGATGGAATGTATTTATCAATTGTGGCTAGAAGAGTGTTTTTTATCAATTGGATTTCCTTTTAGGTTCATGCGGTTGTTACTGAAAATGAGGAACCCAAGTGGTGGGAGAGAAGTGCTGGACCAAACATGATTGATATTCATTCCACAAAGGAGTTTCTTGAAGCACTAAGCCAATCCGGTGATAAACTTGTGGTTGTTGAATTTTATGGCACTTGGTGTGGTTCATGTCGAGCTCTTTTCCCAAAGGTTCAGTTTTTTTGTTCTCTCTTTGTTTTCATGCTAATCCGTTTTCTCGGATCAGTTTTGGCAAGAATGTACAAAATATGGCAATATGAACATTTTAGTCACATCTGGACAAGTTAATATGAACATTATAGTCACATCTGGATGAGTTCTTCAACCTATTCACAAGGCATGCATGTGTAAAGATGTGCTTTCCTGTGAAGAACCTCTGGAGTGGTTTTGTACTTGTATACCTACAAGTTCATATGTGGGTTTGGATGAATATGTTTGCCGATATACTTCTTATATATGCCTGAATGGACAATCATTGCTGGATACCACCACTTGTTAGTCCTTCTATGTCAAATGATATGTTTGTTTCACTATCATCATCATTATCCATCTCCTTCCATTGACTTCACTTCATAATTACTCCATTTTGTCAGGGTTTTATAATTATTTCTCTTTGTTCAATTTGTAGAATAATTATGAATAAACCAATGTAAATGGCCACTTTCCTTGGTCCATTAGTAATATATAATAGTCCCACATCTTGTAGTTAAGATATCACTTCTCCCTCCTATATATATGTGTACAAATACTGTATTATTATTTAATATACAATAACACTCAAGCCTTGATCCCACTATAGTGGGGTTGGCATATGGATCCTTTGTCGCCATTGTGCCCTATCTTTTGTCATAATCTAAATGATCCATATTCATAAGGGTGACAAATTTTACGTTGGCATGTTACCTAACACAACCCTCACCATTTTTCATCCGGGCTTGTATTATTATTTAATGTATTAAAAAATTTGAGCTTCGTATTCTACTTTTCTACATGTATCAGAGCGATCGATTCCTAACATTGAACTCTCGATGATTGAGTCCCGCACTCGCCGATTGAGCCATTTTCTTTCAACACAGTGTCTTTTTTTCAGGTACTCACAATCTTTGCCTCGGGCGCTCGCCAATTTTCCATGCTCAGCCTCCTTTGGAAATAACTAGCCCCTCCCCGCCTTTTATAGGTAAGGCGATGCTAGTGTACTCACAGACCCCTAACCTCGTACTCGTCGCCCCCCACCCAACTTGTGTCTTGCTGTCTACCTCTACAGTACTTGCTGCCTCCCTTCGCCACAAGACCCACTGCCTCGCCTCTTGGCACTCTTAGGATCGACGAATTCCATCTCCAGTGTTCTTAGATATCGTGCCTCCTGTACTCGAGGGCACTCCTAATTTTTGCTTTCACTGCTCTCTGATTTCTCTTTCTCGTAGTTTTTCTGCTTCCAGTAGTCACCACCTTCGCGGCTTGTGTCAGTTTATGCTTGAGCTCACGGCTGGCTCCCAACGTCCAAAGTCGCTTCTTTCTGCATCCAGTGGTTGCACCGGCACCCGCTTCAGAGGTCGCCGCTTCCCGCATCATACCTCTCGCTGTGTCCCCGCTTCAAGTCGTTAATTTCTGCTTTCATAGCTCACCGCTATCCTCTTTCTCGAGCTCACACCGACTTACTGCTTCAACAGTCTCGTGCCTCCGAGCTTGTTGAACTCTTCTTACCCAAACATCTCGATCCCCTCTTCCCGAGTTCGACAGAACCCCCTACAGGAGCTCACAGATTCTTCCTCACTTCCTGAAGTCGCCAACCCTTACACCAATATTGGTTGAATTTAATGGATGAATGATGCTTCTTCTTGTCCACCGTTCCAGCCACCTTGTCGCACTGAATCATATCTATGAAGTTCGGAATGAACTCAGGTTTACCACTATTTTCCTTATTACTGGAAGAAACATTTTGTTGAGCGAGTCACTCAGCGTGTCGGGTACTCCGTACCATGGTCTTATTCATTATTGACCCGCGACCCATCTGTTAAGCCTACTGAACAATGACCTTCGGGATGATGATAGAGTTTCAAACCTGAATCTTAAATTCTATAGCCAATGAGCCATATCACGTAACTATGCACCAAACGATTGCGAGGGTCATGTGGGATGAATCGATGTCCCTCTACCTTGGGAAGGACAACTTTAACATCTCTTTGATCTCTTTAAAGGAACTTCAGGTCGTGAATCAGATTTGAACAGTGACTTGACATCCTCTGTGGCCCAATACAATAATGTCGTCGAGGCTTAGATTCAACACCAACCTTCAACCTTGGATTTCACTACCCAGTGGGCTCATAAGGAGGCTATCAACATAGCGCTAATGATGGCACCACTACCATCTCATCATACAGTATATGTACTAACATTTTATCCTCTCCCACTATCCATCTCTCTCAGATGTGTGCTTATGTTTTAAAGGTCACTTCACCCATCAGTGTCTTGTTGACTCCCTCTGCTGCTCTATTCCATCACTCTACTGAAGCTCTCCCTCCACCTACCATGAACCATGAAGGTTTCCATGGGTCTCAGGGCAGAGGGTGCGATAGCCGAATCACTCCATGAGGCAAACACTCGCGGTGTACTCATTGTGGACAAACAATTCATACTGAGGATACATGTTTCAAGAAACATGGTTCCTGCTGCTTCCTTCCAACCCTCAACACCATGCTTCTCAACGGTGGTTGTTCTTGCCTTACCACATCCGCTCCGACAATGACACCTTTAGGAAGAACTCCAGCATATTCGATGGTTGGTTACTCAGACTCCGTCTTTGACGCCTCTATCTCCAACGAAATTATACGTTCGTGCTTTCTCTACCAGTCCCTCTTAGATAGTGAACTCCAGGGCCACAAATCACATTACTTGCAAAAACTTTCTTGGTACAAAGACTCTGCTTGTTCTAAGTTTATCACTATTGCTAATGGGGAAACCACTCCATTCTGCAGATATGGAGATGTGTTTCACTCTGTCTCTCTATCCTCTCTATACTACATGTTCCTAACTCTCAATTTAATCTCCTCTTTGTTAGTCATCTTACTCATAATTTTGACTGCTCCATCACATTTTCTCTTCCTCCTTTGTGGTGTAGTATCGATGGATGCAAAGTATTATTGTAGAAGACGTCTGCCAAATAGGCTCCACACTCTTGGCCTTCCTACCACAGATCTTTCCTTTGTCACTTATGTTGATTAACACCTACATCTTGACTATGCTCCCCTTCCTATCTTACATAAAGTTATTCTTGATTTTTCTTTTTCTAAGTTTACATGTGAATCTTGTATCTACTGGAAACAACTCGCTCTACTTGCTCCAATCATTATACTAGGAGTTCTGCTCCTTTTGATTTAGTTCATTCTGATATTTAGGGCCCTTATAAAACTTCTAGTTTATCTGGATATCGTTACTTTCATACATTTATTGATGATCATTCTCACATAATATGGTTGTATTTACTACGTGATTGATTTGAAGTAATGCGAGCCTTCCTCTTCTTCATCACTGAAATTCACACTTAATTTTGTGTTCCATTAAAATCCTTCAAATTGATAATGTACGTAAATACACGAGTCACGACTTCCAAAAAAAGTACAATACGTTGAGTGTTATCCACTAAACATCACGTGCCAGTACACCCCATCAAAATGATGTAGATGAGCAGAAGAACCGCCACCTTTTTGATGTTGTCCATTCTCTTATGTTTTAAATGTAGGTCCCAAAAATCTATTTGCATTTCACAGTTTATACACCATACTATTTAATTAATAACATGTTATCATCCATCCTAAACTTTACGATGCCCTTCTCTATCCTCTTCAACACCTCCTTTCCCCTTGACTCCTCATGTCTTCAGAAGTGTTTTCTTTAGCCATCGTCTTGACCAAGTAGATGTTTGTGGAATACTCTCGCACACAGAAGTGTTATTTGTGTTAATCTCCTATCCATCAAAAAATGGTTACTTCAACTGATGTTACCTTCTTCGAGGCACAAACCTTATACTCCTCATGTAATCCTGATTCGTACCACCTGCTACCCCACGTCCACGCCCCCATCACTCACTGCCATTAGACTTACCCAGACACCGTCTCCTACTCCACCAGCTCCTCTACAGATTGTACACTCGTTGCTATTTTCGCTCTACTATCAAGAGACAGTTTCCCCTACTGATGATGCTCCTTGTCTAGCTGATCCACCTACGGATCCTACTCCGGCTATAATCCCGTCGACCTTTTACCCTCTTTATCATTATATCTCCTTTCACCGCCTATATCCAAAACTTCGCAGCTTTGCGACTTTCTTGTCTTATATTCCTAACCCCTTCCTCTGTGTAGGATACTCTTCTGCATCCGGGATGGAGGGACGCGATGGATGAAGAAATGACTGCTCTCTGGGACAATCATACTTGGAATTTGTCTCCCTTCCTCTTGGACAATCTCGTGTGGGATGTAAATTAGTTGTTACTATGAAACATCGTCCTGATGAGATAGTTAAGCTCCTCAAAGCATATCTTGTGGCTTGCAGTTTCATTCAACAATATGACCTTGACTGCGAAGAAACGTTCTCTCCAGTTGCTGAGCTGAATACGATACACATGTTGATCTTCTTGGTCATCCATTATCATTGACAATTACATCAACTTGATATCAAGAACAAATTCCTTAATGTCTGTTAGAGTTGGTAGTATTTATATTATTGAGTTTAGTCCCACACCGCCTATCAGTGTTGAGTGTCTTGTTGTAACTCTTATATTATGCCCCTTTGTGAAAGAATAAATTACATCTTTCATTTCTTTCTACATGGTATCAGAGCAACGATCTGAAACCTAAAATAATTTTTCCCAATTCCGCGTCCGCCACTGCCCTCCCCCTCCCCCGACTCATGCTTCTATTTCTGAGAGCTGCTAGGGCTCACGCCCGCCGCTCCCTCTCCTGTCCACGATCCCGTTGACAGGAGCGGCTCCGATTCCGCCGCTGCTGCCGTGTGCTGCTTCCGCCCGCGTCATCGTCGACTCCGTCTGCCTTCGTCGACGATCCCGACCAGCGCGCTGCTTCTCCCGACGACTTAGCCGACTGCTTCTACCATCGACGACTGTTGCCGAGCTTTCCCTTCTCCCGTCGACAGCGTATGGTGCTGCTGCTCCGCCCGGGCCTGCTTCTTCTTTGGCCCGGAGGGCTCCTTGCCGGCTGCTCCTCTGCACTCAGCTTCTCCCGTCGGCCTTCTATTGCCGTTGCGCCTCCTCCTCCAGCACTTCCACCTGCGCTAGATCTGCAGGACCGTGCCTCCTCCTGCCGGTCTTGCTGCTCCGGCCGTCGACAACTCTGGCTTGCCACCTCCTCTTCCGGCTTGGTGGTTCCATGTTGCTGCTGCTCTTCTCTTCCGGTATTGCTGCTCCTATTTTCCGGCCGAGATCTGCTGGTCGTGCCTTGCTGCTGCGCATGAGCCTCTTCTTCTTCTTGCCGGTCTAGTTTTTCCGTAGCTGCTGTTTTTTTAAGTTGTTTGTGGTGTTGTGTTGTTGTTTGTGTCTCGTTACGATTTCGGCCTTCCTCCACGTGATCTGGGTTCATGTACCTGACGAGGGTCCCACACATGCACGTGGTCTACGTGAGGGGGATTGTACATCACGGCCTCCAGGCATAGTGATGCGGGACAAGGAGTCCACCTGCCCGCCACCTTGGCATCACCACCAAGGGGCCCACCTGGAGTCAGCACCAGACGGCTTTATCAGGCCCGCGGGCCGTACATCCCAACCAGCTCTCCGCCATGGAATCACCACCATGCGGCAGGTTGTTGAGGCCGGGGCTCGATCCCCAGACCTCCTAGATAAGAGGCCTTCACCAGCGCTCTCATCACCAACTGATCCCCGGATCCTAGTAAGTGGTGATGAGCGGGGCCAGAGCCACCTGGTGAAGGCCACCTTGGCTTTATCTAGGAGGTCTGGGGATCGAGCCCCGACCTCAACAACCTGCCGCATGGTGGTGATTCCATGGCGGAAGAGCTAGTTGGGGTGTACGGCCCGCGGGCCTGATAAAGCCGCCTGGTTTTGACTCCAGGTGGGCCCCTTGGTGGTGATGCCAAGGTGGCGGGCAGGTGGACTCCTAGTCCCGCATCATAAAAGTGCACTTTTATGATGCGGGGCCAGGAGTCCACCTGCCCGCCACCTTGGCATCACCACCAAGGGGCCCACCTGGAGTCAGCACCAGGCGGCTTTATCAGGTCCGCGGGATCCGCGACTCAGTTGGTGATGAGAGCGCTGGTGAAGGCCTCTTATCTAGGAGGTCTGGGGATCGAGCCCCGGCCTCAACAACCTGCCGCATGGTGGTGATTCCATGGCGGAGAGCTGGTTGGGGTGTACGACCCGCGGGCCTGATAAAGCCGCCTGGTGCTGACTCCAGGTGGGCCCCTTGGTGGTGATGCCAAGGTGGCGGGACAGGTGTACTCCTGGTCCCGCATCACATAGTCTATACCTTCATGCACGTATTCCACTTGGGGGGGGGGGGGTGTTTGTGATAACGGCGACTCGGATGCCTCTTTCCCGACTCCTTCCTTAGTCACACATGACCCCAGGTTGATTTCGTCTATTGTTTGTGTCTCTCTGTTTCTTTCTTCGGTTTGTGGTAGGAATGGTTTGGGATTCTTGGTTCACCTAGGGTCTGTTTGGCGCAGCTCTGGCGGCTGGAAAATCTCTATTCCAGCCGCCAGAGTTGCTTTATATGTGTTTGGGACAGCTCCCTGTGAAGAGCTTTTCAAAAATCTGGAGCTGTTTTGCAGCTTTTCAGAAATCTCCCTCCAGCTTCTGCTCTTGCAAAATAGCTTTCTCTCTCAGGTTTGGAAATCTAATGGTTTCTTCAGTTGGAACATGCTTAGAGGTCGGACGGCCTTCCTCCGGCGATTCGAGCCCCTGACGGCCTTCCTCCGGCGATTCCGAGCCCCCGACGTCCTTCCTCGGGCGATTCCGAGCGCACTTCTGCACAGAATACCCAAACACTCTGCAGCTTTTCAACTGCTCCCAGAAATCTATTTTAAAACAGCTCTATCGGACAACAGTGATTCAATCCGTGTCAGCCCTAGTTTCAGCTCCGTGTGTATCCAACGTGATCATGGTCGTTTTGTGGACCAACGTCATGTGGACTTTGCCCGATTGTAGTATCCCCGGTGACACGCGGTTGAGCCTCAGTTGCTGCTGTTTTGTCCCATGTTGTCAACCTTTTTTTACATTCTGTTTTATGTTGTGTTCAAACTGTAGGTTTCCCCTCCAACTTGAGGGGGAGTGTTAGAGTTAGTATTATTTATATTATTGAGTTTAGTCCCACACCGCCTATCGGTGTTGGGTGTCTTGTTGTATCTCCTATATTATGCCCCTTTGTGGAAGAATAAATTACATCTTTCATTTCTTTCGACAATGTCAATCTAGTAGAGATTGTCTATGTGGCGTCGCGTAAATTGTACAGGTACGTATAATTTCGATGTTTATGCTATAATGTATGTATGTATTTATGTTATTTATTATGCACGCGAAAACAACAATAAAAAAATCGACGTCACACAAAATATATGTAGACTTAACTAATTATTTTGTAAGTGTTTAAGTCTAAATATATAGGGATAAGAATAAAGTTGAGGAAGGATGAGAAATAACCAGTAATAGGAGGTTGAACCAGTTAAATTTTGGTTCACGGCTTGCGTGTCTCGATAATAAGAAGCGGTGCATGGTTAAAGGAGTGAAATGAACCTGAAATTTCATTTCTGTCCTACTACACTGGACGGAACCCGCAGAAGAGCCGCACGACGCCGATCGCTCCAGCCACCCCAAAGCTCCTCCAATTTCCTCAATTTTTCTTCCTAACGCAAGGTAATCCCTTCCTCTCAACTGCTCTTTGAGTTTTGTTTGGATTGAATATTCCGTTTGCTAGGTTTGAAATTTATAGGTTAACCTAAAATTCTTCTGTTCACTTAAGTTTTCTCCTCTTGAGATTTAGAAGATTATTATGGCTTATGCAAGATTTCAAAAACCCTGGGTGGAAAAATGTCATATTTACCCTAATTTCAGTTATATGGTTCCTCTAAAAATTAGGGTGTAATAATGGTGTAGTATGAAATTAGGGCAAAAATTCTTTGCCTCCATGTTAGTGCAACCAACAATCATGTAGGATTGAAGTGAAAGCTCCATTTCATGAACCCTTACACATTTCTCTTGTTTAATTAGATCATGTTTGTTATGTTTAGACTTGAGAGCAGCCTTAATAAGCCAAGATTTTTATGTTTTCACCGTACATTTTACCGATCGATCAACTAATAACATTAAATTAATCAGGTCGTGGATTCTCATGGTAGAGAAAGGGGAAATGATCAATGCAAGGAAAAAGACAAGGAGAAAGTAGTGGTGAGTTCTTATTTCCTGTAAGAGAAAGTAGGGGGAAATAATCAGCGCAAAGAAAAGGCAAGGAGAAAGTAGGGACGAGTTCTATTTTCCTATAATTGCAAGTTATTTTTGTTTTTCATATTATTTATGTTGTCTCATATATTAGGGTAGAACAAGAAATAAAGGAAATGACAATTCGCTAACGAGTCAAATAGAAATAATGAATCAAATCAAGACAAGTATTCAAGATAAGCGAAGGGCACACACATGATTAATCCTCCAAAAAATTGTAGGAATAAAAGAAAAAAGAACACATCAAATTAATGATCCATACGAAGAGTTAACCCAAATCAGGAGATGACGGGAATAATTTTCCGACATCGTGCGAGTTAAGGTCACAAATAGTAATATGAAAGTGCGAGACAAGGGCACGAGAAGAATATTACTTCATAAGTGTGATACAAGGACACACAATTTACACTTCATATAGTCCATGCTTGAAAGTGAATTAAGTATAACATAACCTAAAAAAGGAATAGGAATAAGAGGGATAATTCGTTATAATACTACATACAAAAGAAAGGATACAAAAAAATAGCTATGCAAGACAATAAAAATCTCTAATAATAAAAGAATTCATCATAGGAGTAAAAGTAAGAATTCACATAGCCCTTCGACTAATTAGAAAATAAAATTAAACAGGTCAACGAAGAGACAGTTCTAGCCACCAGTAGTCAGCGTCGACCATGTAATTCTCGTCAGGAGAAGAGGTATCAGCTTTGGGTTGAAGTTGCGACAACAGTGTTCGGCGTTCTGAATGATCACAGGTCGAGGTGCAGAGTCCCATGAGTGTCCTCATGAGGAATTTCAGTTTTACTTTATGTAGCGTCTGTAGTCCTACTTATGACACGTTTCTGTACATGTTAGTTGTATGTTTAGAGTTGGTCATGTTTATATGTACACTGTTGGTAAGCCCATTTTGATGTATGTATAGGGCTACCTGTTGAACAGTTGTACTTTTTATCCAGAACTTTAATGAAAGGAAATAGTTTTATTTTGTCATGACAGTTTACTTCTCGTACTCTATCATATATTACTGTACTCGAATGTTCTTACCTTGCTCATTATGAAATGCTTATGATAAATTGTAGCGGTAGCCGTGAGGGGGCCGTTACAGTCTACATACAACAATTTCCTAGTTATGAAACCATGAGAGAGTCTCTTGTTTGCCACCTCCAAAAATCTATCTTTCGCCTCAATTAGCCCCCTCGAGCTTGGTTTGATAAGTTCAGTTATGTCGTTTGGGATTTTGGCTTCACTCGGAGCTCGACAGACTTGTCCTTGTTTACACATTGTCTCCCAATATGCACTGTGATACTTATTTTGTATGTTGTTGATTTTCTCATAACGAGTGATGATCTGAATGAAATATCTATGATCAAGAAGTACTTGGCATCACACTTTTAGATCAATGATTTCGGTGGCCTCCGATATTTCTTGTGTATTAAGGTAGCTGGCCGACTTGATGGACTTGTTTTGTCTTATTAAAAGTACTCTCCCGATCTTCTTCACAATACAAGCTACTCTGGTTGCAGGTTTGCTGACACATCAATGGATCTCAAACCACAAGCTTTGTGTTCACGTTTCCGAGTCAGATCTACTTTTCTCTAATCTAGAGTACTATCATCGCCTCGCAGGAAAGCTTATCTACTTGACCATCACAAGAACTGATATCTCATTTGCGGTTGGTGTGGTCAGACGCATCATGCACGCTCCTCAGATATCTGACCTCTAGGTTGTCGAGTGAATCCTCCGGTATCTGAAGAATGCTCAGGGACAAGGCTCGTGCATAAGTCCTTCCCTATAATTAATTGCATATTCTGTTGCTGATTATGCTGACTCCATCGATGATCGCAGGTCTACGAAGGGTATTGCACGTATATTGGAGGACATTTGATCACTTGGTTGAGCAAGAAGCAAACAACGGTGATACGCTTCTCTAGAGAGGCTTAGTATTGGTCAATGGTGTATACTATTTCTGAACTCACGTAGTTGAAATGTCTTTTTTATTGATCTTAGTGTCAAGCTCCCCTTTCCAGCCATCCTCTACTGCAATAGCAAGCTGCCATCTATATCGACGAGAATCCTATTTTTCACAAACGTACTAAATATATCAAAGTCGATTTTCATTTCATTCGGGAAAAAGTTCAACTTCGCAAACTTGATCTGTGACATATACCCGCTGTCGTGCATATCTCTGCTAATTCTCACCAAGGCCATACCGCGCCCTCTACACCGTCATTACATTTCCAACCTTGAAGCCTACAATCTGTATGTTCTAGCTTGTGGGGCAGTGTATAAGAACTATGAATATACCCATGTAAAGGACCACTTTATTGAACCATTATGAGATTCTTCTAACATATATATTAGTTCCACATCTTTGCTTGGAGTTAAGATATCACTCCTCCCTCCTATATATGTGTAGGAATGCTTGTATTCTTTAGTTAATATGAAGTAATAGCAAATTTTGAGCATCACATTTTTTTATACATAATTAAAAGTAATCTAATTTTCTGTTTAATTTTGCAAATTTTCAGCTCTGCAAAACAGCTGAAGAGCATCCAGACATCTTATTTCTTAAAGTCGACTTTGATAAGAACAAACCAATGTGCCGAAGGCTTAATGTTAGAGTGCTCCCGTTTTTTCATTTCTATCGTGGTGCTGAAGGACGATTAGAGTCATTTTCATGCTCTTTAGCAAAGGTAATAAATGTTACCTCTATGTTTTTGCCCTATCTGAAAGGATTCGTTACACCTACCTTTGCACAAGAATGCTGTCGTATGATTCTCTAGATGCTTAACTAATTGGTTGGTTGATCATTCCTTCCTTTCATTACTAGTTTAAATAATCTAAATAAAAATTCTATTATTGCAGGCCATCCTCTGGTGAGCATTTAAAATTTGTACAATTCAGTTGGCAGAGAAAAATTGTAGGCACTAGTATAGCTTTGTTGTCAACTTGTATGATCATTATGCTATGATATCCATTTAATGTTTTTCCTAAAAAATACATATATATTTGACTGTCTACCTTGAGAAAAGAGGATAAGCAAAATACCTAAATTGCCCAAGATCCCTAGAGAATCCCAAAACCGCATTTCTTGATTATTAAAATTTCTTCTATTTCTTAGTTATTAATTATAAATTTTAAACTGTTAAAATAGCCCATGTAAAGGGCCCATTATTGGGCCCATTTATTGTTTTATTTTCTCTCCTCCTTTAGTCCCACATCTTGTATAAGATTTTCTTCTCTCTTCTTCTTCCTATATATTTGTATTCTCTCCTTATATTTACATACACAAGCAATACATACAAGCTTTTGAGCTCTTTCAACATGGTATCAGAGCCAGCGGTCCGTCACCTGCGGTTTCCCCTTTTCTAACCGCCCAGCCCGCCTCCCCTTCCCGGTCCGCAGTTTTCTCTGCGGCCTCCTTCTCCTACCCGCGTCTATCCGCGGTCTTGTCTCCTGCGGTCTGGAAGCCTATCCGCTCCGTTCTCCTGTCCGCTCTTGCCCTTCTCCGCGCGGGCTCTGCGGTTTGTAACTCTGCATCCGCTTCTCCTCTCCCTCTCCGTGGTTCCACCCTCTTCAGGCTTCTTATAGCCACCTTCTCTCTGCTTCGTGGGGCCCACTTCTCTTCTGTCCGCTGCGGGCTCTTCTTCTGTCCACTGCGGGCTCGCCTCCTTGTCCGCTGCAAGTCCGCTGCGGCTTCGCCTTCTATCCGCTGCGGCTTCACCTTCTGTCCGCTGCGGCTTTGCCTTCTGTCCGCTGCAAGGCAGCAGTCTCCCCTTTGCTTACCGCGATCTTTGTCAACCCGCTGCGGGTTCTCTCTTGCGGGCTGCTCTTATCCACTTTCTCTCTGCTTCCTTCTTCTCGCTTGCGCTCTCTCGCGGTTTCCTTCCGCTCTCTGACCACTGCTGGCTTCACCTAGACCGGAGCGGTCTCTCTTTTGTTTCTTCCCTCTGGTTGCGAACTGACTACTCGCTGGTGTCCGGCTTGACCGTGCGGACTGCTGCCTATCCGCATTCTGATCGTGGTCTTCCTCAGTCATTCTCGCGGCGGCCTCCTTGTCTTCTCGCAGGCGGTTTATCCTCTACTCGCCGCGGTCTTGCTCTCTTCTCGCAGCGGCCTCCTGCCCTTCTCGCAGCGACCTCAGCTGTCTGCCTCTGCGGTCTGCCCTTATGGGCTCTTCCGGTAACTCCTCTGGCTCGACGGCCAGCCCGCCTGCTGATCGCCCGACTTGTCCGACTGACCGCCCGGCTTGCACTACAGAAGTCCGTGACGAGCTGCGCATCACTACCATCTCTCTTTCTGGAAAAGAAGAACTTCGTCCCTTGGGTACATTCAGTTAGACGAGTTCCTCAG
This sequence comes from Platanthera guangdongensis, assembly GCA_039583875.1. Classification (NCBI taxonomy): domain Eukaryota; kingdom Viridiplantae; phylum Streptophyta; class Magnoliopsida; order Asparagales; family Orchidaceae; genus Platanthera; species Platanthera guangdongensis. The sequence goes on from CM077147.1 coordinate 169,852,391, forward strand.
GCCAAGGGCCTTCTCCCTCACCTTACTCAGGCTCCTCCCACCCCTCCTACCGATGACTGGCTCCGTAATGATGGCCGAGTTCAGACCTGAATCTTGAATTCTTTAGATGGTGAGCCATGTCAAATGGCTATGTATCATGAGACTGCCAAAGATATGTGGACTGAGCTACACTCCTTATATTCTGGACGGGACAGCCTCCAGCATCTCTATGACATCCTCCCTGACCTCTTTGGTCTTAACGCTGGAGGGGCTTCGGATATGACCTCCTTTGTTGCTCGTGCGAAGACTCTTGCTGAAGCATGGATCCAACATCAGTCGTTCACCAATGATGTTGTTGCTCAGCGCGCTCAGAAGGAAGCCGCCTGTACTGTCATCATCATGGCCCGTCTTCCCCCTCACCTTCAGAGCATTCGTGCTCAGGTCCTGGCTTCCTCTACCACACCATCATTTTCTGATGTGTGCTCCATGATTCTCCGAGTATCACCTCCTCCAGATACTACGGCTCCTCCGGCCCTTCTTCAGCAGGCACCTCCGCTTCTACCATTCCCTCCTCCTCCTTCTACTCGGGGGGGGGGGGGGGGGGGGGGTCGTTCGGGATCTCGCTGCCGTGGTCGGGGTGGTCGGGGTCAGCCGAAGTGTTCCTTCTGCGGAGTTGGTCATCTCGAGGCAACCTGTTACAAGAAAGTTGGCTATCCTCCTCGCCCGACGGCTTCTGTTCTACCGATGCTGGTCCTTCTGATCTTGAAAGTGTCTGTCTTCAGCTCCAGCATCTCCAGGGATTGCTCCACCCACCATCTGTCTCCATTGCCTCCGTCTCTAACACATGTACTGCTTGTCTCTCCACCGGCTTCGGCGGCTGGATTGTGGACTCTGGCGCTACTCATCACATTACTCCACATCGACCTACCCAGTACCTGAATTCCCCTTATCCACAGTCTATTACTGTGGCCAATGGAGCCACTGTTCCCGTCTCCGGCTCGGCAGATCTTCCTCTCACCTCCTCCATCTCCCTTCACTCAGCTCTTCACGTCCCGAGTTCCCCGTTCAATTTACTTTCTGTTGGACGGCTTACTAATGATCTAGATTGTTCTGTTATATTCACGTTCTCTTCTTTTGTTATACAGGATCGGCGGACGCAGACTACCATTGGTAAAGGCCGGCTGCGAAATGGGCTCTACCTTCTCGACGACTCTCACACCATCCTCTCATTCGTTTCTTCCACTGATTGGCATCATCGACTTAGGCATGCTCCTCTACCGGTCCTCCAGCGGGTTTTCCCGGATGTTTCTTTTACCCCCTTTCAGTGTGACTCATGTATCCTCGGCAAGCACACTCGTTCATCTTTTTCTTCACATTGTACTCGGGGCGCTGCTCCTTTTGATTTAGTGCATTCGGATATTTGGGGACCATTTAAAATTCCTAGTATTTCCGGATTCCGGTATTTTATAACGTTTATTGATGATCACTCTCGCACTACCTGACTATACTTACTTCGTGATCGCTCCGAGCTTCTCCGTGTCTTTCGGGCATTTGTCCTCGAAACCCGTACGCAATTCCACACGACCATCAAAGTACTACAAACTGACAATACTCGTGAGGACACTAGTCACGAATTTACTGCTTTATGTTCTGAGTTCGGGATTCTACATCAAACTTCCTGCGCTTACACGCCGCAACAAAACGGTGTTGTCGAACGCAAGAATCACCACTTACTCGATGTTGCCTGTTCCCTCATGCTTCAAATGCATGTCCCTAAACCATATTGGAACTATGCTACTCCGTTTATCATACTCTTTCCCTCCACTACGGTATTTCCTCTCCCACCTCGTGTATTCGGTAGCCTCTGCTATGTCCACCGTTTGGGGCCTTCCTCGGATAAGTTGGATCCCCGCGCGGCCAAGCATATCTTTGTTGGTTATTCACGCACCCAAAAGGGGTATGTCTGTTATTCTCCTGCTACACGCAAGATCTCCGTTTCTGCTGATGTCACTTTCTGCGAGGATCAACCATTCTTTCCTGCTCCCTTCCCTGACCATCTACCACCCACACCTACTCCATCCATCCCACGCCCGGTCATTCCCGCAACTACTCCTCCGACTGTCGTTCCCTCTAAACCGACTGTCGTTCCCTCCAAACCACCAGTTATCCGCGTCTACACTCGTCGCTCTACCACTTCCGTTGCCCCTCTACCGTCGGTCTCTACCATGGATACTCCGCGTCCCAATGATCATGTATCGCCTTCCACTGCTCATCCGCTGGCAAACTACATCTCTCTTCATCGCCTCTCTCCCCATTTACACACTTTGGCTACTTCTCTCTCTTCGGTTGCTATTCTTAATTCTGTGCAGGAGGCGTTTCAACATCCAGGATGGCGAGCGGCCATGGAGGAAGAAATGTCTGATCTCTGGTCTAACCAGACATGGTCTGTTGTTGTTCCCCTTCCACCGGGCCAGAAACCAGTTGGGTGCAAGTGAGTCTTTGTCATCAAACATGCTGTCGATGGGACAATTGACCGTCTCAAGGCCCGTCTTGTGGCTAGAGGTTTCACTCAACAGGAGGGGCTAGATTATGAGGAAACGTTCTCTCCGGTAGCGAAGCTTAATAGTGTTCGCGTCCTCATCTCTGTTGCTGTCCATCGCCGGTGGCCTCTCTTTCAGCTGGATATCAAGAATGCTTTCTTGAATGGGGATCTCCAGGAAACTGTCTACATGCAACAACCACCCGGGTTTGAGACCGCGGGGGAGTCTCAGGTCTGTCATCTTAAAAAGGCTCTATATGGTCTCAAACAATCTCCACGGGCCATGGTTTGAAAAATTCAGCAAAGTCCTCCGTGAGATTGGCTTCACTCGGAGCTCGGCCGACTTCTCTCTCTTTACTCGTCACCAACCAACAGGAACGGTTATTCTGTTAGTATACGTCGACGATATTATCATTACTGGAGATGACTCTCAAGGGATACAGGCAGTCAAAGTCCATCTAAACTCAGTCTTCCAGACAAAGGATTTGGGACCTCTTCGCTATTTTTTGGGCCTTGAGATTGCCAGAAGGCCGGATGAGCTCACTCTCTCTCAACGGAAATATTGTCTTGACCTTCTTCATGATGCGGGTCAGTCCGGCTGCAAGCCAAGTGATACTCCTATGGATGTGAACCACAAACTGTGTGCCCAGACATCTGACTCCGATCTCCTTCTCCAGAATCCTGAATCTTATCGACGTCCTTTTGGAAAACTGATATATCTCACGGTTATCAGACCAGATATTTCCTTTGCTGTTGGTCTTGTCAGCAGATACATGCACTCTCCTCGAAAATCTCATCTTCAAGCAGTGGAACGAATTCTCAGGTATCTGAAAACCGCTCCTGGTCAGGGACTTGTCTACAAGACCTCCTCTTCTGTTCCAACATTGGTGGCATATTGTTATGCTACGGCTAGGGTTCTAAGCAAAGAGTATACTAGAGCAAAAAAAGACGGCTAGGGTTCTAAGCAAAGAGTAAACTAGAGAAAAAAAAGACGGCTAGGGTTTTGTGGAAGAAGAAGGGAATACCTGAAATGGATAAATCATGCCTTCATAGAGGGGGGGAAAAGGGGTATTTATGGAGCCCCCTTTTCCCAGGGCCGGCCGGCCCCCAATTGAGGGCTGAACCGGTGTGGTTCAGCCTCCCTCCTCTTATTGATTAATTGCGGGCTGAACCGGATGGTTCAGCCCGGTCTCGGTCCGACGCTCCTTTAGGTCTTCTGGCGTACTTGAATCCTCGAAACCGCAGATCGTCCGGGGCCATAACATTCCCCTCCCCATCAAGAGGCAGCTTGTCCTCAAGCTGGAAGTCGGGAAATAACTCCCGGAACTCCAAGAAGTTCACCCACGTGTTGTGAGCCTCTGAGAGATCCTTCCACTTGACCAGAATCTCTGAACGGTACTCCGTGCCATGTTTCTTCCATCGGGACAACAAGATGTCTTCGGGACTGGGGCACAGCTCCCCCGTCGTAGTTGCCTCGGGTAGAGAGGGAAGCACTGTGACTGCCGCCCCCAGCTTCTTCTTCAGCAGTGATACATGGAAGGTGGGGTGGATGCGAGAACCCTCAGGAAAGGCAAGCGTGTATGCGACCGGCCCCACCCGGCGAGTGATGCGAAACGGCTCATAGAACCGTGGGGAGAGTTTCTGATTGGAGCGGCGAGCAACTGAAAGCTGTCTGTACGGCTGGAGACGGAGGAAGACCTCGTCTCCAACCTGAAAGGTCCGCTCCGTTCGGTGCTTATCGGCCTGCAACTTCATCCAGTCCTGAGCAACCCGGAGATTGTCCCGCAAGAGAGCCAAGGTCTGATCCCGGTCACGTAAAGCACGATCCACGACCTGCAGGGCGGTGCTGCCCGGCTCATACGACCGCAGAGTGGGTGGTGCGCGTCCGTAGACAACCTCGAACGGAGTAATCCGACTGGCCGTGTGATACGAAGTGTTGTAGCAGTACTCCGCCCAGTGTAACCATCGAGTCCACGTCCGGGGCTCATCCATGACGAAGCAACGAAGATACGTCTCGACACCCCGCTTCAGCACCTCTGTCTGGCCATCTGTCTGCGGATGGTGCGCTCTGCTCATGCGCAACCTGGTGCCCTGCAACCTGAAAAGCTCCTGCCAGAATTGCTGAGGAAGGTCGGATCGCGATCCGATATGATGGAGCTTGGGAGACCATGGAGGCGCACTACCTCCCGGGCAAAGAGATCGGCAACGGTTTCCGCGGTGTATGGGCGGCTGAGAGCGAGGAAATGGCCGTATTTGGACAGCTTGTCCACTATGACCAAGATCGTGGACTTGCCCTGAGACCGGGGCAGGCCCTCAATAAAATCCATCGAGACCGTCTCTCATATCTGCTGAGGAATCTCCAAGGGCGTGAGCAACCCGGCCGGTGAGGACGTCTCGTACTTCTGCCGCTGGCACATGTCACACTGCTGCACAAAACGCTGCGCGTCCCTGCGTAACCCCCTCCAAAAGACATTGGCCCGCAGCCGTTGTAATGTGCGAAGCACCCCGGCATGACCTCCGGTCGGGGACGAGTGGAACTCCTGTAACATGGCCTCCTTCCAACCGGACGAAGCGGGGATGACCACCCTCCCGTGGTAATACAAATGTCCTCCAATCAGCTGGTACCCTGGAGGAGTGGGCTGGCCCTGAGACAAGGCCTCCACAATAGGTTGGAGCTCTGGATCCGCGGCTATCTCCCTCTGAATGTCATCCAAGGACTCGATCAACGGTACCGACAGGCGAAAGATGGCGTTGTCCGGCAGGCGGGATAGGGCATCGGCCACTAAATTCTCCTTGCCCTGCTTGTACACGATCTCATAGTCATACCGAGCAGCTTGGTCAACCACTTCTGCTGGAGAGGAGATGCTAACCTCTGATCCAAGAAGTGTTTCAGGCTCTGGTGATCTGTGCGAACTTTAAAATGGTGGCCTAGCAGGTATGGACGCCACAGCGTCACTGCATGAAGAATTGCTAGCATCTCCTTCTCGTACGTGGAGAGGCCCAAGGTTCGAGGTGCCAAAGCCTTGCTGAAGTAGGCCAACGGCCGCCCCTCCTGCATCAAAACCGCCCCAATTCCCACTCCTGAAGCGTCCGTCTCCACTACAAATTCCTTGGTGAAATCCGGTAGTGCGAGCACCGGCGTGGTCGTCATAGCCTCCTTGAGAGCGGAGAAGGCCCGCTCCGCCTCGTCATGGCACGTAAAGGACTCTTTGTGGAGGAACTGTGTAAGTGGTCGTGCCAGCTTACCATAATCCTTCACGAACCTTCTATAGTACCCAGTGAGGCCTAGGAAGCCTCGAAGTGCTCGCACGTTAGCGGCCGCGGCCACTCCACCATGCTCTCTATCTTCTTTGGGTCTGCCCTGACCCCTTGTGCCGAAACCAGATGCCCCAAATATTCCACCTCTGACTGTCCAAACGAGCATTTCGACAGCTTGACATAGAACTGATGCTGCCGCAGAATGGTAAGAACCTGTGCCACGTGCTCAACATGCTCCTCCAACGACCGATTGTATATCAATATACCATCGAAGAAAATGAGTACCGATCGCCGTAGGAGTGGCCGGAAGGTCTCATTCATCACGGCCTGGAAGGTCGATGGGGCATTGGAAAGCCCAAAGGGCATCACCAAGAACTCGTAATGCTCATCGTGTGTGCGAAACGCGGTCTTGTGAATGTCTTCCGTCGTCATCCGAATCTGGTGGTAGCCGGATCGGAGGTCCAGCTTGGTAAACAAACTCGCCCCATGCAGCTCGTCCAAGAGCTCTTCTATCATCGGTATCGGAAACTTGTCCTTGATCGTTGACTCATTCAGGTTGCGGTAATCCACGCAGAAACGTCAAGACCCGTCTTTCTTTTTCACCAGGATGATGGGTGAGGAAAAGGCGCTGGTGCTCGACCGTATGATGCCGCTCGCCAGCATCTCTTTCACACTCTTCTCGATCTCGGCCTTCTGAATGTACGGGTACCGGTGGGGTCTGACGTTTGGGGGGGCAGCCCCTTCCTTCATCTGTATGCCGTGATCCCTGAACCTGGGAGGAGGAAGGCCCCGGGGCTCCTGGAACACATCTCTGAACTGGGACAAAAGTACCTGTATCTCCTCTGGAATGTCTGGTGGGTCGTGGGCCAAGGCCTCCACCCCCACTACCATGGCTATCGGGGATCCCTGCTCCTCTAACCGCTGCAAGCTCCTCACAGAAATCTCCTTCAGTGGTGAAGACCGAATGCCCTGTAGGCAGTAATCCTTCCCCTACTGGGTGAATTCCATCGTCAAACGGACCCAATCGGTGGTCACCCTCTGTAACTGCCGTAACCACTGGACCCCCAACACCATGTCCGAACCCCGAATCGGAAGTAAGTACATATCCGTGTGGCACAAATAGCCCTGCACGCGGATCTCCACCCCCTTCATCACCCCCTCGCACCTCAGCTTGCCCCATCTGCTACCATAACCTGGAAGGCCGCCTCCCTGTCAATCGTCTGTCCCACCTTTGAAGCAACTGCCGGGTTGATGAAATTGTGGGTACTCCCACTATCCACCAGGATGGTCACTCGCTCCTGGCCCACCAGACCTGTGAAACGGAGCGTCACCGGGGCCGTACACCCCTCCATGGCCTGCAAGGAGACCCCGAACTCTGTGAAATTCAGATCCTCCACGTCGGCTTCCTCCAGATGGTCCTCCTCGTCATCCTCCTCCCGCAGCATAAACACCTGGACCTTCTGGCAGGCGTGTCCCTTGGTGTACTTCTCATCGCAGTTAAAGCACAGTCCCTTCTCCCTCCTGACCTGCATCTTTGACCATGTCAACCTGGTCACTGTCGGCCGTACGGGAGGTGGCTGCTCTCGTCGTACCGCCGCGGAAGCCGCGGGTGGCTTGGTCGTCATCCGGTTCCGCTGCCTGTTGTAACGCTCCTCCTGTATTCGGGCGATGCTAATGGCATGACTCAGACTGTGCGCGGTAAGTAGGCGCGGACCTCGTCCCGCAAGTGGTCCTTCAACCCTGAGATGAAGCAACTCAACAAGGTCTGCTCCCCCCATGCGACACGGTTCGCTAATCTTTCGAACTCCGTCCGATATTCCGTGACGGTCCCCTGCTGCCGCAGTTTTTGAAGGGTGGCTTCCACATCCTCGTACTCCAGAGGCCCAAAACGAGCCGAAAAGGCCTCTATGAACTCCGGCCACGGGGCAAAAGTGCGTCCCGCAAAAACCATTGCGTCCACTGATATGCGTCCTCCTCCAGATGGAAGGCTGCCAGTTGTACCCACTGAGTCTCGGGAATCTCCTGATATTTGAAAAACAGCTCCGCCTTTTGTATCCACTCCAGGGCGTCCCCTCCCCGGAACTTAGGAAAATTCATCCGTGTCCTCTTGGGTTGCATGTATGGTCTCTGATAAGCCCCTCCCAAACCTCCACCGTCTGGTCCCATCACCCCGGGTTGCCCAAAATCTCCTTGGATTCCTCCCTGATTCCACCCTGGATTCCTTCCCGGTCCCATATTGGCCGGACCATATCCCCCGTTAGGAGCATTCGCTGGTTGGGGCGGAAAAATCCCCGTTGTGCCCCCGAGAGGAACCGCATTTGCCCCGGTTGCGCGAAACACCCCAAATCCTTGATGGTGTGGCCTCCATGCTTGTCCTGGGTGCTGTCCGAGACCCCCTCCTTGCCGCAGCAGTCCGTCGTGAGCCGACAGCGGCTGTTCGAACCCCCAAGTTAAAGCCGATCCTCCGTCGGGCCCCCAGGGACCTCCTGCAACTTCCGCCGCCCGACTGGACCCATTCCGGAGCGGTTCCGGCATCCAGGAGGGAGCCGATCCTCCGCCGAACCCCCCGCTGCCCTATCTGCCGCCCTCTGGGTGTCCGCCTGACATCCCGCTGGATCGGGATGGAATCGGAGGCCCGCGTGCGGCCTCTGGCACGTTTCCCGCGCCGAATCCAGAGTCCGACGCGCCTGTCGGCCCGCCTCCGTGACTCCCGCACCCCGTGCTCCTCCGTTAGGGAGATTTGTCGCTTCCGTGTCGGATCCCGCGCCGTTTACGGCCTTCCCTTTCAGATTTGGCAAGAGGAGGGATTTCAACTCCTACAATTCTCATCGAGGCGTTCCTCCAAGTGTTGTTGCGAGTCCTTCATGCTTGCTTCGATTGCCGCCACGGAATCTGTCAACGCAGCGTAGTTCTCCTCGATGGCGGCCAAACGCGCCGTCTCTGCCTCCGTACGCGTCACCATGGTCGCAGGAAGGAGGCTCTGATACCAAATGTTATGCTACGGCTAGGGTTCTAAGCAAAGAGTAAACTTGAGCAAAAAAAAGGCGGCTAGGGTTTGTGGAAGAAGAAGGGAATACCTAAAATGGATAAATCATGCCTTCATAGAGGGGGGGGGGGGAAATGGGTATTTATGGAGCCCCCTTTTCCCATGGCCGGCCGGCCCCCAATTGAGGGCTGAACCGGTGTGGTTCAGCCCTCCCTCCTCTTATTGATTAATTGCGGGCTGAACCGGATGATTCAGCCCGGTCTCGGTCCGGCGCTCCTTTAGGTCTTCTGGCGTACTTGAATCCTCGGAACCGCAGATCGTCCGGGGCCATAACACATATTCAGATGCTGATTACGCTGACTCTCTCGATGACCGGCGATCTACGAGTGGTTTTTGCACTTACCTTGGAGGACATCTTGTTACTTGGCGAAGTAAGAAACAAGCGGTCGTTGCTCGATCTTCAGCTGAGGCAGATTACCGGGCAATGTCATCACTTGTATCAGAATTGACATGGCTTGAGAGTTTTATTACTGATCTGGGTGTAAAATTACCATCACCCGCTCTTCTCCTTTGTGACAGTCAAGCCACCATACACATCGCAAAGAACCCGGTCTTTCACGAAAGAACGGAGCATATTGAGGTCGATTGTCACTTCATCCGGGAAAAGGTTCAAATGAAGAAGCTTGACCTTAAGCATGTCCCAGGATCGGAACAAGTTGCAGATGTCTTCACGAAGGCTCTTTCCAAGACACTCTTCTATCAATGCTTGTCCAAGCTTGGCGCATACGATTTGTACGCTCCAGCTTGCGGGGAAGTGTTAAAATAGCCCATGTAAATGGCCCATTATTGGACCCATTTATTGTTTTATTTTCTCTCCTTTAGTCCCACATCTTGTATAGGATTTTCTTCTCTCTTCTTCTTCCTATGTATTTGTATTTTCTCCTTGTATTTACATACACAAGCAATACATACAAGCTTTTGAGCTCTTTCAACATAAACTTTACCAAGCTTCTGGACAATATTTAACCGCATGAAGTCATCATGAGGAATTTCTGAAAAGGGCCTGAAGCAGGTTGACTTGAAACATTTCATTGAATGTGTCTACCCTGAGTTTTGCGACACCTATTATCACAAACAAATCTGACAAACATAACATCATAAAGCCAAAGCTCGCAGATCATGTGCCTGAACTCGCTGACCATGTACTGGAAGCACGCCGAACCTTCATCAGGACTCACAGGAGGATCCAGTACTCACCAACCATTTTGGGGAGCTTGCATAACCTATTTCCTCGTTGGGAAGCTCGCGAATTCTCTGTTTTTTTTACTTAGGGTTCATTTTACATGATGATAGCAGTTGTGAACATAGACACAGTGGTTACGAACCATCGTTCATGAACCCCTGACCTCATCTATGGAACTCTATCCATTTTATGTTCAGAAATAGTTTTCTTTCATGGGGGTGGTCATAAATGTTGTCATGCCAAACATATATTCTATGATGTCGTTTTTGTCCCAACTCACCGGACCAAAAAAAGTCGCGCCAAACGAAGCCTTGGTATCTTTCTTTCGATTTGCCCTATTTGGAAGTGGGCAACCCATCTTTCCACGTGTTGCTTGCGGGTAGCGCCCCATCTCCTATAAATATGGTTTGAAAAGTGACCAAAAGGGCATCAAATCATTTCTTACAAAACCTCCAACACTGGTATACCTTAGAACGGTGCTTGCGAGTTCTATTTTTATAGTGTCAAAAAGACCTATGATTTTGGTGTAAACTGAACTTCAAATCAATACAACCACACAAAACTAAATGTTCGTGTTGTGCAAAACCTGACTTCACCTTCCTCAACACTCCTTTTCTTGTTCGAACATTCGTGTCCTGGAATACCCTTCCACTTACAACACTCCCATCCATTTTATTCTCCTGGCTGTGAAGTTGATACACTTTTTACCTCAACAGAACGAGCAGGCGACCTTCAGATTTGGGTGGTTGGTAAATACACGCGTTACGATGGCTGGACGTGATACAACCCGGATGTTTCCCGCAAGAGTTCTCGTGATCAATGTTGTCAAAATCGCGATTTTGCACGTACGATCCTACGATCTTACGATTTTTACGGGGGATACGATCTTCGGGGGAGCCTAGATCGCGTGTACCGTAGAAACGGTAGGATCGCTGTTTAGGATCGTAGGATTGTACGATCCTAAACTATCTTACCACGCAGCTTCTCCTAAACGATCATATATTAACTCACGGTGTTATTGAACCCGAACCCGTCGCAGGAATTTTGACGCCTGGAGAACGAAATCGCCGCTTCTCCCTAGGGTTCGGCCCGACACTCCCCTCCCGCGAGCTCTTAATATAATATTCAATAACGCAATTTTACCTGCAATGACCCGCAATATTGGGCCGACATGTTGGCCACAATCATGGAAAACGCCAGAGTTGGTAATTGTAGCGGTAACGTAGCGATGTTGCCCCAAAAATTATATGTCAGCGGACTTGTCGGCCGCAATCTACAACTTGTTAGAAATTTATGGGCTTTCTCTTCTATATATCACATATTCGTACAAATATCACATATGCCACATGAATATTGAGCACGTGCTTGCACTTTCCCAGATTAAGACACTAGGAAGTGATGCATCGTGGCAAGTGCACCGATCGTTCAATATTGATTTGAGTTTTTGCACTCGAGAATTATCGTTTCCGTTGAGAACGCGGGTGAAGATACAAGGACATCCTAAAACTTTGGTTAGCTAGGCAATTAATTATACAAGTTGTTTTACCTATTTTAGCTACCAATTAACACCTCTTCGCACACAAGTATCAATGAGGATCGCAAACACCTCTTCGCTCTTACCGTTGGTCGCCTTCACTGCTTTGCACTAATAATCTCGCTAGTTTAACATGATTAACAATTCCCAAGCTCAAATTATAACCACATGAATAAGCACACAACAATAACATTAATATCTCATCTACAATAGAAAATGCAACTATGAACATATACCCCAGATGGTCATGGTGTGTAGGTGCTTTAGAATACCATTCATTAAGTTTACAAGCATTTTAAAAAAGAGAGAGAGAGAAATACAAGTTATCACCCCTTGAAACGGAGAAAATGATAGACTATTCCTCGGCCATGAGGGGAGACATACAAAGACTTGTAATACCAATTCCCGCACAACCCCTTGGCTACCTTCCGAGATTCGGGCGTGCTGTCACAACCTCCCGAAGTTACTTGTCTTCTCTTTGATTTGTTCACCTCCACGTTAAGTGCTCCGGCTTGGAATTTCGATGGAACCTTGGAAATCAACTTCTTTAACCTTTGGAATGCTTGGGGAGGTTGGAGAAGACCTAGGAACAAAATCCTAGAGCTCTGGGACGAAACAGGACCTAAAATGGCGCTCCCGGTGGATTGATTCGACCAAAAACGTCCACAACATTTATATAGAAGAAGCAGGCGCATGCACGCGCGTGAAGTAAATAGCATTAGAAAACTGGGCGCCCAGGTCGCGCACACACAATTCCGCATGCGCACGCACGTGCAGAAATACCGCATGCGCGAATTTGGAACATCCCAAACTCAGGAAACTCAACACAAATGACCGCTCACACACAATTACACGTGCTCATGCGCGCAATTATGCTTGAGCACATGCACAACTCCACATGGGAAACCAAGGGAAGAAAGCCCGTAGCCTGACTGCAATCGGTGCACTCCAACCAAATCTCCCGGGGCCCACATCTTGGGGAAATCCCGGAAGGTTGTTGAGGCGCGGGCTTGATCCCAGGACCTCTTTTATCAAGCTCCTTTATGGAGTCCTGATACCCAACTGAGCAGCTCAGTTGGGTATCAGGACTCCATGAAGGAGCTGCATAGTTGGGTATCAGGACTTCATGAAGGAGCTTGATAAAGGAGGTCCCGAGATCAAGCCCTAGCCTCAACAACCTTACCGGGATTTCCCCAAGATGTGGGCCTCGGGAGATTTGGTTGGAGTGCACCAACTACAGTCGGGCTGTGGGCTTTCTTCCCCGGGTTTCCCAAGATGGGCCGGGCCCCCCTTTCAACAATAAAATGTGGTGGGTAGATCAAATGCGGAGGAATTATACATGACAATTTCATGAGTAATTTGTAATGGACTATAATTGCAGTCTATTATGTAGAATCCAAGTATTCAAAATAGAAAACTTATACTTCTCTATTGTGACAATAATGTAAACTTCAATATTGCTCGTAAGTCAACTCAATATGATAGAACAAAAACATGTTGAAAAAAGGAACTATTTGTGCACAGTTGGTTCATTCCCTCACACCTCTTGTGGGGATTTGGTGTTCGCCTTTTTAGATTTGATTTAGTGGGGGATTTTGTGTACAGTTTGTTCATTTCCAATTTCTCAGCGCAAATGTCATCATTTGACTAATGACCCTCCTCCTTCTGAAACTGTTTCTTTTGATGATTGAGATGCTTCTGATGCGTTTGTACGGACTTGGTTGACCAACAACTTATCTTATGAGTGCCTTCCTATCACCCGACATGATCCGACGGTCAAGTTGTCTGGAATCATCTTGCCGCCTTGTATACCATGGGAGCCCAGATTTCGCGGATCTATACTCTGTATGCTGATCTTTTCGCTCGACCAGTTATGACTTCTGCTTCTGCCTATCGGGAGGTTCAGACGCTTGGTGCTGAACTTCTTCAGCATCGCCCTTTTTCTGTGGATTTGGCCGAGCAACACTGGCATTTTCAGGAACGTCTGGTTGTTTGCTATTTGCTTCGCCTGCCGGATTCCTATGATATGATTCGTCAACAAATTCTTGGAGAGGCGGATACTCCGACTCTGGATGCTACTGCTCGGATATCTGCTGTTACTACTCTTCTTCAATGTCCTTTGCTCTCCTCTCTATCTCCGTCTCCTGATCTTGTGGCTCATCCAGCTCGTCATGACATCTCTGCTGGCTGTGGTGGTCGTACTGGTGGTCGAGGTGGTGGAAGTGGTTATTCCAAGCATCTTTGCTCTCATTGTGGCCGACTTGGTCACTTGGTTGATCGGTTTTGGACCAAGTATCATCATCTTCGTCCAACATCAACTGATTTCTTCAAGCCGTCCACGTCTTCTCTTGCTACTTCTGGAACCGCTCAGTTGGCCACTACGGGTATGTGGCTTATTGATTCTGGTGCTACAAATCATATGACTGACAATTCTTACCTTTTATCCTTTTGAAAAGAGCAACCCAGTTGCCTCCGGTTCTTATTGCGGATGGTTCTCCTTCTCCGGTTTGCGGGTCTGGCACTGTCCATATTACTCACTCTCTTCAGCTGCAGGACACCCTTTATGTCCCCAATTTTCCATGTAATCTTCTTTCAGTTACTGCTCTTTGTAAACAGTTGCATTGTGAAGCTATTTTTACTGTCTCTACTTATGTTTTTTAGATTTCTCATTCCAAGGAGGTGATTGCTACTAGGACTGAGAGTGGCGACTTGTTCTACCTTGATGCTGCTTCTGCTTTTTCTGCCTCTTCTTCTCTACTTCAGTGATATCTTCGCCTTGGGCATCCTCCTCGGATTCTTTATCAACTTTTGCCAGGTCTCCCTCGTGGCGATTCTACTCTTGATTGTGAAGCTTGTCAATTTGGCAAGCATCACCGATCTTCTTTTCCTGTTATGCAAGACCGCAGTTTTTCTTGTCCTTTTGATTTAGTTCATTCTGATGTTTGGGTTCCTGCTCCCCTTCAAATTATTGGTCGGGGTAGTTTATATTTTTTTATATTCTTTGATGATTTTTCCAGATATACGTGGTTATATTTGCTCCGGGAACGCCATGAGATTTTCTCCGTTTTTTCTGCCTTTTATAATGAAATACGTACATAATTTGATACCCCTATTAAAATACTTCGTACTGATAATGCTAAGGAATACCTTAGTCATCAGTTTACTTCATTTTGTTGGATCATGACGTGATCCATCAAACAACTTGCCCTTATACTTCGCAACAAAATGATGTTGCTGAACGTAAGAATCACCATCTTTTAGATATGGCTCGTAGTCTTCTTACTCATATGCATGTTCCCCGATCCTACTGGGGTCATGCAGTTTTTCTTTCTTGTTTTCTCATTAATCGAGTTCCGTCTTCGGTTCTCAATGGAAAAACTCCCTTTTCCATTCTCTATCTTGATGGGACACTCTTTCCTTTACCTCTTCGTGTCTTTGGTTGCACAGCATTTGTTCACTCACTTGCTTCTGGATGCAACAAACTCTCTCCTCGTTCTGCTAAGTGCATCTTCGTAGGCTATTGTCCAACACAGAAAAGGGTAATGCTGTGCAACCAAAGACACGAAGAGGTAAGGGAAAGGGTGCCCCATCAGGATAGAGAATGGAAAATGGAGTTCTTCCATTGAGAACCGAAGACGGAACTCGATTAATGAGAAAATAAGAAAGAAGAACTGCATGACCCCAGTAGGACCGGGGAACATGCATATGAGTAATAAGACTACGAGCCATATCTAAAAGATGATGATTCTTACGTTCAGCAGCACCATTCTGTTGCGAAGTATAAGGACAAGTTGTTTGATGAATCACGCCATGATTCAACAAAACGAAGTAAACTGATGACTAAGGTATTCCTTTGCATTATCAGTCCGAAGTATTTTAATAGGGGTATCAAATTGTGTACGTATTTCATTATAAAAAGCAGAAAAAAGCAGAGAAAATCTCAGAGCGTTCGCGTAGTAAATATAACCACGTACATCTGAAAAAATCATCAATGAATGTAACAAAATATAAACTACCCCGACCAATAGTTTGAAGGGGAGCAGGACCCCAAACATCAGAATGAACTACATCAAAAGGACGGGAAGAACTGCGGCCTTGCTTAGCTGAAAAAGAAGATCGGTGATGCTTGCCAAATTGATAAGCTTCACAATCCAGAGTAGAATCGCCGCGAGAGAGATCTGACAAAGGCTGATAAAGAATTCGGGGAGTAGGATGCTCATGGTGAAGATGCCACTGAAGCAGAGAAGAAGAGGCAGAAACAACATCAAGGTAGAACAAGCCGTCGCTCTCAGTCTCAGTAACAATCATCTCTTTGGAATAGGAATCTGAAAAGCACATGTAGAGGCAGTAAAAATAGCTTCACAATGCAACTGTTTACAAAGAGCAGTAACTGAAAGAAGATTGCATGAAAAATTCGGGACATAAAAGGTGTCCTGCAGTTGATGAGAGTGACTAATGTGCACAGTGCCAGACCCACAAACCGGAGAAGGAGAACCATCCGCAATAAGAACCGGAGGCAACCGGTTGCTCTTTTCAAGAGAAGAGAAAAAACGAGAATTACCAGTCATATGATTTGTCGAACCAGAATCAATAAACCACCTACCCGTAGTAGCCAACTGAGCGGTTTCAGAAGTAGCAAGAGAAGACGTGGACGGCTTGGAGGAATCAGCTGATGTTGGACGAAGATGAGGATATTTGGTCCAACACCGATCAACCAAGTGACCAAGTCGGCCACAATGAGAGCAAAGATGCTTGGAATAACCACGTCCACCACCTCGACCACCAGCTGCGGTTAACTATCTGTCTGCTGCTACGGCTTCAACCAGACCGCTGCGGATTCATTCAGACCGCTGCGGCTAACTGTCAACCCGCTACTGCGGCTTTCTGCCAGATCGATGCGGCTTCCTTCAGACCGCTGCGACTATCTTTCAGACCGCTGCTTCGGCTAACCCTCAGACCGCTACGGCCGCTGTCCACCTGAGCCCAAGACCAAACCGCTAGATCGCTGAGACATGTAGACTGCTGCGGTTAGGCACCAGACTTCCCGGTCTTCCTCAGGCTCCAACAGTTTATATATAGAGGGCAGATATAATATTTGATTTAGATTTGATTGAATGTAATTTTAAGTTCTCAAACTATACATCTACACATACATCTATACTACTTATAAGAAATACCTCATGCGTATGCATTACATAGTCACACAATACACAATTCAGGATCGTTCAAAACTCAAAACTATAAAAACAAATAGTTTACTATGGCCTCAAGAAGCAAGGAATGTCGGGCATTGTTTTAAAAAAAAACTGTTAATGGTAGAGAGATGGAAATTAATTGCTTGCTGCTTTTTTGAGAACCATTGTGAAACGTACTTGCCTGGTTTTTTTTTGAGGTGATGTTATATATAAATTATTTTTAGTTATATACAAATCGTTATTATATATAAATCGGTGCAAATATAAATTTGTTATACACAAAGCTAATTGTTATATACAAATCAGTACAAAATAAAAAAATAATTTTTTTTAAAAATCACTTAATAACACTAGCTCGTGAGCTATTAATTTTTTTCTTACAAAAATCAATAGCTCGTATAAATACTTTAAATCTTGCTATAATTGTGAACAGTGCTAGAGTAGGAAGAAACATTCCCGCTGTAGGTAAGCACTAGATTGTCAAATTTGGAGAATCTCCATTACATGTCGGCGAGGCGATATCGAGGAGCGGCGAAGGTTGTCGCGAGGAACCAAATATGAGTGATCGGGAGGTGTATGCGGATGGGTATCGGGAGCGGGCGAACCGAATATGAGAGATCACCAATCGGGGGGCTGCTTCCGCCGCCAAGGCTCCATTGCGTGGAGGGGACTTTAGCATGATCGTTACAGGAGATATCGGGACGTGTATGCAGCAGGGTATCGGGAGCGGACGAACATCTCGTGAAACCTTAGGCTAGAAATGAGAAAAATTGATTTTTTGAGTATTTAAGTTTGTTTGTCTATAGTGTTTTTAAAGGACACAAAAAACTCTAAAAATTGGTTTGTATATATCCAAAAGTGATTTATATATAAGATCACTTTTTTTTAATTAGTGTAATGGCTAGACGGTACACGGGTCTCGCTGTACGCACTACGCAGCACCAACTGTATTCTACTTCAGTTTGATTTCTCTTGTGTGCAATGCTTTTTTTTGCACGGCGGATTTTGTGCAGGAAGACTAGTATGTATATTTATATATCAATGTATTTATAGACACAATACATACCCATACATATATATAGTTATATACATATACATACACGCATGCAAACATGCCGCAGACTCTATATATATATATATATATATATATATATATATATATATATATATATATATATATATATATATATATATATAGGAGATATAATATGCGGGCAAGCTTGCATGTGGGCGTACGGGCAAGGTTTTTTGGGAGTCAATGTGGTCTCAAATCGAAAAGTGATCAACATGAAAGTTGTAGATCTCGGCGAGACGAACAACTTTCATGTTGATCACTTTTTGATTTGGAGACGTCTTGGCCCTCGATTTGGGCCCCGAAATCTGGGGCGGCGAGAGTGCTACAGTAGTGATCTCGCCGCCCCAGATTTTGGGGCCCAAATCGAGGGTCAAGACGGCTTCAAATCAAAAAGTGATCAACATGAAAGTTGTTCGTCTCGCCGAGATCTACAACTTTCATGTTGATCACTTTTCGATTTGAGGTCATTTTGACCCTTACCCGTACGCCCGCATATTATATCTCCCCATATATATATATATACACGAGCATCTTCGCAGGGGCTACGCCAGTGCTCGATGCTCTCGGGTGGCCTTCGGCTGCATCTAGGCGGGCTTCGCCCGCCTCCGCACGGGCTTCCCCGCCTCCGCACGGGCTTCGCCCGTGCTCGATGCGTCGTTACGGGCTGCACCCGCATCAAGGCGGGCAGCACCCGCAATATATACATGTGAGTACTTAAAATGACCGTAAAAAACTATAAATCAATATTACAATTTTTATTTTATCAAAAAATTTACGTTTTGACGTAAAAACATTAATTTCTCGCCCTCTTTCTCTTCCTATTCTCTCTCTCTCCGCCTTTCTCTCTCCTCCCCCTCTCTCTCCACCCCTTTCTCCTCTCCCTTCGGCCATCTCTCTCATATTCTCTCTCCCTCTCTCTCTCCTCCCCCTCTCTCTCATGTAGGGATAAGATTTATTTGATGAGATCCAATGTTCAAAACTTAAAATATGGTGTACCTCAAGATATGTATATTGCTTTATATATATATATATATATATATATATATACAAACAGTCATGCACGGGGTACCCCGTGCGGGCAACATTTGTCGTGGTGCGACATTTGTCGAGAAAGCGACATTTGGCTGAGGAGGCAACATTGGTCGTGGGTGCGACATTTGTCGTGTGGGCGACATTTGTCGTGGGGGCAACATTTGTCGTAGAGGCGACATTTGACATGGGGACGACATTTGTCGTGCGGGCGACATTTATCGTGGGAGCGACATTTGTCGTGGGACGTCATTTATCGTGGGGAG
Source organism: Platanthera guangdongensis (assembly GCA_039583875.1). Classification (NCBI taxonomy): domain Eukaryota; kingdom Viridiplantae; phylum Streptophyta; class Magnoliopsida; order Asparagales; family Orchidaceae; genus Platanthera; species Platanthera guangdongensis. The sequence continues at coordinate 169,871,495 of CM077147.1, forward strand.
GGGACATTGGTCAGGGACGGCGACATTGGTCGGGGGCGACGACATTGGTCGTGGTCGATGACATTGGTCATGGGCGGCAACATTAGACGTGGGTGGTGACATTGGTCGTGGGGGGTACATCGGTCGTGGACGGCGATATTGGTCCTGGGGAGACTTTGGTCATGGATGACGACATTGTTCGTGGGGGGCGACATTAGTCGTGGGCGGCGGTATTGATCGAGGTAGGAGACATTGGTCGGGGGAGGCTACATTGGTCGGGGGGGGCGGCGACATTGGTCGGGGGCGGTGACATTGGTCGGGGGCGGCGACATTGGTCGTAGGCGGCGACATTGGTTGTGAGTGGTGACATTGGTTGTGGACGCCAATATTGGACGTGGACGACGACATTACTCGCTGACGACAATGCACTCAATCTCGTGTAAAAAGTGAAGCAGATGCTTATTGCATGTGGGTGCTTGGGTCCAAGCAGTTGTTGTTATTGTTTTTTGTGTGACTATGAGATGCTATTAGTAATGGGTTGAAGGTGCACAATTTAGACAGGGAAATGACATTGAGTAAAAGCAGAAGAAGAGCTATGAAAATAGACATACATGCTTGATAACTTTAGGATGGTTATAGCAAACTTGGATCAATTTTAGGATGGTATAGAAAAAAGGGATTCTATATATAACTACATGAAAGTATGAGTATTTGAAGCAAACTTGGATCAATTTTAGGATGGTCTACACCTATTGTACCAATATGTTCATATAAAGATGATTTGAAGATCTCTTCCAACATGCTGATAAAATATTTGGGCAATATGAATTAGAAAAAATCATGAAGTCAATGTATTTGAAGATCACAACAGAAAAAGTTCATGGAAAGAGCATATGCCATCTAAAGACGATAATGATGAAGTTGTTGAAGGAGCACATAAAGGAAACACGTATAAATATTTTACCGAATATTTGTCAAATTTTGTGAGCAATGGAAGTCACAACTAAAAGTAAAGAACATTGAATTTTGTGATCCCTAGAAAGAATCATTAGAGCCATCCCTAGAAAGAATCACCTTTATAGCAAAACCATGCTTTCCTAGACATTAAGGAAGATTAAATTGCATCTTGAATCTTGAAGAAATTAATGTGTTAGAAATATATCGAGATCAAGGCCCAATTACTTACCTATATTTGTCTTATTTTATGCTGACCTCTAACTCTAAAAATTAAAGTAAAGAAAATAATTAAGATGTGCAAAAGAGTTACCAATTGTTGAAACAATAGCAATGCAAAAGAGTTATCAAGATAGAAAAGTGCAAATCAATTGTATAAAATCTACTTTGTGATTACCTTAAGTGACGGTTCTATTTTTCTATCATCTGAGCATACATCATCTGCAGGTGACTCTTTTTTATACTGCAGGTGGCTCTTTACATGAGCAATAGTCAACCCCTTCACATTCATCTTCTGAAGAACCAACTTCAGTGAAAGAGGCTCACTTAATATTAGCTTTTGTATCTTAATTGTGAACATTTAATGAAGAAGAACATCTCAACAATTCATATCAAGAGTCTAAAAACAATTAACTATCAGTGCTCATCCCAAGTTTTATGGAAATCGATTCCTTAGTGAGAAAACAAATTTGCATTACCAAGTTGAGTTAATACAACTTGGGACTTTAGTTCCTGCAATTGTTTATAATTTACCTGGATGGAGTTAGTTGCAATTGCTACAATTGATTGGCAGCAAATGGGCCCATGGCAATGTTGGTACACATGATCCAAATTTTTTTACGCTCTATTTTAGATGAATGCAATGTGGTACACTCTTCTTCTTACTATGATATAGACATGAGCATCACAAAATCACAACATAGATGAGTACATGGAAGATGGGGAAGAGCAACATTATTTTACCGTGATAAGTTTGCCGGTCGGAGGAGCCCGCTGGAAGGAGGTTGCCGGCGACAGTGTTGAGGAGGTGATCTGTCGCCGGAGATCCAAAATCCAAAAACCTGTAAAAAAAATTAATGAATTAAATGTACTCATTGAATAAGTTCATGGTACCAAACGACGTAGAGGAGATCAAACCTTGAACGATGCAAGGATCGGTGAAGCACTCAATCACTCTTTGCTGCAGAAATCAGCGACAGATCTCTGAAGCGCCGTGAACGCTGGGGTATACACAGTTGTAGGAGAAATTTTTCAAACTCAAATTTTATGAGAAAATACTATGATTTAGGCTTAATGTGATGTTTCATAAATTCAAATTGTGACATGTGAGAATTTGAATTTACATCAACATCAACGGCGTCACAGCACTAAATGAACTAAATCAATTTGTAAAACTCAACTCAACAAAATACAGAGTTGAACTTCAATAGAACCAAAACTCATTCAACATTAAGTAAAACTCAATTTTTACAATTTTCACAGTTGTTGATATTGAATTTACATCAACATCAACGTCATCACGATACTAAATGAACCAAATTTTCACACAAGTTTAATGCACCGAAGCCACAAAATAGAACCAAAACTCATTTAACTTCAATAGAGGCAGCAACAAGCCCAAACAATTTCATCAACATTCACAGTTCTAGCAAAAATTAAAATTGTCACAAACTTCACAATTTTTGAAGGTGTTAGCAAACTCAATTTTCATAATTTACATGTGTTAAACCGATGGAGATTCGCAGACGGAGAACCTGAGAGAATAAACCTGCGAGAGAAAACCAGCAGAGGAAGCAGATGGAAATTTGCAGAGGAAGCCGATTCAAACAAACCTGAGAGAAAAGGAAGAGGAAACCGTTGTTTTTACATTTCATCTGCAGAAGAACAATCCAAAACCTGAGAGAGAAGGAAGATAGAAGGAATTGTGACGACATTGATGTAAAATCGGGAGTACCTTTTTGAGCGGCGAGTTTTCTCCGGTGGGTTGGGCGTCTTGTTGTCGGGGAGGTGGTTGGATGCAGTGCGCGACAAAGGGCGAAGGAAAAAAGAAGGCGGGGCATGCCGTGGAGTTCGACGGCGGCTGTTGGCGCGACATAGCCGGAAGTCACTACTTGCGAGGGATTGGGAGCGGGTGGAATGGCGAGCGCTGAAAAACTGTAAAGCTAAAAAGCTAACGGAAAAAGGACAATATGTGGCTCTCGCCTATACGGATCCGTGACCTTTGATTGTTATAGATCGAGCGGTGGGAACAACTTGATCCATGGCCTATGATTATAAAAGATCTGTGGCCTTTGATTGTTATAGATCGAGCGGTGGATTTTGTTGCAGGGAAGCAGCAAATAGGGGAGGGCATTTTTGGGAATATTAAAGTTACACCACACCTAAGGGTATTTTGGGCAACCTGATTGTTACATCAAACTCCAATTCTCCTTGCTTATAGTATAAAGATATATATATATATATTATATTATATATATTTATATATACCGGGACCTCCCTCGAAGTTTGTTTAATTACAGTTTCCACCCCTCTAACTTTCGAAATTACAAAAACCTCCCCTCAATGTTTACATTTCATAACATCCATGCTCAAAAGTACCCCCCTTGTAATAAATATTCAGGGGGGGTCTTTTGTGCATGAATGTTATGGAATGTAAACATTGAGGGAGGTATTTGTAATTTTGAAAGATAGAGGGGTGCAGACTGTAATTACGCAAACTTCAAGGGAGGTTCCGGTAAATAATCCTATATATATATAACATTAATTTAAAATGTTAAAGAGAATGTATGATAAGAACATGGAAAAAGTAATAATGGAATAATGATATATTTCCTCCTAAAAGGAGAATGTATCTACATCTATATCTATTTATATAGATATATTATCCTTTTAGGAGGAAATTTATCCTTATCATACATTCTCTTTATCATTTTAAATTAATGGAATATATAATTTCAGGGTTAATAGATTATTTGATCAATGCTAAAATGCATCATAATTTTCACAATAAGTATGTCAGATTTCCTGATAAAATACACAGTTAAGCTTCTATTTCCATCCTGCCATCCTTATATTTCTTATGAATTTGTCAAATCATTATGGAATAAGATAGGGCACTATGGTCATAAAGGATTTATATAGCCGACCCCACTGTAGTGGGATAAAGGCTTAAGTGTTGTTGGTAAAATCATTATGGAAATGATGAAACTCAATCCACATGTACTTGAACATCACAATCAATAGTGTAATCTTGAGTTTGAAGTTCCTGCAATAATCATTATTCTTATAGGTGCCTATGTATTGTATCTTTTAAGCTGTACTGCAGCAGTATTATGTAAAAACTTTAATACCTGTGGATGGGCTTCATAATACATGCAGTTCCAGAGAATAAAAGACGCAATTGCAACACATAACACTGCTCGGTGCAGCATCGGCCCACCCGCAGGCTTTGGCGATCTCGACTTCTCAGATGTTTCGTCTCCACCGGAAAAGCCCGCGGAAGTCACTACCAAGTAGTTCTTCCATTGCGGTTTTGATATTAGATTTTCCAATGTATTATATGATATTTGGTTTCTTAGACTTGATTCACTTCACAACCCCCAACTTTGAAAACAAATTGTCTCGTTCTTTTTCTTATCAGGTTTCAAGTCAAATGAACGAGTTCAGAAGACAACATGAAAGATAGAACACTATTCCCACCCTGTATAACTGGTCTTTGAAATTCATCACGAGAGCTTCGTTTGGCACAACGGTGGCGGCCGTAAACGAATGGATTAAAGCGTCATTCGCTAACAACCACATAATAAACTTTATCCATTTAAACATTAAAGTGGATGAAGTTTCTTAAGTGCGTGTTAACAAATGACAGTTTAATCCTCATGTTCACAACCGCTACCACCGGGCCAAACAGATCCCTAGGTATTTGGCTTCAGTGTGGCTCAATGCTCTTCTAAATTATTTCTACGAAAATAAGATGATTGTCACCTTGAAGTTTATCCTGATGCTTATACTAGACCGTGTCATCCCACTTTGGTGCTTGGGTTTTATAGTGGTTGGAGAAGCAGAAATAATATCATGAGAAACTAAGAGCTGACATAATGGGCACAGATGAGAGAAATTGAGGTTCTGGTTAGAACAGCTTATATTATTGATGAATAAACTGTTGGTTGAAAAGTGATGATTAAATATAAATTTTATAAAAATAATGATGAATAAGCTGTAGATTGTTTGGATCGTTTGTCCATAAATATGGATTTAAAATTTCATTCATTCATAAGTGTCTGTTCGTTTGTAGACGTTTTTTTTGCCTTAATGCGATTTTTTTTGTCTCGGATGCGATTTTTTGCCCTGTCATGATTTTTTGGCTCGGACGTGATTTTTCGCCTCGGTCGTGGTTTTTTGTGCAGTGACGATTTTTTCGTCCGTACGTGATTTTTTCACCCCCATGTGATTTTTCGCTTTGACGCAGTTTTTGGTCCCATACGCGATTTTTTCCTGTATGAATTTTTTTCTCCCAGACGCGATTTTTCGTCCTGGACGCAATTTTTTCACCGCGACGCTTTTTTTCGCAGGGATGTGATTTTAAAATCAATTCTTAAAATTTTAATAAAAATTTTTTTATGGAACTATAATTTGTTCTCAATCTTAATTATGATTTGTTGGACTAGACAATTTGAGTGAGAACAAAGTGCAGTTTTGGTGTACGGTTGTTGACCTACGTGGACCAATAACAGTGCATTGTAATGTGCGTTGTGTTGAGCCCGCTATGCACAGTAAAGTTGTGCACAGCAGGGCCCAGCAATCCAAGCATTTTACTGGTTCCGCACACCGCCGAGGAACCGAAATTTTGCGAGCATAATGTTACTTCAAAAGAGATCTTGATGAAATGTAATAAATATTAAACACGCAAAATACATTTGTAAAATCATATTAAGATATATTTTCATAATTTGTTAGGGTTTATTTGACGCGCAGATATTGACTTTCTATAATTAATTTTTGGTCAAAATGAATATTTACAGAAATTGATTTTGTGCAGAAAATCAATTCTGTTGCTCGTCTGCACGATGAAATTCAGTGAACATAGTTGGAATTGATATCTATAAGCTGTTCGGCTGCACGATAAAATTGGCTTTTTGGAATTGAAAATTTCAAAATTCATGATTCTTAAAATTGAACATAAAAATAGAAATATGGCCATATGAATTGCTACTAATTGTGGATACAAACATAGTATGATGGCTAAAACATGTAACATGAAGTAATCAAAAAAACTAAACAAATACATACAAACTCAGAAATACTAACCAATAATAGAAAATATATCAGCATTTTCTAAATTACGACACAAGTGAATACAATTTATGAAGACTCCAGAATACCAACCAACGATAGAAATGACAGTGGGGAAGGAGAACAATGCACCACCAGGCTTCTGATACATCTGTTCTAATTGAGAACAATGCAAAACTAGGCTTAAAGTTTTTGTAAAATTGATAGAAATAACTAAAACAAGCAAAATCATTACAGAATTAGGAAAATCTTCACCAAATTAGACAAATCAACGTAGGGTTTTGTAGTGGAGCAAGATCCTTCGTCTCCGGCTTCCCTCGCAACAACGCAAGTCTCATGCAGTTGGGAAGGAAAGAGGCATCAGCGAAGCAGTTGGTAAGAAAGAGGAAACCTCGCATGGTCGGGAAGAAGTTCGGCGCTGTCGGTCGCGGGCTCCAATCCCAATATCTGATGTGGGAGGCGGAAACTAGTGAAAACCAGCGAAAACTAGCAGATGAAGAAGACGATACCTGAAAGAGGAAGGTCGGGAGGGAGCAGTCGGCGTCGCGGGCGATTCCTGAGTCGCGATAGTCGGGAGGTAGAAAATCACAAAAAACTGGAGAAAAACTGTCTCGGGATATAAGAATTGGGCCTTTACATTTTACCCTAAACTCAAAACAAGGTTATTGGATTGAAAACCAAAACCTGCTCAATTCTTGCGCGCCGAACATCAGAATTGGCTTTCTGGAACTCAAAGCAAATTTCAGAAAGCCAATTCCTGCGCGCCGAACAGACCCTTAGAGATATCTGTTATAACTTGTATTGGTTCATTAGTATTTTATGGATCTATATTAAGGCTCAGTATGACATTGTGGTGATAGTTGTGAATATGATTGTTATGAATTGTTGTTCGCGAATGTGGCAGATGGTCATGAATTATTGAATGTGGTTGTTATGAATTATTGAATGGTGTTTCTATCAATTTCACCACAACAAAAATATTGTATCAAACAGAGCTTGAGTGAGAAATTTAAAATTATTTGTGTTGAAATCGGAAACCGACTTCTATGGAGTCTGAATCCTTGAGGAAGGGGTGACCGCACACTTACATTCCCTAACAAGCTTTGCTGAACGAAGACTTAGAACTTGAAACTGACACAAGGCTCCAGCACGGAGGTCCCACCACACACCCGGAAGATCTTAGAGCGCTTCCCCTCCTTAGTCAAGTGCTGAGCTAAGCGCACCTCAGAAATCACTATAAGACAAGTAAGTGAACTAGAAAGCCCGCCTTCTAAGGTACCCCCTTGAGTCTATTTATAGATTTAAAAGTCTGGCCTGCGAATAGCGAGGTTTCGCTGTTTTGGATGACTATTTGTAGCCAAAAGTGGTCTGCCAATAGCCAGACTCCGCTGTTCTGAGGAGCTAAATGCAGACCTAATCACATTTGGTAGATCATATTATGCTTAAGCACATGATACCTGCACCTCACTCATAGGAGGAAATCGGGGCCAACTCGACACTCAACTGGGCGGACGCTGCCTGGCTCTCGCAACTCGCCTCTCTTTTTCGGCGAGCACGAGTCGGGCTCCTGCGACTCGTCTGCCCCTCATGCGGAGGTGGGCCGACGATCTCGGCCGGATGGTCACTGAGGCGAGCGCAAGCCGGGCTGGTAAGGCTGGCTCGTGCGGCTCGCTCTCCTGCTTGGCGGACCCAGAGGAGCTGCCAAAGCTAGTGAAACTAAGAAGAAATCTGGATAAGTTCAGTAAGCGTCGGTAGGGCGAGCTTCGCTCAACGCCTTAGAAGATGGCGTCGACGTGCCGAGCTTCACTTAACGCCTTAGAAGATAGCGTCGACTGGGCGAGCTTCACTCAACGCCTTAGGAGATGGCGTCGACTGGGCGAGCTTCACTCAATGCCTTAGGAGATGGCGTCAATAGGGCAAGCTTCACTCAACGCCTTAGGAGATGGTGACAGAAAATCTGCCCTGGCCCGCTTGCCCGCCTGTCTCGCCTACCTGGCAGTCCCACTTGGTGAACCCTAGGTTGTACACAATCCCCGCTCTTTTTGAGCTTTGCAAAGCTCAGAAAGAATCATCCACCCCACGTGTTCGGTGAGTGCTTGCTGAGCTGGAGGGAATATTTTGGTGGTCCTAACAATATGCTATAAATACACCATCAGGCTCAGGGGAAAACCCCCATCCCCATGCTTTTCTTTTCTTTACGAACTATTGTTGCTGGGCGATGCCCATATCAGAAGAAATGCGAGCTCGCCTAACTGCCGCGAGGGAGGGGACACGAGAGCAGTTCATTGATGCTGCCCCTTGGCTCGCACGAGGGTCGCCTAGTCCTACCTTTAGGCCAAAGAAGGCAAAGATAGTCAGGCGATCTCCCCCGAACGGCGCCCATGCTTCTGGCTCGACGGCCGGTGTTGAGGCCATCCATGAGGTACGCGGGTCGGTTACCTGACATTATTGTCACTCCGATTTTGATCTCTCCCTCTTCACAGGAGACGTCTCGCGAGGGCGGAGGCGAGGGAATGGAGCCGAGGCACTCCTCCCCACGGGTAACTGAGCGGGTCGCCAACCCCTTGGCTTTGGAACATGCCCTTCCCGCGGGTTTAACTGCTCCTCTAGCAACCACTGGTGAGTCGACATTTTCCTGCTTTCTTGCTTGTTCGCTCCTTACATGATCCCTTGCTGCTGCTTCCGTCCCAGTGGCTGCCGACCCGCCTCCACAGATTCGTCCATTACCAACCCGCCACGGTCTAGGAAAATCATTCGCGGCACTTGAAGGCGAGCTCTTCTAGGGCCAGCCAGGTACTTCCCATCTGCATACCAGCGCGGGGAATATGCCGACCCCGGTGAGTTTGCGCGCTCGATTGCTTACGACCGTCCGCTCGCCTTTTCTGACCTTTCCTATATTTTAGGCTTTAACACGGTCTCCTCCTCCGACATTGACATCAGTGGGGGGTACTCGCGCGTTATAAGCATGAACTTATTTCTCTTACTGGAGTACCGAACTTTATTGTTTGTAAATATTTGACACCACTCTCCCGCTGACAGGTCGGGCCCATGCTTGTCGTATATTATCTCTGCAGCTTTTGTTTAGCTTTTCTTAGGTGGGTGCGAGCCTACCGGCTTCCTCGCCTCTCTGGCGGGAACGAGGCAGCGTGGTTCGCTCGCCACTCTAGCGGACGCGAGCCAGCGTGGCTCGCAGGCCACTTGGACGGATGCGAGCCAACGTGGCTTGCTTCCGCATAAGTTCCAAAGAGGGCGCGACGAGTAGGCGGGAATTAGTGGTGGGCTCTAAAATCGAAGCGTCAGGGTGCATTTTTGCTATCCGCACACCTTCCAGCCGACGAGACATTTTTCCTCCCTTTTTGGCCAAGACCCTTGTTCCCACCTACCACATTTAAAATGTTCCGCGTCTTCTCTACTCCTGCGATTCTCAGCTCACACTTTCTCGCGAGAACTTCGACATCCCGCCTGACTAACAGATCGCGAGATGGGAGGCAGCGGTGGCGATGCTGAGGGAAGGGGCAAGTGTGCATGGTCATTTTCCGACTACCCTTCTTCTCCTCCACCCTCATCGAGGGTGAGTTACTCACGGTGGTCGACGACTTCATCCCACCTGGGTTCGAGGCGAGGCGACCCGGAGAGGAGGAGAAGATAAATGACCTTTTTGACACAGAGCTCGCCATCCCTATAGCGCATTTTGATGTGGGCCTCTGGCTTCCCCTATGGCCCGAGGTCCGACAAATATTGAAATACTTCGGGGTCATCTTGGGGCAGCTGACCCCCAATTCGGTGGTGGTCGTGGTCGGGTTCGCCTGCTTCCTGCGGCAAGAGCAGATCGAGTTCAACCTCGCGGTCTTCCGCAAGCTGTTCTCCTTTCGGGCGAACAAGGACGCCACCGCATACTTCTCCACCAACCACCTCTAGGTGCGGGAGATAGTGAACAAGAGCCACAACTGGCTTTGGAAGTTTGTTTTTGTCAAATGTTACTTTGACAATGTACCCTTCTCGCCGGTCTAACTCAGCGAGGCGACGCCCCCTAGCCTGGGGTGCCATGAAGCCGTGCTCTGCAGGTTCTTCCATGGGAAGAACTTCGAGGTCGCGTTTCTTTGTAGGAATGTCAATTTTCTCGCCCCCGTCCCGCCTGGGGGATGTAAGCCACTCATGCTCGATCATTTTTACTTAACCTTTTCTTTTTGCAGCTTTAACCCTCTTACTGCAGGTGATCGAGACCTCCCCTTGCACCCTCCTTACGAGAGTGCACGAGTTGACATCAGCGAGCTATCCCATGCCGAGGCGGTGGCTGTCGCGCATTGCAAGATCCAGGACCTCACCCACAGATGCGGGTCACCCGCGATCCACCGCCGCCGTCCAAGAAGCCGAAGACCGCAGGCGGCGAACCTCCCGCATCTCGGGAAAAAGGCAAGGCCCCGGCAAGCCAACAGCCTAAAGTGTCCATCACTCCAGGCGCTTCGACCGACGGTACTGCCAGCGAGACGGCCGGCACCACCAGGGCACGAGAGCAGGCACCCGCCGACGGGATTGTGCCGAGGGCGCACCGTAACTTCGGCTATGGTGAGCGGCACTTGGACGAGCTCGACAAACCCCTCCTTCAATGGGACCAAGGGGAGAACCCGACGTCGATCTCCACCCTGCTGCTGAGCTGGCTGGAGTAGGACACCACTAGCGGGGAGGCCTACGCCTTCTCTTTCGGCCTGTACGGGCGGGAGGATGCCGCGGTATACGGCCAAGAGTCCACATGGGCACTCATTCACGAGAGCGCATGGGCCCAGCTACGAGCCCTGGAGCCGGCCCATATGACGGGCTGCCGGTGCATGCAGATGGAGCGGAAATCCGCCTCGCTCCAAAAGCTCGCCAATGATATGGATGAGGCCCGCCGCCTCGTGCTGGAGGAGGCAGAGCAGCAAAGGAAGCGGGCGGATGAGACCGACGCTATTCTCGCCGTATACTTGGGGGTGGGGGGGGGGGCGGGTAAGTCCTGGAACTCGAAAAAGATGCCTTTCTTTAGATTGCGTCCAGTAACTCATGTTTCTTTTCGTAGGATGCGGCGACGGCCCAGCGCCTCAGCCTGAAATCGTCACCCTCCAGAAGGAGAATGAGGCGCTACAGGAGCCGGTGCGAGAGCTGGAAGCTTCCACTCCACTACCGCCCTCCAGCAGCAGCTGCCGGCTTGACCACTAGTCCGACTACGATCTGGAAGAGATCATGCAAAAGAACACCGCCAAGGCCGCGATGTATACTCTCCAGACCACGCAGCGGGCTAGCCTAGTGACGAGTGAAGACGCGGGGCTCGCAGCGAGCAATATGGTACCAGAGTTGTTCCTTCTGAAACCAAAGTCGCGCGACGAGTCCTACCAACCCCTTTAGGAGAGTTCTCCGCCCAAGAGCTCGCCTTGCTGAACCCCCACGTCACACTTCTTTCTTTCTTTTTGCAGTCCATGTATTTTCTTTTTCCTTGTTATAATGTAAATGCGGGCTGAGCCCCATCCTTGTAACTTTTTGCGAATAATAATACATGCCCTTTTTCAAGAACTCTATTGCTTTTGGTAGTTTTTCCTCTCTTTTGTGTACTCGCGACCAGGCTCAGCCTTCCCGCTCGCCGCTTCTAAACCCACACCTTGCTAGTGAGATCGCGCGGTTCTTAGGGACTTAGTTTAGAAACTCGATAAGACCTTGGGTAATTGGTCGGCGAGCGGCGATCCGCCGCCTTTACTTAGAGAGCTTCCCCGTGGTGCTTGCGAGATTAGGTCTATGCGTCTCTCGGCATGCCCCCATGAGTGTTGACCTATGCAAACTGATACCCATCTAGCGCGACCTGGAGGCTTGCGATCTCCTCGCGCAATTGATCCTCTCAACCTGGGTCGCTATGCTTGGACTGAGGATATTTATGGATTGGGAGTGACGAGTCCTATCTCGCCAGGGGGGGCTAGACCTGGCTCACCAGGAGGGCTACACGAGATCCATTTTTGCCGAGAGGGCTATATCAGGAGGGCTATGATGAGAGGGAAGACTCCATCGAGTGACATCCAGCCCTATCAGCTAATGGGAGCCTGACAGCGGGATCCACTCGGGGTCTGGGTAGACGATCTTGAGTGACATACAGCCCTATCAGCTAGTGGGAGCCTAACATCAGGATCTTCTCATGGTCTGGAGAGACTCTTTCAAGTGACATCCAGCCCTGCCAGCTAGTAGGAGCCTGACAACGGGATCTTATTGGGGTCTAGGGCTGACTCTCTCGAGTGACATCCAGCCCTTCCAGCTAGAGGGTGCCTGGCAGCGGGATCTTCTAGGGTCTAGGGCAGACTCTCTCGAGTGACATCCAGCTCTGCCATCTAGTGGGAGCCTAACAGCGGAATCTTCTCGGGGTCTGTGGAAGACTCTCTCGAGTGACATCCAGCGCTGCCAACTAGTAGGAGCATGACAACGAGATCTTCTTGGGGTCTGGGGCAGACTCTCTCGAGTGACATCCAGCCCTGCCAGCTAGTGGGAGTCTGACAACGGATCTTCTTGGAGTCTGGGTAGACTCTCTCGAGTGACATCCAGCCCTGCCAGCTAGTGGAAGCCTGACAGCGGGATATTTTCAGGGTATGGGGAGACTCCATCGAGTGACATCCAGCCCTGCCAGCTAGTGGGAGCCTACCATCGGGATCTTCTCGGGGTCTGTGGAGACTCTCTCGAGTGACATCTAGCACTTCTAGCTAGTAGGAGCCTAACAACGGGATCTTCTCGGGGTCTGGGTAGACTCTCTTGAGTGACATCTAGCCCTGCCAGCTAGTGGGAGCCTGGAAGTGCGATCTTCTCAGGGTCTAGAGCAAACTCTCGCGAGTGACATCTGTAGTGCCCCCCAACCTTTTGCCCGGGTCAGGCCGGAGGGGTACTACTGGCCCAAGACGTCCACCCAGTGCTTTTAGGGGAAACGATCCATCCTATGCAAGCACTAGATGGCCGCCTTGCTCGGCTCGAATCATAACATTCACAACCCATCAAAGTAAAGCGGAAGCATTAACAGGAAACTATTGCAGATATAATATATCAAATCACAGAGGTTCTAGGGCCGAAGCCTAAGCGTTTTAATAAGCTTGTGGGCTATACATGTGTTACATATAATCCTCATACACTCTCTCTCTACGCTGCTCGACGGTACTCACGTCTCTAAACTCCGGAGATGGCGGGGGTGCATCTACTCGAGTAGTCCTAGCCACCGACGTAGTCTCCTGCGGCAGCGAGTCACTACGATGCTCCATTTCCTATGAATGGTTAATCAAATAACCGTTAGTCGCATAGCTAAGTGGAAACAAATCTCCTCCCTGGATCCATATCCTGGGGACGAGTACACACCCACCCGACAGAAGTAAATAGCCGAAGCAAGAGAGGGTTAAGACAATATTTCATATATGTATAGATAGGAGCAATTATAAAAAGTGCAGAATATTATAACTGGAAAGAAAAACAACAACAATATAAACCAGTTATAATGAGGATCCACTAGCTCGTCAACACATCAGGTGTTCATATCCTAAATTCAATCACAGGCATTCATAGTCGTGTACACCGCATGCATTCATAGACGCGCACACACAACATGCATTCATAGCCGCACACACAAACCCTATGTCGACATAGTTTGGACCGCTTCTATTCCAGCAGGGTAGCGACCCCTGCGGGCCTCGCCGATGTGGCCGTCGGTGACAGTGTCCAATCCTGCCACTTCTGGGGGTGATCGTATCGCACAACCCCAGGCCCTAATGTACAACCTCGTGTACTCTTGGATGTGAGCAACATCCGACGAATCGTTTTGGCCGACCAGCGGAGGAAAACCTGACGAGGAATATAACGGTCGGTCACCCGTGGTACTCATCTCCGTATCGCCTTGAGTCGTCGACCTTCCCGCACCGGTACGAACAGTATGCGGGAAGGACTGACCCGCCACTATTTCACCGCAAGCAATTTACAATCAATCAAACAAAAAGGCAAACAATATAAACATCGGGTCTACGTCGGCCTACCCTACCAGGCTTTATACTTCGGGCGTCGGTACTCAGCTCTACTTTCAACAAGGAGCGTTGGAGCGCATCATTTGGGGCTAGACCTGGAGGACTACTTCAAATCCGGTCAGTGCTGGAATGAAATGTGACCAGTACGAGACTGAAGTTGTACTAAGTAGAAAGTACTTAAATAAGTTTGACCAGTACGGTACTGGAGTAGTACTGAATAGAAAGTACTGAAATGAGCTTGACCAGTACGAGACTGGAGTAGTACTGAATAGAAAGTACTGAAATGAGCTTGACCAGTACAAGACTGGAGTAGTATTGAATTGAAAGTACTGAAATGAGCTTGACTAGTACGAGACTGGAGTAGTACTGAATTGAAAGTACTAAAGTAAGCTTGACTAGTGCGAGACTGGAGTCGTAGTGAATAGAAAGTACTGAAATGAGCTTGACCAGTACGAGACTGGAGTAGTACTGAATTGAAAGTACTAAAGTAAGCTTGACCAGTACGAGACTGGAATCGTACTGAATTGAAAGTAATAAAATAAGTTTGACCAGTACGAGACTAGATAAAATACAAAGAAAATGGTTAGTTGTCCAATCACTCATATTCAGGAGGCTTCGAGATTTAAGAAGATTTTGTTGCGTTACAATAATCATTAAGATCCAATTAATTTGGTTGCGACATATTTATTACGGCTTAATTAGATCGAGGGTTGGCTAGGAGTTATTTTCTTATTAGCAGTCAGGGACAACTCTATGTCATCACTCGTACACTCATTTTCCGAGCGTGCCCTATTCATCCGAGAGTCGAGGCGCTCGACGGTTTAATGAAATCTTGGAAAACCTGGAGCTTAGTCACTTGCCTCGGCCGTTCTCATTGATAAAAATAGTTTAAAGTACTTATTTAATTATAAGAAGTGGTCGCGCACTCGAATTTCCGTCTTTTAGGGAAAACGAGCGGATAAAGGATCCGTGCGCGACCGTAGGCTTCAATATTTTAGGAAAAATATCAAAACTTGTCCCCGTGACCCCAAATTTTGATACAACCCTTGGGAGGGCTTAAAATGAACCTAGTAATTTTTTTATAATTTTCCAAGGTGTTTTGAGTATTTAATTTAGCCAAACAAATTTTATTTTGGCTTTTAAAAATACTAAATTAACTCCAAAAATTCTCAAATTGTTTATGGAGGTAGCCCTCATCATGGAGAACATTTTTCATGTTGGTCATTTTTCTCCTAGAGGCCTAGGTTTGCCCTCAAAAATTTCCAAAATTCTGGCCTTTTGATTTGGTCTGCTAATAGCAGAATAGCGTGATCCTGCGACCGAGATTGAGCCGCAGGATGCTTTTTATCCTTCTGCCCCCATAGCGGATCGGCAGCGGATCCGCTGTGGAGGGGCGCTGATGCTGAGGCGGGGGGGGGGGATTAATAAAATCTGATCCACCTGATATTCATCACCAAATCGGGCGGCGGCTGCTCCTCGCCGGAGGTGCAGAGGTTGATCGGCCTCCACAGCCGCCGGCAGGTTACCGCAGACGCCGGCGCCGGCCCTAATCGTCTCGCCGAGGGCCGACGGTTCTCTGGGCGGTGATCCGGCGGCCTTGCGTCGCCGGCCTCCGTCAGAAATATTCTTCCCGAGAGCTTGGGGTGGCGGTGGCCCTGCTCCCGGAGCCACCGCGCCACCCCGCACATCGGGCAGCCTGCCACCTATTAGTTCACCCCGGGCCGACGCGCCGGGGGTTGGGCTTCTCGCCGGCGGTGGTCTGGCGGCCATGCGCCGCAGGCCGCCGCCGCCAGCTTAAAACAGAGAAAACTCTATTTTTGCGGGTGCCGCCGGAACCACAATTTTCGGTGGCACTGCCGCTGGGGCCACTGACCCCAATGGTATAACACTCCCCCAGCACCACCACCGGCGCTGGGGGAGGATTCCTCCTCCTTGGGCACCACCCGGCCTGGAATAAGGCTCGGGTGGCGCCGGCGGCGCTCCGGCCGCCGGGAGTGCCATGCATCACGTCGAAAGTGGGGAGGTGGAGAGAAGATTACACCTGGGTCTGGTGGGCTCGGGAGGGGCCGGCCTGGTCAGTCATGGCTTGGTGGTGGTGGTGGAGGGGAAAAACTCCTCGGGTTGCCATTTTCCGGCCACCAGGGCTCCGACAGGGGGGGGGAGAGATGGCTCAGAGGCTTGGGGGAAGGAGAGGGGGGTGGGGTGGCCTTTATAGGGAGGGGGAGGGGAAGCTCCCTTCCTTTGGGCAAGGTGGGACTAATCCCTCCTTAGGGATGGATTAATCCCCACCCTCCAGCTATCCAAGGACAGATGGAGGTCCCTTATTTTCCCCCATGTGGGGAAAAAGGATAAAGCCCTTATGGGCTTGGGTCTTATGGGTTGGAAAGAGAGAAGGGAAAAGAGAGAAGAGGGGATAGGGTGGGCCTCCATTTATCCAAGTGAGGCTTGCTGGTTGGTGCCCAAAGAAGAGTGAGGGGGCATAGGCTATCCTTCCTTGGAGAGTAGGTGGGCCCCTACTTGTAGAAAAATCCAAAAAAATGGATTTTTAGGTGGGTTTGACCAAGTCAACCCTAGGGTGGGTCCCCCTTGCTGTTCAAAGTCAAAGTGGGTCCAATTCATCGGGGTCGGGTCAAAGTTTGGGTGTCGTGTCATAATTGGTGTGCGCACGCTTTTCGGTGCACGACTACGCTTGATTTGACCACATGTTGACCAATTATCGTCGAAATTGACTAGGACGACTTCCGTTAACTTCGTATTGAACACACGAGTCCAACGCCACTGACTGTGGTTGAATCGGAGTCTGTTTTTCGAAAGTCCAAAATTTGCGCGTCGCGGCGAGCTAAAATGGCGGAAATGTGTAAAACTGTCGTTAGACCTCGAATTATGACGTGACGGGTTCCGATGCTCCTGTTTAGGTTATATGAGGTCACATGAATCAGCAGAACTCAATTCAGAGTTCTCTAGGTCGATATCCCAAAATCTTCTCTCGTTGCGTTTTACGAGGAATGATCACATTCACTATATGACCTCGGGGTCCAACAGAACGAGTTCTGATGCACTCGCATTGAATACACGAGGTCACAGGAACTGACAGAACTCTATTCGGAGTTCTCTAGCTCTATTTCCCGCCTAGGGTTATTTCCCACCGGGTCAGGGGTAGGGTTCGGGCCACTTTTATTGGGCCCACTAGTGCTCTGGTGGCCCAATAAAAGTCGTGATGTTACAATCCAATAAAAATAAAAGGATTTTCGTCCCCGAAAATTTGCTTGAAGTAGGGGAGAAAAGTAACATACCTGGGGAAAGAGCTCTGGGTGCTTTTCTCAGAGGAGTGCTTCAGGTTCCCACGTGAACTCCTCTCGTCCGCAGTTTGACCATAGCACCTTAACCATCAGAATGGTTTTGTTACGTAGTATCTTCACCTTATAATCTACCACTCTGACGAGTTCAAGCTGGATAGATCTATCTGACCGTAGTTGCACTAGTGGAGTATGAAGGTGCTGCTCTTGTTGCCGGAGGACTCATCTTAAGGAAGAGACATGGAACACATCGTGAAGATTCCCCAACTCTGGGGGCAAGTCTAAACGATAAGCGACGGGGCCAACACACTCTATCACCGGATAGGGGCTCAAGAAGCGGGGATCTAACTTTTTCTGCTTTCTCAACCGGGAGACACCATGCATGGGCTGTATTTTCAGAAATACCATTTCCCCCCATGCTGAACTCCACCGGTCAGTGTTGCGCATCATAGTACTTAGCCTGCCGGCTCTGTGCTTCCCGCATTCGCTCCTGGATCAGCCGTATCGCTGCTGTAGTGTCATCGATGTAAGCCACTCCTAAGTCTTATAGGTCCTCTTCCTGAGCCCAAGTCAACGGGCTTCGGTAACGTCTTCCATACAATGCCTCGTATGAAGTCATCTTAATGCTAGCCTGGTAGCTGTTATTATAAGAGAATTCGACTAGCGGCAACAACAACTCCCACGGCTCATTGTGCTCCACTATGCACAATCAAAGAGGATCCTCCATCGTTCGGTTCGTTCTCTCAGTCTGTCTGTCTTTCTGCGGGTGGAAGGCGGTGCTGAAGGCCAATTTGGTTCCTAAGTACGCATGTACCCGCCTCCACTCCTTAGATGTGAAATGCATGTCATGATCTGATACGATGGACTTTGGTACTCCGTGAAATCGTACCACTTGCTCTAGGAACATTCTGGCCAGGATATCTACTCCATCACCCTGTCGTTTTGGTATGAACCGCGCTACCTTGGTGAGTCGATCTACGACCACCCAAATTGAGTCATTCCCAGCGCGGGATCGAGGTAGGCCGTGGACGAAGTCCATGGAGATACCTTCGAACTTCAACTCTGGTATCGACAGGGGCTGTAATAGGCCTCCTGGACAGCGACATTCAGCTTTGACCTTCTGACAAGTCTGACACCAGGCCACAAAGTTGGTGACATCTCTCTTCATTCCATGCCAGTAAATGGTCCTGCGCAAGTCCACGTACATCTTAACTACACCAGGGTGAATCGAGTACCTGGACTGATGGGCCTCTTGCATAATTTCTTCACGAATTCCTCCAGTAGCGGGGACGAAAATGCGATGTTTGAATTGTAGAATCCCATCATGCAGGTTATAATCCTCCTGTGCCCCTCCTTGCAGAGATCGGATGATCGCTATTACCTCTGGGTCAATCTTCTAGGATTCTTGTATCCGGTCCGGATATCGCATTGGATTTCCATCCAATACAGCTGAGAATAGTACTCTTCCGGATCTCTTCGGGCAACCAGGGTAACCTCCAAGTCTATCAAAAACTGGAAAAGTTCCTTAGGGATCTGCTCCGTCTAACTCCCGGCTATCGCAGGCGGGCGGCTCAAGGTGTCAGCGACTCTGTTAGCCTTCCTGGGGTGATTTTGGAGAGCGACATTGTAATCGTATAAGAATTCTAGCCATCGGCACTGCCGGAGATTCAGCTTTTTCTGCATGAAGATATACTTGATGCTCTTGTGGTCGGAGAAGATCTCACATCTTACTGTTGGGTACATTGGAATATATGTACCAGATTTGAAGAAGCCTCACCCTACTCAATTGATATACATCAAGGTGTATTTGATGTGCTTTGAGTTTATTTGTGCAGGTTAAGTGTTGGGTACATTGGTTTAAATGTACCTGATTTGAAGAAGCCTCACCCTACTCAATGATATACATCAAAATGTATTTGATGTATTTTGAGTTTAGTTGTGCAGGTTAAGTATTTGCAGGGAAAAGCTGAAAAGATTCTAAGTCCATGTGTCGACACCCAGGAGCAAAGTGTCGACACTTAAGAAGACTTGTGTCGACACCCGGGCAAGCAGTGTCGACACTTGGAGTACTTGTGTCGACACCAGGGATGTAGAGTCGACACCAGACAGAAAGTGTCAACACATGAAGGCTGTGTCGACACTCAATGAAGAAAAGTCCAGTGAAGCTGTGTCGACACTTAACAGCAGTGTCGACACCTAGAGGAACTGTGTCTACATCAGAAAGTGTCGACACTTGGAGGCTGTGTCGATACTCAGCAAAAGTCAGCAGAGTCTAAGTATAAGTGTCGACATAATAAAGAATGTGTCGACACTCAGCAGAAGACTCAGCACTTGAAGAAAGTGTCGACACAAGAAAGAATGTGTCAACACTCAGCAGAAGACTCAACATATGAAGAAAGTGTCGACACTAGGATGCTGTGTCGACACTCAGTAAAGTTCAACAAAAATTCTAAGTCCAAGTGTCGACACAAAGGAGATGTGTCAACACTCAGTCAAAGTCTCAACAAAAGAAGAATGTGTCGACACAAGGAGCAGTGTCGACACACATCAAGTATCAACATAGAAGGAATGTGTCGACACCAAGAAGATGTGTCGACACTGAACAAGTTCAACACATGTAGATGTGTCGAAACAAAGGAGTTGTGTCGACACTTACAAGAATTCAACAAACTGCTGAAGAACAAGAAGTTGTGTCGACACAGAATATCAGTGTCGACACATGATGAAGAAGCTGTGTCGAGAAGTGAATTCTACAACACAAGGAGTTGTGTCGACACCTTGAAGGCTAGTGTCGACACTTAGTCTACATGTGTCGACACTTGGTCTATAAGTGTCGACACTTAAAGACAGACAGTCTCGACACTTTCAGACAGTTACAGATTTTTCAAGAACTGACTGGAGAGAGAGAGCTACTTCACCTGTCAGAGTTGTCAGAAATCAGTTAGGAACCGGACCAGCCAGTTACCATGAAGAAGGCCTATAAATAGGCTTATACTGTCAACAGATAATCAAGTTGTTGAAAAGCAATTCATTGAAGACTTTCAAGTAAAGTTCTAAGTAGTTGGAGAGAGAGAGCTCCTTCCAAGAAGACAGCCGTTGGAACCAGGCTGATAAGAAGGGTTCAAACTTTGTTCTGAATCTTAAGTTGCAGAGATCAAAGATCAGCTGCAGGAAGATCAACCCTATTGTGTTCTACATTCAAGAAGCTTTGAAGAAAAGCCAAGTGTGGTTGATCTCAACAGAGTTCTTCCAAGAACTCATCAAGAACCTATCAACTCATCTCTCTATTCAGAGTTATAGGTATATACACTTTGTATTTTATATTTCTTGTAAGATCCTTAGGGATCTGAGTTGTAAGCCTGCAATTATAAAGGCTGAGTGTAGGGCCTGTGTGCCTGAGTGTAGGAGATCTAATTCTCTGTGTAGGCCTGTTGTGGCTGAGTGTAGGCCTGTTGTGGCTGAGTGTAGGCTTTGTGAAGAAGCTGAGTGTAGGTCTTTGAAGAAGACTGAGTTGTAGGGCCTTGAGCCTGAGCTGTAGGAACCTATTTTGGGGTTCTGAGTGTAAGATCTGAGGATCTGAGATAGTGGAGGAGTTTGGCCGAATCTAGTACACTACTAGATAGACGAAGGGGGAAAGTGGATGTACCCAAACCTTGGGGAACCACTATAAATTTGTGTGTTCACTGTGTGCTTGATTGATTGCTGTGATTGCTGTGTGACTGCTGTGTAGAATTTGTTATACCTCTGAGATATAAACTGAAATCTGCCTAAAAAGTTTTAAAAAGATTAAGTCACCTATTCACCCCCCCACCCTCTAGGTGATTAGGTACAATATCTTTCAAGTGGTATCAAAGCGAGGTTACTCAAAAAGGGACATAACTGTCTGAGTAGATCCTGTTGGCAGATTCAGTCTAAGTAAATTGCAGAAACAAGAAAATCAAGAACCATGGGTTCAACTGAGAATCATAAGGAACTTGGATCCATGAAGTTACCCATTTGCAGAAAAGAAATTTTTGGCATCTGGAAGGAAAGGGTGAGACTGTTTATGGAAGCCTCAGACCCTAGAATTTACATCACAGTTAAGGAAGGGCCATATGTGCCCATGAAGGTTTCAGTCTTGGATGCAAATCAGAGAACACCTAAAGACTTCTCTGAAATGACAAAGGATGAGATAATTCTAGCCACAATGGATAAGAGGGCTCAGAATATCATTGTGAGTGCCATAGATGATGCTACCTTTCAGAACTTGATACACTGTAAGACAGCTAAGGAGATGTGGGATACTCTTATAGTGTACATGGAGGGTTCTGAAGAAGTGAGGCAGGACAAGAAGTCCTTATTAAACCAAGAATATGAATGCTTCAGGCAAGGTAGATCTGATAGCATAACAGAATGCTATAAAAAGTTCTATAAAATTGTCAATGAGTTAATGTCCTATGGAAGAGAGTTCAGTAATTATGAGCTTAATGATAAGTTCTTAAGGTCACTTACAAAAGATTGGGACACCAAGATCTGTGTCATAAGGGAAATGACAAAGTTAGCAGAAATTCCTCCTCCAACTTTGTTTGGAAAACTGCTATCCTATGAGATGCAGTTGATGGTGAGAAAAGAAGAGGATAAGTCTACAAGAAGTGAACATAAAGAAAGGACTGTGGCATTCAAGACAGAAGCCACCAAAAAATACAGAAGTCACCAACTCCACCTACTAAAATAGCTGAGACTGAGTCAGATGATTCAGAAAGCAGAAAGTCTGAAAGTAGTGAAAGTGATGAGGACTTTGCTGCCTTCACAAGACACTTTC
This sequence comes from Platanthera guangdongensis, assembly GCA_039583875.1. Lineage (NCBI taxonomy): Eukaryota > Viridiplantae > Streptophyta > Magnoliopsida > Asparagales > Orchidaceae > Platanthera > Platanthera guangdongensis. The sequence goes on from CM077147.1 coordinate 169,893,823, forward strand.
AAAAGTTCTTAAAGAAGAAACAGTGGAGGACAAAGCCATCCACTTCACAAGGAAAAGATGACTATTATCAGAACAAGAAGTCATCAAAGAAAGACAGGAAAAAGACCAAGTCTAGCAAAGCAACTCTATCAAAAATTGTATGTTATTGTTGTAACAGACAAGGACATGTTATTGCAGACTGTCCAGAGAAAAGGAAAGAGTCTAATGATAAGAAAAAGACTCAATTCAAGGGCAAGAAGGAAAGGTCTTTTGTTGCCAAAAAGGATAAGAGCCTGTCAGACATATCTTCATCAGAAACTGAGTCAGGTGCTGAAGCATACATATGACTGTTTGCTGAGGAAGAAGAAGAGGAGTTCATCCAGATAATGAACTCTATATATGAACAAGAGGACAGTCAGTGCCAAGGACTGATGGCATTGACAGAAGGTGACAAAATCCAGGAGCAGCCTGGACTTAGTAAGGTACAAAATTGTTCTTTAAGTTCAATTTCTTGTGCTAGTTCAGAATCAGATTCATCATCATCAAGTGATGAGAGTGCATCTGAGTCTGAAGGGGATATTCATCAATTGATAGATGAATATAAAGTTCTGTTGCAAGCTTTTAAGAAGAGCAAGTCCCTAGCCAAGAGTCAGGCAAAGGAAATTGCTAGTCTCAAAGTTACTGCAACTGATTTTGAGAAGATGATTGATCAAAAACTAAATGAAATCGCCAGACTGAAGCACATAACTGTGATTCAGATAGGGACTATATCATTTAAGAATGATCAAATCAAAAGTCTGGAGATTAGTTTCAGAAGGAGAGAGATTTAGTTGCTAGGTTTTATAAACCAAAGTCAGTTCTACCCTTAATTGATGAATTTGTTCATCAAAAAGGTAAAGCTGGACTGAGGTTTTCTAATCCTGCTAGGACTGTCAAGTCCAAGTCCAAGGGCAAAGACCCAGCTCTCAACAAGCCAGCTGTAGATAAAATAGCTAGGGATGTACCTAAGCAAAGGTACAATAGGTTTGAGTGTTGGTGCTGTGGCAAGATAGGTCACTTTGCCATGGACTGTTGGCACAATGCAAGTGCCAAAGTGAGTAGCAAACTGCCTGTTGGAAAACCTGCAGGTAGCTTTGTTAGGAAGCAAACTAACCAGTACCAAGGACCCAAGAATTCTTTGGGTTCTAAGGTCAACTAATCTGTTTTGCAGGTGAGTCCAAGTGGCCATGCCCCAATATGGTACTTGGACAGTGGATGTTCCAGACACATGACTGGAACTAGGGGATTGCTAAAGGACTACACTCCAATCAAGGATGGTCCTAAAGTCACCTTTGGTGGTTCTGAAAAAGGAATCATCAAGGGTTTTGGTAACATTTCTAGCTCCCATATAACTATTACTCAAGTGGCCTATGTTAAAGGTTTGAAACATAACCTTATTAGTATAAGTCAAATGAGTGATGTAGGATATGACATCTCATTTGTCAAAAATGGTTGTCATATCAGGAGATCAAATGATCAAGAGATCATTTTGACTGGTTATAGAAAAAGAAATGTCTATTGCCTAGACATTATGTGTGAGAACAATGGTTCTCCAGTGTGTCTTGTAGCTGATGAGAAAGTCTCTCATTGTGTCAAATGGCACAAGAGGCTAGCCCATCTCAACTACAAGACAATTGACCAACTCTTTAGCAAAGAGTTAGTGAGGAATGGACCTCAAGTTAAGTGTATTAAAGATGGAATATGCTCAGCTTGTCAAAAGGGCAAGCAGACTAGATCCACCTTTAGTAGCATTGAAAACAAAGATGCTGTGAGGTGCTTATACCTCTTGCATATGGATCTCTTTGGTCCTATGCCAGTTCACAGCCTAGGTAGGAAGGTCTATACCTTTGTGGTTGTAGATGACTACTCAAGGTTTTCCTGGGTGTTCTTTCTTAGACAGAAATCTGAAACACCTAGTATCTTCTATAGCTTTGTCAAACAAATTCAGAATGAACTAGACAGTACAGTGGTCAAGGTAAGAAGTGACCATGGTACTGAATTTCAGTCTGATAGTATGGCAAAACTATGTGAAGAATTTGGGATATTTCAAGAGTTTTCTTTACCAAGAACACCTCAGCAAAATGACATTGCTGTGAGGAAAAATAGAACCTTGATTGAGGCTGGTAGGACCCTATTAAGTGACACATCTCTACCAGAATATTTCTGGGCTGAGGCAGTTAATACTGCATGCCATGTAATTAATAGGGCTACTATTACTAAAAGTCACAATAAGACCCCCTATGAGATTGTGAAAGGCAGAAAACCAAACCTATCCTACTTCAGGATCTTTGGTTGTAAGTGCTTTATACTTAACAATGGAAAGTCTTACTTAACTAAGTTTGCTGCCAAATCCCAAGAGGGAATTTTTGTTGGGTACAGCAACAACAGTAAGGCTTATAGAGTCTACAACTTGTCATCTCAAGTTGTAGAGGAGTCTGTACATGTAGTATTTGATGAAACTAGACTTATTAACAATGAGTTGTCTAGTAGTATATGCAGCACCACATGTATAACTAAGAAGATGGACAAGCTCACTATAGAAGAAGAACCTATTGTAAGACAGCAAGTAGAAGATAGTGGTTGTTGTCCAGGGGGAGTACTACATGTACCTAATGTAGAGGAAGTCCAAGGAGTGCAGCAAGATGAAGAAACTGAAGAAGTTCAACCTGAAGCAAGGATGCCTCCAGCTAATAGGCATCTAAGAGATCATCCAACAGATCAAATCATTGGTGATCCAAGACAAGGGGTACAAACAAGGAGCAGAAATTTGAGTGCAGCACTCTACTCCAGTTTTCTATCCCAAGTAGAGCCAAAGAAGTTTGAAGAAGCCATCCTAGACCCTCATTGGATTGAGGCAATGCAAGAAGAGCTGAATCAGTTCAAGAGGTGCAAAGTCTGGGAACTTGTTCCTAAACCAAAAGACCACAACATAATTGGAACCAAGTGGATCTTTAGGAACAAGATGGATGAACATGGAGTAATTGTCAAGAACAAAGCAAGATTGGTTGCTAAAGGATATAGGCAGGAAGAAGGTATTGACTTTGATCAAACCTTTGCTCCAGTAGCCAGACTGGAAGCTATACGGATGTTCCTGGCCTATGCAACCTATCAAGGATTTAAAGTTTACCAAATGGATGTAAAGTCAGCCTTTCTGAATGGTAATCTAAAGGAAGATGTCTATGTGGAACAGCCATCAGGTTTTGTTGATTCAACTCAACCTAATTATGTCTATAGACTTAGGAAGACATTATATGGGTTAAAACAAGCCCCTAGGGCTTGATATGAAACCCTGTCTTGTTTCCTCATTGAGAATAAATTCACAAGGTGGAAAATAGACAAGACTCTATTCCTTAGGGAATCCAGAGGTAAGATAATACTAGTCCAAATATATGTAGATGACATCATATTTGGGTCTACTGAAAGTAGTCTTTGCAAAAAGTTTGCAAAACTAATGCAAGGACAATTTGAGATGAGTAGTATGGGGGAACTTAAGTTCTTCTTGGGTCTCCAAGTTAGACAGACTGAGAATGGATTATCCATATGCTAGTCTAAGTTCACCCTAGAACTCATAAGGAAGTATGGTATGGATTCATCCAGTATCATGAAGACTCCTATGGGGTCAAGTATGTCTCTTAACAAAGATGATGCAGGGAAACCTGTAGATGAGACTTTGTATAGAGGGATAGTTGGATCCCTTCTATATTTGACTATAAGTAGACCAGATATCATGTATGCTACATGTGTCTGTGCTAGGTACCAAGCATGCCCTAAAGAGTCTCATTTGACAGCAGTCAAAAGGATATTGAGATATCTAAAGGGCACTCCTTATCTAGGCCTTTGGTACCCTAGGAATGGAGACTTTGATATAACAGGTTATTTAGATGCAGATTTTGCAGGCTGCAAAGAAGATAGGAAAAGTACAACTGGAACCTGTCAATTCCTAGGTGGAAGACTGATTTCATGGAGTAGCAAAAAGCAAACAAGTGTAGCTATCTCCACAGCAGAATCAGAATATGTGGCTGCAGGAAGTTGTTGTGCTCAACTTCTATGGATACAACATCAACTTGAGGATTATGGAATTCAGGTAAGTAGAACACCACTGTTTTGTGATTCTACTAGTGCTATATCAATTGCAAACAATCCTGTTTCCCATAGTAGAACTAAACATATTGAAATAAAATATCATTTTCTTAGGGAACATGTAGAAAAAGAAGATATTTTACTGGAATATGTTAAAACAGATAATCAACTAGCTGATATGTATACTAAGCCCTTAGAAGAAACAAAGTTCAATAGGTTTAAAATTGAACTAGGTATGGTAAACTTAGAATAAGTTTACAGAAATGGCTAAGTAAAATAGTGTCGACACACAGAGTTGTCTGTGTCGAGACAGAAAATTGGTGTCGACACTTCAGTGAAAAGGTGTCGACACATCTAGGAAGTTGGTGTCGACACTTCAGAAAATTAGTGTCGACACATGATAAGTAGGTGTCGACACATCCCAGGTGGTGTCGACACTTAGGCTTTACTCAGAATTAGTGAAGTAATATCTCGACTAAGTGTCGAGCTAAGTGGTGTCGACACATAAACAAGTGTCGACACATATATTCTATTGACTAAACTTGTGTCGACACATAGGTGTCGAGACATTATAAGTCAGTGTCGACACTTTTCATCAGTGTCGACACAATTTGAGTTAGTTAACCCGCCCTTTCATCTTCAATCCTAGAAAGGTATAAATAGGATTTCGCCATTGTCTGTCGACACGCTCTCAAAAGTTTCGAGACCAAACTTGTGTGTCAACACCTCTCTTCTCTCAATTCAAATTCTTCACACCCTAATGGCGACAAAGCTCGAGGAGAACGTGGACGAAGGCTATGAACTGGTGCGGCACGCGTTTGCCGATGCAGAACACGAGATCAAGGATGTGGTAACCCTAGTCGCAAACTCAGGGTTAGATTTTATTGTGTCAGAACCAACCAAGATTTGGAAGAAAGAAGTTCTAGAGTTTCTGAATGGAGCAACCCTACACGAATCTGGATTCAAGATCAAGTCGAGGGTACATGAAGAAAAGGTGAAGGTCTCACCTAAAAGTTTGAGAAAGGTCCTAAATCTACTAAGGACAAAAGGAAGAGGATGAAGTTACTGCTTCTAAGACCAGAGAAGCATTAACTTGGTGTGGTCTAGATTCCAAGCTGAAAATTGGATCTGTATTCAATAGAAAAGGCATGAACAGCCAGGGGAAATTTCTCTCAGAAATTGTTGGCAAAGTTATCCTGTGCAAGTCTGGAGGCTATGACAGGATTTCAGCTTATATGTTCAGCATCATGACAAGGATTATATTTCAACTAACTACTGATTGGTCTGCAGTTTTATTTGAGAAGATTAAGGAGAGCCTGAAGAAACCCAATTTGGGTAGAATTCTAAGTCTTTACTTGGCTGGTAGTATACCAGAAGTAATGAGTCAAGCTGCTGGAACTAAGATCAATCATATGAGAAAGATGGACATGAGGATCTTCTCAAGGTGGGACAGAGTTTTAACTAAGGAGATGCCTACTCCTGAGAAAATAACTCCTCAAAAGAAGAAGAAGAAGATAGCCCCTGTGGCTCAAGAGTCATCTAGCAGCTCTGAGGAGCAAGTTGTCTTTACACCAGATGATGAAGAAGACACTGGAGATGCTGGGAAGTCTCCAGCTCAATAAGAAGTTGCTGAGAGGCAGGGGGAGCTACCTCATGCTAGCCCCTTACACCAGGATTCAGTCCAGGGGGAGCCACTAGTAGTGGAAGAGCCAACTCCACTAGAAAGTGAGCAAGCAACCCACACTATCCTTGAGCAACCTCAGATTACTAGTCAACCCACAGATGTTGTCATGGAGGACACATCTGTTGCAGCTCAAGTGGAACCACATCAAGTAACTGATGAGATAAGAGAAGCTCCATCTCTTCCTCAACAAGAATTTACAATGGAAGATCTCTTCCTTAACTTGGATCATACAGACTTTGAGAAGGAAAGTGCTGCTGCTGAGGGGGAGAATGCTCAAGTTGAGGGGGAGCAAGTGGAAGTTCTAGAAGAAACAACAAGAAAAGAGCCTGAGAAGCCCAAGGAAGTTGAGGAGCTACCTAAGGAGAGGGTAGATATAGCAAGCACATCAGCTTCAGAAGATGAGGAGCCTGCTAGAGCAAAGAAAAGGAAGTTCCAAGTATTTAAGAGAAGGAGCCAAAATTACAAAAAGGCCTTGCAAACTATAGCACCACAGCCTGCACTACAGCCAGCACCAACTGTAGATTACAGTGCTTTGATTGTTGCTATGCAGATTAAGCTTGATGAGCACATGCAAGCAATTGAAAAGTATGTGGATGAGGGGCATAAGTCTTTACAGTTTGATCTGGCCCAAGACATAAAGTCTATAAGATTTGAAATGAATCTCAATAAGAAGGAGATGACTGACTGCTTCCACAAGGGAGGGAATGCAGTGGTGTACTTGGCTACACATCAAGAGAAAATAAAAGCTCAAGTGGATGACATTGCACTGAAGCAAGGATATGTTCTTGAGAACCAGATCCGAATGAATGATAACTTAACTGCTTCCCACAATGCCATAGTAACAAAGATGAAGAATATAGCTGCTGAACTGACTACTTCTCATGCTACTGCTAAGGCAGAGTTTGATAAAGCATTGCAAAAGAGTTTAACTGATGTTACTTCTGCAATTCAAGACTCTCAGAAGTTGATAACTGAAAAGCTCCAAAGGTTGAAACCTTTCTTTAAAGATGGAGTAAACTATTTGGATGCCCAAATCAGATTTCAAAAGGATGATCTAAGAGATCACATGGAAAGAGAAGCCATAAAGGGGGAGAGGGTGTTAGTCAAAGCCAGCTCTGATCATGCCAAGTGGATTTCTAATTCTATCAGAGCAACTCTTGGTTATCCTACTTTATGTAATGATGACAATGTGGCAGAATCTGGGATACATCCTGCATATCTAGGATGGAAGCAACCTGAAGTGGCTCAAGTCATCTACCCTCCTCCAGATTTTGATATGGTTCCAGCTGATATACAGTCTATGTATAGCCCACCTGAGGGTCAGCAAAATGTCATCATAGAGAAGGTGGTTCAGCCAGTATCTGAGGCTTATTCAAGAAGCTTTACTAAAAGAACAAGAAGCCAGACTGTCTAAGAAGAGGTTCAGAGAGCAAGCTGAACAAAGGCCTGATTTTGAGCAGTGGAGCCCCACTTCAAGAAACATTATCTTAACTGCATGGAAAGCTGCCAAAGATAATATTCAAGACAGAAATAAATGGTTTTCTGAACTAGAATGGAGAAAGCATGAATCAAGGCAAGAAGCTATAGTGCAATATAGAAGAAAGGCAAAGATGAGAAAGCTACCTCCTACTGCCCAGGAGCCTAGCAAGTACTTTCCCAAGCCTTATCATTATTTTGAGAGGCAAAAGATCAAAGCTGAAGAGCTAAAGAAGAAGGAGCTGAAAGGGAAAAAGCCTGCTGATACTGAAGATGCTGAAGCTCCTATGCAAGCCAAGATACAGTCTGGAAAGGGAATAGTGATCAAAGATGCTGATCAAAAATAGAATAGAAGTTTTTAAGTTTACTATGTAATCTTTTGATGTTAAACATTCTGTAAACTTTTGACTATTGAATATGACAAAGTTGTTAGAACAATGTACCGTATAATAAATCTGTTTCATAATTGTTCTGAGATGATATCTGTGTATGCATGTTTGTTTAAATACATGTTATGTACTTTTCCTGATTGCATAATCCTGTTTTACATCATTCTGTAATTTTATTATGAATGGTGTATATCATTGACTAAGGGTTATAACTTCTCCAAATAGGGGGAGATTGTTGGGTACATTGGTTTAAATGTACCTGATTTGAAGAAGCCTCACCCTACTTAATGATATACATCAAAATGTATTTGATGTATTTTGAGTTTAGTTGTGCAGGTTAAGTATTTGCAGGGAAAAGCTGAAAAGATTCTAAGTCCATGTGTTGACACCCAGGAGCAAAGTGTCGACACTTAAGAAGACTTGTGTCGACACCCAGGCAAGCAGTGTCGATACTTGGAGTACTTGTGTCGACACCAGGGATGCAGAGTCGACACCAGACAGAAAGTGTCAACACATGAAGGCTGTGTCGACACTCAATGAAGAAAAGTCCAGTGAAGCTGTGTCGACACTTAACAGCAGTGTCGACACCTAGAGGAACTGTGTCTACATCAGAAAGTGTCGACACTTGGAGGCTGTGTCGACACTCAGCAAAAGTCAGCAGAGTCTAAGTATAAGTGTCGACATAATAAAGAATGTGTCGACACTCAGCAGAAGACTCAACACTTGAAGAAAGTGTCGACACAAGAAAGAATGTGTCAACACTCAGCAGAAGACTCAACATATGAAGAAAGTGTCGACACTAGGATGCTGTGTCGACACTCAGCAAAGTTCAACAAAAATTCTAAGTCCAAGTGTCGACACAAAGGAGATGTGTCGACACTCAGTCAAAGTCTCAACAAAAGAAGAATGTGTCGACACAAGGAGCAGTGTCGACACACAGCAAGTATCAACACAGAAGGAATGTGTCGACACCAAGAAGATGTGTCGACACTGAACAAGTTCAACACATGTAATGTGTCGACACAAAGGAGTTGTGTCGACACTTACAAGAATTCAACAAAGTGCTGAAGAACAAGAAGCTGTGTCGACACAGAATATCAGTGTCAACACATGATGAAGAAGCTGTGTCGAGAAGTGAATTCTACAACACAAGGAGTTGTGTCGACACCTTGAAGGCTAGTGTCGACACTTAGTCTACATGTGTCGACACTTGGTCTATAAGTGTCGACACTTAAAGACAGACAGTCTCGACACTTTCAGACAGTTACAGATTTTTCAAGAAATGACTGGATGACATGACAGCTGCCATTCCAGACGGTCTACTGCACCTGTCAGAGTTGTCAGAAATCAGTTAGGAACCGGACCAGCCGGTTACCATGAAGAAGGCCTATAAATAGGCTTATACTGTCAACAGATAATCAAGTTGTTGAAAAGCAATTCATTGAAGACTTTCAAGTAAAGTTCTAAGTAGTTGGAGAGAGAGAGCTCCTTCCAAGAAGACAGCCGTTGGAACCAGGCTGTGAAGAAGGGTTCAGACTTTGTTCTGAATCTTAAGTTGCAGAGATCAAAGATCAGCTGCAGAGAAGATCAACCCTATTGTGTTCTACATTCAAGAAGCTTTGAAGAAAAGCCAAGTGTGGTTGATCTCAGCAGAGTTCTTCCAAGAACTCATCAAGAACATATCAACTCATCTCTCTATTCAGAGTTGTAGGTATATACACTTTATATTTTATATTTCTTGTAGGATCCTTAGGGATCTGAGTTGTAAGCCTGCAATTATAAAGGCTGAGTGTAGGGTCTTTGTGCCTGAGTGTAGGAGATCTAATTCTCTGAGTGTAGGCCTGTTGTGGCTGAGTGTAGGCCTGTTGTGGCTGAGTGTAGGCTTTGTGAAGAAGCTGAGTGTAGGTCTTTGAAGAAGACTGAGTTGTAGGGCCTTGGGCCTGAGCTGTAGGAACCTGTTTTGGGGTTCTGAGTGTAAGATCTGAGGATCTGAGATAGTGGAGGAGTTTGGTCGAATCTAGTACAATACTAGATAGGCGAAGGGGGAAAGTGGATGTACCCAAACCTTGGGGAACCACTATAAATTTGTGTGTTCACTGTGTGCTTGGTTGATTGCTGTGATTGTTGTGTGACTGCTGTGTAGAATTTGTTATACCTCTGAGATATAAACTGAAATCTGCCTAAAAAGTTTTAAAAAGATTAAGTCACCTATTCACCCCCCCCCCCTCTAGGTGATTAGGTACAATATCTTTCATTAAGTAATTGCAGGAAATGCAAAAAAGTTTCTAAGTCCATGTGTCGACACCTAGAGGTGAAGTGTCAACACTTATGAAGACTTGTGTCGACACCTAGAGAAGATGTGTCGATACTTGGAGTAGTTGTGTCGACACCAGGAAAGGCAGAGTCGACACGAGAAGAAAAGTGTCGACAAATACAGGCAGTGTCGACACACTGTGAAAAATTGTCAACATAATCTGTGTCGACACTTAGAGGCAGTGTCGACACCCAGAGAAATTTGGTCGACATCAAATGTGTCGACACCAGGAGGCTGTGTCGACACTCAGCAAACTTCAACAAAGTTAAAGTACTTGTGTCGACACAAAGGAGATGTGTCGACACTCAGCAAGTTTCAACACAAGAAGGCATGTGTCGACACAAAGGAGATGTGTCGACACTCAGCAAGTTTCAACACAAGAAGGCATGTGTCGACACAAATGAGTTGTGTCGACACACAGCAGAATTCAACTAAGTATTAAAGAAGAAGTATTTGTGTCGACACACTCAACCAGTGTCGACACATTCAACAGAAGGCTTGTGTCGACACACAGAATCAGTGTCGACACATTCTGAAGAAGCAGTGTCGAGAAGCTGTTACAACAACACAAGGAGTTGTGTCGACACCATCAAGGCTAGTGTCGACACTTAGTCTACTTGTGTCGACACTTAGTCTATTTGTGTCGACACATAATGACTATCTGTCTCGACACTTTCAGATAGTGACAGTATTTTCAAGAAGTGACTGGATGACTTGACAGCTGCCATTTCAACCGGTCAATTGCAACTGTCAGAGCCGTCAGAAGGTTGTTAGAAACCGATCAGCCGGTTTCCTTGGAGGAAGACTATATAAAGACCTTTCTCCTTCATCAAAAAGAGAGGAATCACAATAAGAGATTAACAACAATTAATCAAGAGATCTAACAACACAAAAGAAGAAGACCTTCAACAGAAGATCTAAGAAATTGGAGAGAGAGAGCTCCTTCTAAGAAGAGCAGTTGCTGAACCAGGCTGTAAAGTAAGATTCAGATTGAGATCTGAATCTCAAGACAGAAGTTGATTGAAGATCATCTTCACAGGAGATTCAACCCTACTGTGTTCTAATTCAAGAAGCTTTGAAGAAAGCCAATGGAGGTTGATCTCTGCCAAGTTCTTCCAAGAACACATCAAGAAGCCAGTCAACTCATCTCTGTCTTTCAAAGTTGTGGTTAATTACTTTGTATAATCAAAATTTCTGTAGGACCTTGTATAGATCTGAGCTGTAAGCCTATTTTATAAAGGCTGAGTGTAGGAGACTGTGTGCTCTCAGTGTAGGTCTTGTTAAAGACTGAGATAGGGCCTTGTGCCTGAGTTGTAGGAGACTTTGTTCTCTGAGTGTAGGTCTTGTTGAAGATTGAGTGGTAGGGCTTTGTGCCTGAGTTGTAGGAGTGGGGACACTTTGAGTTGTAGGAACCTGTTTGAGGTTCTGAGCTGTAAGATCTGAGGATCTGAGGAGAAGTGCTGAAGTTAGGCCGAATCTAGTATACTACTAGATAGGCGAAGGGGGAAAGTGGATGTACCCAGACCTTGGGGAACCACTATAAATACTGTGTGCACTCTGTGTATGTTTGCTTCTATGATTGCTGTGTTGTGATAGTTGTAGAATTGCATTTGTTGTACAGGATTTTTGCATTAAATTTAAAAAGATAAAGTTCACCTATTCACCCCCCCTCTAGGTGGTTAGACACTATTTCTTTCAAGTAGTATCAGAGGGAGGTTCCTCAAAAAGGACATAACAGTCTGAGTAAGATCCTGTAGGAAGAATCAGAATAAACAAGAATCAAGAAAATGGGTTCTAGTGAGAATCACAAAGAGCTAGGGTCCATGAAATTGTCAATCTGTAGAAAAGAGATTTTTGGCATATGGAAAGAGAGGGTTAGACTCTTTATGGAAGCATCTGACCCAAGAATATACATTACAGTCAAAGAAGGGCCATATGTGCCAATGAAGATATCCAGTCTCGATGCAAATCAGAAAACTCCCAAGGACTTTTCTGAAATGACTAAAGATGAAATAATTCTGGCCACTATGGACAAAAGGGCCCAGAATATTATTGTTAGTGTAATTGATGATGTAACATTTCAGAACTTAATTCATTGTAAAACCTCTAAAGAAATGTGGGACACATTAATAGTTTACATGGAGGTATCAGAAGAAGTAAGACAAGATAGGAAGTCTTTGTTAAATCAGGAATATGAAAGCTTCAGACAAGGAAAGTCTGATAGCATTACTGAATGTTACAAGAAGTTCTATAGGATAGTCAATGAATTGATGTCCTATGGAAGAGAATTCAGCAACTATGAGCTGAATGACAAGTTCTTAAGATCCTTGACTAAGGACTGGGACACCAAGATTTGTGCCATTAGGGAAGTGGCCAAACTAGCTGACATACCTCTTCCTACATTGTTTGGAAAACTGTTATCTTATGAGATGCAGTTAATGGCTAGAAAGGAGGAAGAGAAGACTACTAGAGTATAGCACAAGGAAAGATTTGTGGCCTTCAAGACTGAAGCCACTATGAAGTATAGAAGCAAGTCTCCATCTCCACCTCAAATAGTTGCTGAAGCTGTCACAGATAATTCAGAACGCATGAATTCAGATAGCAGTGAAAGTGATGAATACTTTGCAGCTTTCACTAGGCATTTTCAAAAGTTTCTGAAGAAGAAGCAGTGGAGCTCTAAGCCTTCCACTTCTCAGACAAAAGATGACTACTATCAGAAAATAAAGTCATCAAGGAATGACAGAAGCAGGTCCAAGCCAAGAAAAGCTACATCATCAAAAATTGTGTGTTATTGCTGCAATAGACAGGGACATATAATGGTTGACTGTCCTGAAAAGAGGAAGGAATCAGCTGACAAAAAGAAGACTCAGTTTAAGGGCAAAAAGGAAAAGTCCTTTATTGCTAAGAAAGACAAAAGTCTGACAGATCAGTCATCTTCAGAAACAGAATCAGAAGCCGAAGCCTACATTGGATTATTTGCTGAAGAGGAAGAAGATGAGTTCATGCAGCTAATGAACTCAATTTATGAGCATGAGGACAATCAGTGCAAAGGGCTGATGGCTTTATCTGAAGGAGACAAGATCCAGGATCAGCCTGGACCAAGTAAGGTACTAAGTTGTTCTTCTAGTTCAATTTCTAGTACTGAGTCAGAATCAGATACATCTGCATCAAGTGATGTGGGTGGGTCTGAATCTGAAGGAGATATTCATCAGTTAATTGATGAATATAAGGACTTGTTGCAGGCCTTGAAGAAAAGCAAAACCTTGGCCAAAACTCAGGCAAAGGAGATTGCTAGTCTTAAATTGGCAGCTGCTGATTCAGACAAGTTGTTTGATCAGAAACTGAATGAAATAGCCAGACTGAAGAATATTACTGTTATTCAGATGGGTACTATTACATTTAAGAATGATCAAATTAGAAATCTGGAGGTTAAACTTCAGAAGGAGAGAGATATTGTAGCAAAGTTTTCTAAACCTAAATCTGTTTTACCTTTGATAGATGAGTTTGTACCTCAAAAGGGTAAAACTGGATTGGGGTTTACAAAACCTGCCAGGACAGCTAGGTCCAAATCTAAGGGCAAAGCCCCAGTACTAAACAAGAAGGTTGCAGTAGACAATCCAGTCAGGATTGTACCTAAACAAAGGTACAATAGGTTTGAGTACTGGTGTTGTGGCAAGATAGGCCACTTTGCCATAGATTGTTGGCACAATTCAAGTGTCAAGGAGAGTAGCAAACTGCCTGCTAGAAGAGCTACAGGTAGTTTTGTTAAAAGTCAAACTAACCTGCACCAAGGACCCAAGAGTTATTTGGGTTCTAAGGTTAAGTAATCTGTTTTGCAGGTGAGTCCAAGTGGCCATGCCCCTATATGGTACTTGGACAGTGGATGTTCCAGGCACATGATTGGAACTAGGGGGTTACTGAAGGACTATACACCTATTAAGGATGGCCCTAAAGTTACCTTTGGTGGTTCAGAAAAAGGAATCATCAAAGGCTTTGGTAACATTTCTAATAACCAAATTACAATTACTCAAGTGGCTTATGTAAAGGGTTTGAAACATAACCTCATTAGCATAAGTCAGCTGAGTGATTTAGGATATGACATCTCATTTGTCAAGGATGGTTGTCATATCAAAAGGTCAAGTGATCAAAAGATCATTCCGACAGGATATAGGAAGAGAAATGTCTATTGTCTTGACTTTGTATGTGAGAACAATGTTTCTCTTATTTGTCTTGTAGCTGATGAGAAAGTCTCACATTGTGTTAAATGGCACAAGAGGCTGGCTCATCTTAACTATAAGACAATTGGCCAACTCTTTAGCAATGCGTTAGTGAGGAATGGTCCTCAAGTTAAGTGTATAAAGGATGGGATATGCTCAGCTTGTCAAAAAGGCAAGCAGACCAAATCCACCTTTCATAGCCTTGAGAACAAGGATTCTGTGAGGTATCTATACCTCTTGCATATGGATCTTTTTGGTCCTATGCCAGTTCACAGTCTAGGTAGGAAGGTCTACACATTTGTGGTAGTAGATGACTATTCAAGGTATTCCTGGGTGTTCTTCTTAAGGCAAAAATCTGAAACTCCAAGTATCTTGTATAGTTTTATTAAACAAATTCAGAATGAATTGGACAGTACAGTGGTCAAAATCAGAAGTGACCATGGTACTGAATTTCAGTCTGAAAGTATGACAAAACAGTGTGAAGAATTTGGAATTTTTCAGGAATTTTCCTCACCAAGAACACCTCAGCAAAATGGTATTGCTGAAAGGAAAAATAGAACCTTGATAGAGGCTGGTAGAACCCTATTGAGTGACACTTCTCTCCCAGAATATTTCTGGGCTGATGCAGTGAATACTGCTTGTCATGTGATCAATAGGGCTACTATCACCAAGAGCCACAAGAAGACCCCATATGAGATTGTGAAGGGCAGAAAACCAAATTTATCCTATTTCAGGATCTTTGGTTGCAAGTGTTATATACTTAACAATTGAAAGTCTTATCTAACCAAGTTTGTTGTCAAATCCCAAGAGGGGATCTTTGTTGGGTACAACAACAATAGTAAGGCTTATAGGGTCTACAACTTGATTACTCAAGTTGCAGAAGAGTCTGTACATGTAGTTTTTGATGAAGCAAGGCTCATTAACAATGAATTGCCAAGTAGTGTTTGCAGCTCTACAGGTGTAACTGAAAAGATGGACAAGCTTACCATTGCAGAAGGTTCTACTGCAAGTCAGCAAGTGGAAGATGGTGGCTGCTGTCCAGGGGAGTACAAGATACTCCTGATGCTGAAGAAGACCAAGAGGTGCAGCTAAATGAAGAGACTGAAGGTGTACAACCTGAAGACAGGCTGCCTCCAGCAAATAGACACTTAAAGGATCACCCACCCAATCAAATAATTGGAGATCCCAGACAAGGAGTGCAAACAAGGAGCAGGAATCTGAGTACAGTCCTTTACTCCAGTTTCCTATCCCAAGTAGAGCCAAAGAAATTTGAAGAAGCAATCCTAGACCCTCATTAGATTGAGACCATGCAAGAGGAGCTGAATCAATTCAAAAGATGCAAGGTCTGGGAGTTAGTTCCTAAACCCAAGGACCACAACATTATTGAAACTAAGTGGATCTTTAGGAACAAGTTGGATGAGAATGGAATCATCATAAAGAATAAAGCTAGACTGGTTGCAAAAGGATATAGGCAGGAAGAAGATATTGATTTTGATCAAACCTTTGATCCAGTAGCAAGACTGGAGGCAATCAGAATGTTCCTTGCCTATGCAACATATCAAGGGTTCAAGGTATATCAAATGGATGTTAAGTCAGCTTTTCTGAATGGAAATTTGAAGGAAGAAGTCTATGTAGAGCAGCCATCAGGTTTTGTTGATTATCTTAAACCTGATTATGTATATAGACTTAGGAAGGCTTTGTATGGGTTAAAACAAGCCCATAGGGCTTGGTATGAAACCCTGTCTAGTTTCCTCATTGAGAACAAATTCTCAAGGGGGAAAATAGACAAGACTCTATTCCTTAGGGAATCCAGAGGCAAGATTATCTTAGTCCAAATATATATAGATGACATAATATTTGAGTCTACAGAAAATAGTCTTTGCAGAAAGTTTGCAAAACTTATGCAAGGACAATTTGAAATGAGCAGTATGGGGGAACTTAAGTTTTTCTTGGGTCTCCAAGTTAGACAGACTGAAGATGGATTATCCATATGCCAGTCTAAGTTCACCCTAGAGTTGATAAAGAAGTATGGTATGGAATCATCCACTACCATGAAAACTCCTATGGGGTCAAGCATGTCTCTAAGCAAAGATGATGCAGGGAAACCTGTAGATGAGACTTTGTATAGAGGGATAGTTGGCTCCCTACTATATTTGACTGCTAGTAGACCAGATATCAGGTATGCTACATGTGTCTTTGCTAGGTACCAAGCATGCCCAAAAGAATCTCATCTGACTGTAGTCAAAGGATTTTGAGATATCTTAAGGGCACACCTTATCTAGGCCTTTGGTACCCTAGAAATGGAGATTTTGTACTGACAGGTTATTCAGATGCAGATTTTGCAGGCTGCAAGGAAGATAGGAAGAGTACTACAGGAACCTGTCAATTTCTAGGTGGAAGGATGGTGTCATGGAGCAGTAAGAAGCAGACCAGTGTGGCCATCTCCACAGCTGAGTCAGAGTATGTGGTTGCAGGAAGCTGCTGTGCACAACTTCTATGGATTCAACATCAGCTAGAAGATTATGGTATTCAAGTAAGTAGAACACCTTTATTTTGTGATTGTACAAGTGCCATTTCTATTGCAAATAATCTTGTCTCTCATAGTAGGACTAAGCACATAGAAATTAAATACCATTTTCTTAGAGAACATGTAGAAAAAGGAGACATTTCCCTAGAGTATGTTAAGACAGATAATCAGTTAGCTGATATGTTTACTAAGCCCCTAGAGGAAACCAAATTCAATAAGTTTAAAATTGAATTAGGAATGATAAACTTAGAATAGTTTTAAAAATTGGCTAAGTAAAATAGTGTCGACACACAGAGTTGTCTGTGTCGACACATAGTAGTGGTGTCGACATTTCAGAGAAATGGTGTCGACACATCTAGACAGTAAGTGTCGACACTTCAGAGAATTTGTGTCGACACATCCAGAGTAGGTGTCGACACATCCAGGGTGTTGTCGACACTTAGGATTTTCAAAGAATTCGTCGAGTACAGTCTCGACTAATCGTCGAGCTGAGATGAATAAGTGCCGACACATATATTCTGTCGACTATATTTGTGTCGACACATAGTTGTCGAGATGTTAGAAGTAAGTGTCCACACTTTTCAACAGTGTCGACACATTTCAAGTATTTTGACGCGCCTTTTCACCTTCGATTCTAGAAAGGTATAAATAGGTTTTCACCATTGTTTGTCGACACGCTCACCAAAGATTCGAGACCAAACTTGTGTGTCGACATCTCTCTTCTCTAAATTCAAAATTTCTCCAAACCCTAATGGCGCCTAAGCTAGAAGAGAACATCAATGAAGGATATGAGCTCGTGCGACACGCCTTTGATGACGCGGAACCAGAAATCCAAGGTGTGGTAACCCTAGTTGCAGAGACTGGGTTGGAGTATCTTGTTTCAGAACCAATCAAGATCTGGAAGAAGTAGGTCCTTGAATTCATTAGTACAGCTACACTTGATGAATCTAGACTCAAGATTAAGTCCAAAGTCCATGGGGCAAAAGTCAAGATCACCCAGAAATGTCTAAGAAGAGTTCTACATCTCCATAGAACTAAAGAAGAGGAAGATGTACCTGCATCAAAGACAAGGGAGGCACAGGAATGGTGTGGACTTGATTCAAGCATGAAGATTGGATCAGTCTTCAACAGAAAAGGCATGAACATGCAGGGCAAGTTCTTATCTAAAATAGTGGGCAAGGTGATACTGAGCAAGCCTGTTGGACATGATAGGATATCAGCTCACATGTTCAGTTTGATGACAAGGATAATTTTCCAACTTAAAACTGATTGGTCAGTAGTAATGTTTGATAAGATAAAGGAAAGTCTGAAGAAGCCCAATCTGGGTAGGATTCTGAGTTTATACTTAGCTAGAAGTATCCCTGAAGTGATGAACCAAGCTGCAGGTTCTAAGATAAACCATATGAGGAGAATGGATGTAAGAATTATCTCAAGGTGGGATAGAGTGTTAACCAAGGAAATGCCTACTCCTGAAAAGGAAGTTCCTCATCAGAAGAAGAAGAAGAAAGCCATTGTGGCTCAAGAATCCTCAAGTAGCTCAGAGGAGCAAGTGGTTTTTAGTTCTGATGATGGAGAAGATGACAATGCTGGACAGTCACCAGCAAGACACGAAGATGCCCAGAGGCAGGGGGAGATACCTTCTGCTAGCCTTATTCACCTAGATCCACTCCAGGAGGAGCCTCAACATGTGGATGAGCCAACTCAATTGATAGTGAAAGGGCTACCCAAACAATTTTTGAGGTAATCAATGAAGTTAATCAATCTATTTTAAATATTGAGGATGAAGTAGTGACTGAATCATTACTT
The DNA here is from genome assembly GCA_039583875.1 of Platanthera guangdongensis. Taxonomy (NCBI): domain Eukaryota; kingdom Viridiplantae; phylum Streptophyta; class Magnoliopsida; order Asparagales; family Orchidaceae; genus Platanthera; species Platanthera guangdongensis. The sequence continues at coordinate 169,912,334 of CM077147.1, forward strand.
GATGTTGATCAGCCAACTCAGATACATAGTCAACCACAAGATGTTGTCATGGAAGACACATCAGTTGCTAATAATGCTACAGAGATCAGATATTCTCCAGTCCAACCTCAACATGAGTTTACACTAGAAGAGCTGTTCCCTGATCTTTTACAGACTGACTTTGAGGGAGAGAAAGCAGCTGTTGAGGGGGAGCATATAGATCTTGAGAGGGAAACTATCAAGTCACAGGAGGAGCCTGCCAGAAATGAAACTAAGGAGCAAATGAATGCTGAGGAGATACCAAGGACTGAGAAGTATTTACCTCATAGTCCTAAGGATAGGGTAGACATTGTCAGTACTTCTGCCTCAGAGGATGAAGAGGCTGCTAGAGCCAAGAAAAGAAAACTACAAGTTTTCAAGAGAAGAAGCCAGACCTACAAGAAAACACTTCAAACCACTGTTCCACAACAAGCGCCAACTGCTGACTATAGTTCTTTGTTGGCGGCTTTGCAAATTAAGATGGATGAACAAAGAAAAGCTATAGAAAAATATATAGATGAAGGACATAAATCACTTCAATTTGATCTGGCTCAAGACATAAAATCTATAAGATTTGAAGTGAATCAAAACAAGAAGGAAATGACTGATTATTTCCATAAAGGAGGCAATGCAGTGGTATATCTGGCTACTCATCAAGAGAATATAAAGAAACAGGTTGATGACATGGCAGTAAAACAAGGATATGTCCTGGAAAATCAGATTAGGATGAATGACAATCTGACTGCTTCTCATAATGCCATTGTAAGTGAAATGAAAAATATAGCTACTGCCTAGACTACTGTAAGTGCTACTGCCAAAGAAGCCTTTGATAAGCAATTACAAGAGAGCCTAACTGCTGTTCAAACTGCCATTGAAGATTCTCAAAAGGTTATCACTGAAAAGCTCCAAAGGTTAAAACCTTTTTATAAAGATGGAGTTAACTATTTGAATGCTCAAATCAGATTTCAGAAGGATGATCTTAGGGATCATATAGAAAGAGAAGTCATAAAGGGGGAGAGAGTATTAGTCAAAGCAGGCTCTGACCATGCTAAATGGATTTCAAACAACATCAGAGCTACCCTTGGATATCCACCTTTGTGTGATGATGATAATGTTGCAGAATCTGGGATAAATCCTGCCTATTTTGGAGGAGAACAAGCTGAAGTAGCTCAAGTGATCTACCCTCCAGCAGATTTTGACATGATACATCAGGAGGTCCAATCTATGTATAGCCCTCCTGAGGGTAATCAGAATATTATCTTTGAGAAAGTAGTACAGCCTGTGCCAGAGGCAGTACTAAAAGAGCAAGAGGCAGTATTAAAAGAGCAGGAAGCCCAATTATCTAAGAAGAGGTTCAGAGAGCAGTCTGAATTAAGGCCAGACTTTGAGCAATGAAGCCCAACTTCTAGGAATATCATATTGACTGCTTGAAAGGCTGCAAAGGATAATTTCCTACAGAGGGGCAAATGGTACTCTGACCAAGAGTGGAAAAAACATGAAGCTAGGAAAGAGGCCATTGTATAATACAGAAGGAAGGCTAAATTAGGGAAGCTACCTCCTAATGCACAAGAGCCTAGCAAGTATTTCCCAAGCCTTATCATTATTTTGAGAGACAAAAGATAAGGGCTGGAGAACAGAAAAAGAAAGATCTTAAGGGAAAGAAGCCTGCTGATGACAATGATGCTCCAGTTCAAGCAAAGATTCAATCTGGAAAGGGCATTGTTATCAAGGAGCCAGTGAAAGATATGGTACCTAAACACCTAGAGGGGGGGGGGTGAATAGGTGACCTAAACCTTTTTTGAGACTTTGTTGGCAGCACAACAATTATTACAGCTAACAGCAATTACAGAAATCAAACAAGTAATCCACAGCACAGCACAGCACACAAACTAATTTATAGTGGTTCCCCAATCTTTGGGTACATCCACTTTCCCCCTTCGCCTATCTAGCAGTGTACTAGATTCGGCCAAACTTCTCCACTAACTCAGAACCAAACTAGGTTCCTACCTCAGGCCCAAAGCCTTACACTCAGCCAAAAGGCCTACACTCAGCCACCCAGGCCTACACTCAGCCAATTAAGGCCTACACTCAGAGTTCTTCAACTCCTACACTCAGGCAACCAAGCCCTACCCTCAGCCTTTATAAAATAGGCTTACAATTCTCTCAGATCCAATGGATCCTACAAGTTAAAATAGAAAGTACAATAGTTAACTCTACAACTCAGAAAATAGGAGAGGAGTTGAGAGATTCTTGAAGAGTTCTTGGAAGAACTCAGTTAGATCCAAACTGACTTAGCTTCCTTCAAAGCTTCTTGATTAGAACTGAATTAGTCTGAATCTTCTGCAGTTGTTCCTTGACCTCTGCTTCTTGAAATCCAGATGACTCTGAATTCTTCTTCTCAGCCTTAGTTCCAAAGACTGAATACTTGGTTGGAGCTCTCTCTCTCTCCAACTTCTTAGATCTGCTGATGCACACCAAGATCTTCTTGTGTTGATACTCAATATACCACTTTTACAAAGATCTGAACTCTCTCTGTAAAAACTTTTTCAACCACTTCTATATTATCTCAACAATCCTTAATCACTTAATCAATCTTTATCTGTAAACTATGGGTGCCTATTTATAGGCTTCCTTCATGGTAACCGGCTGGTCCGGTTCATAACAGACTTCTGATATCACTGACAGTTGATGTAGACCGGCTGGATCGGCAGCTGTCTTGTCAACCAGTCACTTCTTGAAATTCCTCTAACTGTCAGATAGTGTCGAGACTTTCTGTTCTTAAGTGTCGACACTTATAGGCCAAGTGTCGACACATGTTGTGTAAGTGTCGACACAAGTCTACAAGGTGTCGACACAATTCCTTGTATGTCTCGACACAGTTTCTTCTGCATGTGTCGACACTGAAATTGAGTGTCGACACAAGTACTTGTACTTCATTCTTTAACTGTATTCTTCTAAGTGTCGACACATCTCCTTTGTGTCGACACATCTCATGTGTAGAAACTGTCAAGTGTCGACACTGCTTCTTGGTGTCGACACAAGTCTTCAATCTTGTTTCTTCAGCTGAGTGTCGACACATTCCTTTAGTGTCGACACTTGTACTTAGAATATTTTGTAACTTTTCTGTTCTTTGCTAAGTGTCGACACAGCTCCTTGTGTCGACACTTTCTTCAAGTGTAGAGTCTTCAACTAAGTGTCGACACATTGTGCTGGGTGTCGACACTTCCTTCAAGTGTTGACTCTTCTGGTTATGTGTCGACACATTGTGCTGAGTGTCGACACTTCCTTCAAGTGTTGACTCCTTTGAGTGTGTGTCGACACATTGTGCTGAGTGTCGACACATTCTTCATGTGTTGACTCTGCTGATTGAGTGTCGACACATTGTGTTGAGTGTCGACACTTGTACTTAGATTCTGCAGACTTTTGCTGAGTGTCGACACTTACTTCAAGTGTCGACACTTTCTGGTGTTGACTCAGCTCTTCTAGGTGTCGACACTTCTGCTAAGTGTCGACACAGCTTTTCTGCATTCTTCTTCACTGAGTGTCGACACAGCTCCAAGTGTCGACACTTTCTGACTGGTGTCGACTCTTCTTCCCAGGTGTCGACACAATGACTCCAAGTGTCGACACTGCTTGTCTGGGTGTCGACACAAGCTTTCTCAAGTGTTGACACTTTCCCTCTGGGTGTCGACACATGGACTTAGAATTTTTAGCTTCAGTCCAGTGTATTCCTAACCTGCACAAGTAACTCAAACAAACATCAAATACACTATGATGCATATCATTGAGTTAGGTGAGGCTTCTTCAAATCAGGTACATTTGACCAATGTACCCAACAATCTCCCCCTATTTGGAGAAGTCATAACCCTTAGTCAATGATATACATCACTCATAATTAAAAATTATAAAATGAAGTAAAACAGATATATGACAACAGAGTTAAACTTTAACATGTAATAAAGCACACATGTATACTCATTCAACATTACAGAACAAACAAGAATTAGACACATTCATCAGAACAATCATGAAATTTGTTTAACAAAAATTGTTCATACATTTAATACATTTTCAATGATTTACACAAAATGTTTGATGTAACAGATTACAACATTCTTCAGTTTAATCTTAATCTAATTCTGCTCTGGTTCCTTAATGACTATGCCTTTTCCAGCTTGTACTTTAGCTTTCACAGCAGCAGCAGCAGCAGGCTCAGCTTCAGCAGTCTTCTTCCCTTTGGAGTCCTTCTTCTTCTGTTCTTCAGCCTTGATCTTTTGCCTTTCAAAATAATGATAGGGCTTAGGAAAGTACTTGCTAGGCTCCACAGCTGTTGGAGGTAGCTTTCCTAACTTAGCCTTCCTTCTATGTTGGACAATGGCTTCCTGCCTACTCTCATGTTTCCTCCATTCAGCCTCTGAGAACCACTTGTTCCTCTCATGGGCATTGTCCTTGGCTGCTTTCCAGGCAGTGAGAATGATGTTCCTAGAAGTAGGGCTCCACTGTTCAAAATCTGGTTTTTGTTCAGCAAGTTCCCTGAACTTCTTCTTTGATAGCCTAGTCTCTTCTTCTTTGTCCAAAGCCTCTTGCATAGCAGCTGTGATAGGTTGAACAACCTTTTCCAGAATAACATTTGGCTTGCCAGCAGTGGGACTATACATTGTGCTTACATCAGCATGAACCATTTCAAAATCTGGAGGTGGATAGATTACATCAGCCACTGCCTGTTGCTCACCTCCAAGATATGTTCCTTGAATACCAGATTCAGCTACATTGTCATCATCACAGAGGGGAGGATAGCCCAGTGTAGCCCTGATGGAATTGGATATCCATTTTGCATGGTCAGAACTGGCTTTGACTAACACTCTCTCCCCCTTTATGACTTCTTGGGCTACATGATCTCTCACATCATCTTTCTGGAACCTGATTTGGCTGTCCAAATACCTTATTCCCTCTTTAAAGAAAGGTCTAAGCTTGGTAAGCTGTTCAGAAATGACCTTTTGTGAGTCTGTAATGGCATTCTTTACAGCAGCAAGTTCTGCTTGAAATATTTTATCAAAGTCAGCCTTGGCAGCAGCAGAGGAGGTTGATGGTTCATCAGACTTTTCTTGAGTTCAGTGACTATGGCATTGTGAGATGCAGTCAAGTTATCATTCATCCTGAGTTGATTCTCCAGCACATAGCCTTGCTTTAGTGCTATATCTTCTACTTTCTCTTTGATTGTTTCTTGATGTTTAGCCAGGAAGACTACTGCATTTCCACCCTTGTGGAAGCATTCATTCATTTCCTTCTTATTTATGGTTCATTTCAAACCTTATTGACTTGATATCTTGAGCTAGATCAAATTGTAGAGATTTTTGGCCCTCATCAATATATTTCTCTATGGCCCTTCTTTGCTCATCCAGCTTTACTTGCATTGCAACCATTAGGCTACTGTAATCAGTTGATGGAGCTTGTTGGACCAGTGAGTGTTGAGCAACAGTTTGGAGAGCCTTCTTGTAGCTCTGGCTTCTTCTTTTGAAAACAAAAAATTGCTTTTTCTTAGCTTGCTCAGCTTCATCATCTTCAGATTCTGATGTACTGGCTATATCCACCCTATCCTTAGGGCTGGATGGTTTTTCAGTGTGCACATCTTGTGCCTTCTCAGTATCTAGCCTTATAGGCTCTTCTGAATATCCAAGTTCTCCCCCTCAGCAGCAGCATCCTTCACTGCATCAGCAGCATTCTTTTCCATATCAAAATCATCTTGATCTAAATTCAGAAATAGATCTTCCATTGTATATTCTGGGGGTGACTGTGCAGGAGATGTACTTGGTTCTTCAACCACTTTATCAGGTATCACAACAGATGTGTCTTGGAGAACAACATCTGGTTCTTGAGTTGCTGGCTGATTTTGCTGATGGTCATCAGACAAATCAGAATTTATTATAGAAAAATTCAAAGTATTAAGGTCAACAAGTACCTCTTGAATGAGGAGGGTGGCTTGCTCACTCTCCAGTGTAGATGGTTCTGCTACACCTGGAAGCTCCCCCTGGATGTCAGCTGGCTCCTGAGGAGCAGGTGACTTTTCTGCAGCCTTATCCATTGGACTATCAGGAGTGAAGACCACATGTTCTTCACTGCCTGAGCTGCTGGAGGACTCTTGAGGCACAGCAGCAGTCTTCCTCTTCTTCCTGGGAGGAGAGTCTTTCTTAGAAGCTTGTTTTTCAGGGGTGGTCAATTCCTTTGACACCAGCACCCTTTCCCATCTAGAGAATATCCTTGAGTCCATTCTCCTCATGTGATTGATTTTTGTTCCTGCAGCAGAGCTCATTACCTCTGGAATTGATCCAGCCAGGTAGAGACTTAGTATCCTGCCCAGATTGGGCTTCTTCAGACTTTCTTTTACTTTCTCAAAGACAATCATAGACCAGTCTGTCTTAAGGTTGAAGATGATTCTGGTCATGATACTGAACATAGAGGCTGACACCCTGTCATGCCCTCCTGGTTTGCTTAGAATAACCTTGCCTACAACTTCAGACAGGAATTTGCCTTGAGTGTTCATGCCTTTTCTGTTGAAGACAGAACCTATTCTCATCTTAGAATCAAGACCACACCAAGTGAGTGCTTCTCTGGTCTTAGATGTGGTCACTTCCTCTTCTTCTTGAATCTTAGGTAGCTGAAGTACCTTTCTCAAGGACTTGGGTGAAACCTTGACCTTGGTTCCATGCACTCTGGATTTGATTCTGTATCCAGAGTCGTCCACAGTTGCTCCAGTAAGAAATTCAATCACTTCTTTCTTCCATATCTTGGTTGGCTCTGAAACCAAGTATTCCAGTCCTGAATCGCTGACTAGGGTTATCACTGATTTGATTTCCTGATCACCGTCGTCGAATGCGCCTCGCACGAGCTCATAGCCTTCGTTAACGTTCTCTTCCAGCTTGGGAGCCATTAGGGTGTTGAGAAATTAGTCTTTAGAGAAGAGAAATGTCGACACAGGAGTTTAGTCTCGAAACTCTGAAAGCGTGTCGACAAACACAAACAGAACCCTATTTATACCTTTCTTGTTTGAAGACGAACAGGCGGGATGAATTTCTAAAGATGTGTCGACACTGTCAATAAGTGTCGACACTGACTTATAATGTCTCGACACACATGTGTCGACACAAGTTTAGTCAACAGATTTTATGTGTCGACACTTGGTTAAGTGTCGACACCACTATACTCGACATGTAGTCGAGACTTTACTTAGAAAAATTCTGAGTAAAACTTAAGTGTCGACACTTTATTGGATGTGTCGACACCTACTCGACATGTGTCGACACTAACATTCTGAAGTGTCGACACTAACTTCCTAGATGTGTCGACACCATTTTCCTGAAGTGTCGACACTTACTATTCTGTGTCGACATAGACTTGTCTATGTGTCGACACCTTTTTACTTAGCCAATTTTTGTTCTGTATACTTAATCTAAGTTTATCATACCTAGTTCAATTTTGAACCTATTAAACTTAGCTTCATCTAAGGGCTTAGTGAACATATCAGCTATCTGATTATCAGTTCTAACATATTCAAGTGCAATATCATTTCTTTCTACATGCTCCCTAAGAAAGTGATATTTAATCTCAATATGTTTAGTTCTACTATGTGATACAGGGTTGTTAGCTATTGAAATAGCACTAGTAGAATCACAATAAAGTGGAGTTCTACTTACCTGACATCCATAGTCTTCTAGCTGATGTTGAATCCACAGAAGTTGAGCACAGCAACTTCCTGCAGCTACATATTCTGACTCAGCTGTGGAGATGGCCACACTGGTTTGCTTCTTACTACTCCATGAAATGAGTCTTCCACCTAGGAACTTGACAGGATCCAGTTGTGCTCTTTCTATCTTCTTTGCATCCTGCAAAGTCTGCATCTGAATAGCCTGTTAGATCAAAATCTCCATTCCTAGGGTACCAGAGGCCTAGATAGGGTGTGCCCTTTAGATATCTCAAGATTCTCTTGACTGCAGTCAAGTGAGATTCTTTGGGGCAGGCTTGATACCTGGCACAAACACATGTAGCATACATAATGTCAGGCCTACTTGCAGTCAAGTATAGTAGAGAGCCAACTATCCCTCTATACAAGGTTTCATCTACAGGTTTCCCTGCATCATCCTTGCTTAGAGACATACTTGACCCCATAGGAGTCTTCATGGTACTGGATGAATCCATACCATATTTCCTTATGAGTTCCAGGGTGAACTTTGACTGACATATGGACAAGCCACTTTCAGTCTGTTTAACTTGGAGACCCAAGAAAAACTTCAGTTCTCCCATACTACTCATTTCAAATTGACTCTGCATAAGCTTTGCAAACTTTTTGCAAAGGCTACTTTCAGTAGACCCAAATATAATGTCATCTACATATATTTGGACAAGTATTACTTTGCCTCTAGATTCCCTAAGGAATAGAGTCTTATCTATTTTCCCCCTTGTGAACTTGTTCTCAATGAGGAAACTAGATAGGGTTTCATACCAAGCTCTAGGAGCTTGCTTTAACCCATACAATGCTTTCCTAAGTCTATAGACATAATGTGGAAGAGTAGGATCAACAAAACCTGAAGGCTGCTCCACATATACTTCTTCTTTTAAATTACCATTAAGGAATGCTGACTTCACATCCATTTGGTATACTTTGAATCCTTGGTAGGTTGCATAGGCCAAGAACATCCTTATGGCTTCCAGTCTGGCTACTGGAGCAAAGGTTTGATCAAAATCAATACCTTCTTCTTGCCTATATCCTTTTGCAACCAGTCTTGCCTTATTCTTAATGATGACACCTTGTTCATCTAACTTGTTCCTGTAGATCCACTTTGTTCCTATCACATTGTGATCTTTAGGCTTAGGAACCAGATCCCACACCTTGCATCTTTTGAACTGATTAAGCTCCTCCTGCATTGCTTCAGTCCACTGTGGATCTTGTATAGCTTCTTCAAATTTCTTTGGTTCTATTTGAGACAGAAAACTTGAATATACTACAGCATTCTGATTTCTGCTCCTTGTCTGAACACCTTGTCTTGGATCTCCAATGATCAGCTCTACTGGATGATCTCTTAGATGCCTGTTGGCTGGAGGCATCCTTACTTCTGGTTGAACTTCTTCAGCATCTTCATCAAGCTGAGTTCCTTGTACTTCAACAGCTCCTTGTACATGTAGTTCTCCCCCTGGACATAAGCCATCTTCTTCTACTTGCTGTCTTGCAGCAGGTACATCTTCTATGGTTAGCTTGTCCATCTTCTTAGTAAGACCTGTAGGGCTGCACACACTACTAGACAACTCATTGTTAATTAGTTGTGTTTCATCAAAAACTACATGCACAGACTCCTCTACAACTTGTGTGGTCAAGTTGTAGACTCTATAAGCCTTACTATTATTGCTGTACCCAACAAACACTCCCTCTTGGGACTTGGCAGCAAACTTAGTTAAGTAAGACTTCCCATTGTTAAGTATGAAGCATTTACAACCAAAGATCCTAAAATAGGACAGATTTGGTTTCCTGCCTTTCACTACTTCATAGGGGGTCTTGTTTAACCTTTTAGTGATGGTAGCCCTATTTATCACATGGCATGCAGTGTTAACTGCTTCAGCCCAGAAATATTCTGGCAGTGATGAATCACTTAATAGGGTTCTACCAGCCTCTATCAAGGTCCTATTTTTCCTTTCAGCAATGCCATTTTGCTGAGGTGTTCTAGGTGAAGAGAATTCTTGAAATATCCCATAGTCTTCACACAGCTTTGTCATGCTTTCAGACTGAAACTCAGTACCATGGTCACTTCTAATTTTGACCACTGTACAGTTCAATTCATTCTGAATTTGCTTAACAAAACTATAGAAGACACTAGGTGTTTCAGATTTCTGCTTTAAGAAGAACACCCAGGAAAACCTTGAGTAGTCATCAACAACTACAAAGGTGTAGACCTTCCTACCTAAGCTGTGAACTGGCATTGGACCAAATAGATCCATATGCAAGAGGTATAAACACCTCACAGCATCTTTGTTGTCTAAGCTTCTAAAGGTGGATTTAGTCTGCTTGCCCTTTTGACAAGCTGAGCAAATGCCATCTTTGACACACTTAACTTGAGGACCATTCCTCACTAACTCTTTACTAAAGAGTTTGCCAATAGTCTTGTAATTAAGATGAGCAAGCCTCTTGTGCCATTTGACACATTGAGAGACTGTCTCATCAGCTACAAGACAGACTGGAGAACAATTGTTCTCAACCATAATGTCTAGGCAGTAGACATTTCTCTTTCTATATCCAGTCAAAATGATCTCTTGATCACTTGACCTCTTGATATGACAACCATTTTTAACAAATGAGATGTCATACCCTACATCACTTAATTGACTTATACTAATGAGGTTGTGTTTCAAACCTTTAACATAAGCCACTTGAGTAATGGTAACAAGGTTAGAAGAAATGTTACCAAACCCTTTGATGATTCCTTTTTCAGAACCACCAAAGGTCACCTTTGGACCATTTTTGATTTGGATGTAGTCCTTCAGTAGTCCCCTAGTTCCAGTCATGTGTCTGGAACAACCACTATCCAAGTACCATGTAGGGGTATGGCACTTGGATTCACCTGCAAAACAAATTAATGAACCTTAGAACCCAAAGTAAACTTGGGTCCTTGGTGATTGTTAGTTTGCAATTTGACATAGCTACCTGCTGGCTTTCCAACAGGTAACTTGCTACTCAACTTGGCACTGGCATTGTGCCAACAATCCAAGGCAAAGTGGCCAACCTTGCCACAACACCAGCATTCAAACTTGTTGTACCTTTGCTTAGGTACAACCTTTGCTGTCTTGACCACAGCAGCCTTGTTGAATGTTGGGGCTTTGCCCTTGGACTTGGACTGATCCTGAACAGTCCTCACAGGCTTAACAAAACCCAATCCAGCCTTTCCTTTATGATGAACAAATTCATCAATCAAGGGTAGCACTGATTTAGGTTTTGAAAACCTAGCAACTAGCTCTTTCTCCTTCTGGAGATTGATCTCCAGCAACTTAATTTGATCATTTTTAAATGTAATAGTACCCATCTGAATCACAGTAATGTGTTTCAGCCTGGCTACTTCATTCAGTTTTTGATCATACTCCTTCTCAAAATCTGTTGCAGCTGCCTTGAGATCAGCAATCTCCTTTGCCTGACTTTTGGCTAGGATCTTGCTTTTCTTATAGGCTTGCAACAGTACTTGGTATTCATCTAAGAGCTGATGAATATCTCCCTCAGATTCAGAATCACTTCCATCACTTGATGAAGATGATTCTGACTCTGAACTAGAACTGGAATCTGAACTTGGAGTTGGACTTTGTACCTGACTAGGTCCTGGCTGCTCCAGGATTTTGGTACTTTCAGTCAATGCCATTAGTCCTTGGCACTGAACCTCTTCTTGTTCATAGATTGATTCCATGATCTGCATAAACTCTTCTTCTTCTTCAGCAAATAGCCCTATATAGGCTTCAGCATCTGTCTCAGTGTCTGAAGAAGAAATATCTGAAAGAGTCTTCTCATTCTTTGCAACAAAGGACTTCTCCTTCTTTCCTTTGAAGTGAGTCTTCTTTTTGTCACTGGATTCTTTCCTTCTTTCAGGACAATCTGCAATTACATGACCCTGTCTATTGCAGCAGTAACACACAATCTTAGACCCAGTTGCCTTGCTAGTCTTTGTCCTTTTCTTGTCCTTCTTTGAAGGCTTCTTCTCCTGATACTGGACTTCTTTTCCTTTGGAAAATGAAGGTCTGGACCTCCACTGTTTCTTCTTAAGGAATTTCTGAAAATGTCTGGTGAATGCAGCAAAATCTTCATCACTTTCACTGCTTGTAGATTTAGTGCTAACAGACTCATCAGATTCTGATTCAACTACCTCTGGAGGAGGAGTTGATGACTTAGTCCTGTTTTTCTAGGTACTTCTGACTTAAAGGCAACAGTCCTTTCCCTGTGTTCAGTCCTTGTTGACTTTTCCTCCTCTTTTCTTACTGACAATTGCATCTCATAAGATAACAACTTGCCAAACAGTGTGGGAGGAGGAATTTCTCCCAACTTTGCCATTTCTCTGATGGCACAGATCTTAGTGTCCCAATCTTTGGTTAGGGACCTCAAGAACTTATCATTCAATTCATAGTTTGTGAACTCCCTTCCATAGGACATGAGTTCATTAACAATTCTGTAGAACTTTTTGTAGCATTCAGTGATGCTATCTCCTCTTCCTTGCCTAAAGCTCTCATATTCTTGATTAAGCAAGGATTTCCTATCTTGTCTTACTTCTTCAGAACCTTCCATGTAGACAATGAGGGTATCCCACATTTCTTTTGCTGTTTTACAGTGAATAAGGTTCTGGAAGGTGGCATCATCAATTGCACTAACTATGATGTTCTGTGCCCTTTTGTCCATTGTAGCTAGGACAATCTCATCCTTGGTCATCTCAGAAAAATCCTTTGGAGTTCTCTGTGTAGCATCCAAGACTGAAATCTTCATGGGCACATAAGGCCCTTCCTTGACTGTGATGTAGATCCTAGGGTCAGAGGCCTCCATGAACAGCCTTACCCTTTCTTTCCAGATTCCAAAAATCTCCTTTCTGCAAATGGGCAGTTTCATTGAACCCAATTCCTTGTGATTCTCTGAAGACCCATGTTTCTTGATTTTCTTGAAACTGTTTCCTGACTTATACTGAATCTGCCAAACTGGATCTCCTCAGACAGTTAGTCCTTTTTGAGGAACCTGGCTCTGATACCACTTGAAAGATATGGTACCTAAACACCTAGAGGGGGGGGGGTGAATAGGTGACCTAAACCTTTTTTGAGACTTTGTTGGCAGCACAACAATTATTACAGCTAACAGCAATTACAGAAATCAAACAAGTAATCCACAGCACAGCACAGCACACACACTAATTTATAGTGGTTCCCCAATCTTTGGGTACATCCACTTTCCCCCTTCGCCTATCTAGCAGTGTACTAGATTCGGCCAAACTTCTCCACTAACTCAGAACCAAACTAGGTTCCTACCTCAGGCCCAAAGCCTTACACTCAGCCAAAAGGCCTACACTCAGCCACCCAGGCCTACACTCAGCCAATTAAGGCCTACACTCAGAGTTCTTCAACTCCTACACTCAGGCAACCAAGCCCTACCCTCAGCCTTTATAAAATAGGCTTACAATTCTCTCAGATCCAATGGATCCTACAAGTTAAAATAGAAAGTACAATAGTTAACTCTACAACTCAGAAAATAGGAGAGGAGTTGAGAGATTCTTGAAGAGTTCTTGGAAGAACTCAGTTAGATCCAAACTGACTTAGCTTCCTTCAAAGCTTCTTGATTAGAACTGAATAAGTCTGAATCTTCTGCAGTTGTTCCTTGACCTCTGCTTCTTGAAATCCAGATGACTCTGAATTCTTCTTCTCAGCCTTAGTTCCAAAGACTGAATACTTGGTTGGAGCTCTCTCTCTCTCCAACTTCTTAGATCTGCTGATGCACACCAAGATCTTCTTGTGTTGATACTCAATATACCACTTTTACAAAGATCTGAACTCTCTCTGTAAAAACTTTTTCAACCACTTCTATATTATCTCAACAATCCTTAATCACTTAATCAATCTTTATCTGTAAACTATGGGTGCCTATTTATAGGCTTCCTTCATGGTAACCGGCTGGTCCGGTTCATAACAGACTTCTGATATCACTGACAGTTGATGTAGACCGGCTGGATCGGCAGCTGTCTTGTCAACCAGTCACTTCTTGAAATTCCTCTAACTGTCAGATAGTGTCGAGACTTTCTGTTCTTAAGTGTCGACACTTATAGGCCAAGTGTCGACACATGTTGTGTAAGTGTCGACACAAGTCTACAAGGTGTCGACACAATTCCTTGTATGTCTCGACACAGTTTCTTCTGCATGTGTCGACACTGAAATTGAGTGTCGACACAAGTACTTGTACTTCATTCTTTAACTGTATTCTTCTAAGTGTCGACACATCTCATTTGTGTCGACACATCCTTCATGTGTAGAAACTGTCAAGTGTCGACACTGCTTCTTGGTGTCGACACAAGTCTTCAATCTTGTTTCTTCAGCTGAGTGTCGACACATTCCTTTAGTGTCGACACTTGTACTTAGAATATTTTGTAACTTTTCTGTTCTTTGCTAAGTGTCGACACAGCTCCTTGTGTCGACACTTTCTTCAAGTATAGAGTCTTCAACTAAGTGTCGACACATTGTGCTGGGTGTCGACACTTCCTTCAAGTGTTGACTCTTGTGGTTATGTGTCGACACATTGTGCTGAGTGTCGACACTTCCTTCAAGTGTTGACTCCTTTGAGTGTGTGTCGACACATTGTGCTGAGTGTCGACACATTCTTCATGTGTTGACTCTGCTGATTGAGTGTCGACACATTGTGTTGAGTGTCGACACTTGTACTTAGATTCTGCAGACTTTTGCTGAGTGTCGACACTTACTTCAAGTGTCGACACTTTGTGGTGTTGACTCAGCTCTTCTAGGTGTCGACACTTCTGCTAAGTGTCGACACAGCTTTTCTGCATTCTTCTTCACTGAGTGTCGACACAGCTCCAAGTGTCGACACTTTCTGACTGGTGTCGACTCTTCTTCCCAGGTGTCGACACAATGACTCCAAGTGTCGACACTGCTTGTCTGGGTGTCGACACAAGCTTTCTCAAGTGTCGACACTTTCCCTCTGGGTGTCGACACATGGACTTAGAATTTTTAGCTTCAGTCCAGTGTATTCCTAACCTGCACAAGTAACTCAAACAAACATCAAATACACTATGATGCATATCATTGAGTTAGGTGAGGCTTCTTCAAATCAGGTACATTTGACCAATGTACCCAACAGCCAGAGCAGCCATAAGATAGAATTTTCTTAAGTTTACAACCTTGTAAATCATTTTCATTAAACTTCATGTAAACTTTTGATTAATAAAACTTTTGGAAGTTGTAATAACAATGTTTAATGTTAAATCTATTACATTGTTACTCTGAGATAATTGCTTATACATGTGCTGTTTATACATGTTTAGTTTTTACCCCGTCATATAATACTGTTATACATCATACTGAGTATTTGTTATGAATGATGTATATCATTGACTAAGGGTTATGACTTCTCCAAATAGGGGGAGATTGTTGGGTACATTGGAATATATGTACCAGATTTGAAGAAGCCTCACCCTACTCATTGATATACATCAAGGTGTATTTGATATGCTTTGAGTTTATTTGTGTAGGTTAAGTAATTACAGGAAATGCAGAAAAGTTTCTAAGTCCATGTGTCGACACCTAGAGGTGAAGTGTCGACACTTATGAAGACTTGTGTCGACACCTAGAGAAACTGTGTCAATACTTGGAGTAGTTGTGTCGACACCAGGAAAGGCAGAGTCGACACCAGAAGAAAAGTGTCGACACATACAGGCAGTGTCGACACACTGTGAAAAATTGTCAACATAATCTGTGTCGACACTTAGAGGCAGTGTCGACACCCAGAGAAATTTTGTCGACATCAAATGTGTCGACACCAGGAGGCTGTGTCGACACTCAGCAAACTTCAACAAAGTTAAAGTACTTGTGTCGACACAAAGGAGATGTGTCGACACTCAGCAAGTTTCAACACAAGAAGGCATGTGTTGATACAAAGGAGATGTGTCGACACTCATCAAGTTTCAACACAAGAAGGCATGTGTTGACACAAATGAGTTGTGTCGACACACAGCAGAATTCAACGAAGTATTAAAGAAGAAGTATTTGTGTCGACACACTCAACCAGTGTCAACACATTCAACAGAAGGCTTGTGTCGACACACAGAATCAGTGTCGACACATTCTGAAGAAGCAGTGTCGAGAAGCTGTTACAACAACACAAGGAGTTGTGTCGACACCATCAAGGCTAGTGTCGACACTTAGTCTACTTGTGTCGACACTTAGTCTATTTGTGTCGACACATAATGACTATCTGTCTCGACACTTTCAGACAGTGATAGTGATTTCAAGAAGTGACTGGATGACTTGACAGCTGCCATTTCAACCGGTCAATTGCAACTGTCAGAGCCGTCAGAAGGTTGTTAGAAACCGGATCAGCCGGTTTCCTTGGAGGAAGACTATATAAAAACCTTTCTCCTTCATCAAAAAGAGAGCAATCACAATAAGAGATTAACAACAATTAATCAAGAGATCTAACAACACAAAAGAAGAATACCTTCAACAAAAGATCTAAGAAGTTGGAGAGAGAGAGCTCCTTCTAAGAAGAGCAGTTGCTAAACCAGGCTGCAAAGTAAGATTCAGATTGAGATCTGAATCTCAAGACAGAAGTTGATTGAAGATCATCTTCACAGGAGATTCAACCCTACTGTGTTCTAATTCAAGAAGCTTTGAAGAAAGTCAAGTGAGGTTGATCTCTGTCAAGTTCTTCCAAGAACTCATCAAGAAGCCAGTCAACTCATCTCTCTCTTTCAGAGTTATGGTTAATTACTTTGTATAATCAAAATCTCTGTAGGATCTTGTATAGATCTGAGCTGTAAGCCTATTTTATAAAGGCTGAGTGTAGGAGACTGCGTGCTCTTAGTGTAGGTCTTGTTGAAGACTGAGGTAGGGCCTTGTGCCTGAGTTGTAGGAGACTTTGTTCTCTAAGTGTAGGTCTTGTTGAAGACTGAGTGGTAGGGCTTTGTGCCTGAGTTGTAGGAGTGGGGACACTCTGAGTTGTAGGAACCTGTTTGAGGTTCTGAGCTGTAAGATCTGAGGATCTGAGGAGAAGTGCTGAAGTTAGGCCGAATCTAGTATACTACTAGATAGGCGAAGGGGAAAGTGGATGTACCCAGACCTTGGGGAACCACTATAAATACTGTGTGCACTCTGTGTATGTTTGCTTCTATGATTGTTGTGTTGTGATAGTTGTAGAATTGCATTTGCTGTACAGGATTTCTGCATTAAATTTAAAAAGATAAAGTTCACTTATTCACCCCCCCCCCTCTAGGTGGTTAGGCACTATTTCTTTCACTTACTCCATACAGATAATGCCTCCAGATTTTAAGGGCGAAGAGGACGACACACAACTCTAAATCGTGCGCTACGTAGTTTAATTCATGCGGCTTTAATTGTCACGAAGTGTAGGCCACTACCTTGCCATGCTGTATTAGAACTGCTCCCAATCCCTTCAGGGAGGCATCAGTGTAGATTTGAAATCCCTCGGTCCATGAAGGAATCGTAAGGATTGGCGCGGAAGTCAGCTGCGTCTTCAGTTCGATGAACGCAGCCTCGCACTCCGACGTCCATCAGAATGCGATGTCTTTCTTGGTGAGAGCAGTCAGGGGTAGGGAAATCTTGGAAAAACCCTCGACGAACTTCCTGTAGTATTCGGCAAGGCCGAGAAAACTCTGGATGTCTGCAGCCGTCCAGAGCAGCGGCCAATTTTGTACTGCCTGGATCTTGGCTTGGTCCACTATCACTCCTTCCTTGTTTATCGTGTGGCCCAAGAATCCAACTTCTTCTAGACAAAATTCGCACTTACTAAATTTGCGAAGAGAGAGTGCTCCTGGAGCTTTAATAGCACCATCTGAGAATGGTCCGTATTGGTCTTCGAGTAGATTAGAATGTCGTCTATGAAGACGATGACAAAGTGATCCAAGAAGGGTTCGAAGACTCTATTCATCAGGGCCATGAAGGCGGAGGGCACGTTGGTGAGCCCGAAGGGCATCACTAGGAACTCATACAGACCGTATCGGGAGCTGAAGGCAGTTTTGGGAACATCTTCCTCTCAGATCTGAAGCTGATAATAGCCGGACCTTTGGTCCATCTTGGAGAACACAGATGCACCTTACAACTGATCGAACAGTTCGTCGATCCTAGGGAGGGGGTATGTCTCGCGTATGGTAAGATTATTTAGTTCCCTGTAATTGATGCACAATCGCAGATTCCCGTCTTTCTTCTTGACGAAAAGCATCGGGGCTCCCCAGGGCGAGGAACTAGGACGGACGAATCCAGCATCTATTAGTTCCTGTAGTTGAATTTTCAGTTTAGCCAACTCTCTGGGGGCCATCCAGTAGGGGGCTCGTGATACTGGTCGTGATCCGGACATGAGCTCAATCTGAAAGTCGACCTCTCGCTGCGGTGGCAATCCCGGGAGGGACTCGGGGAAAATATCTGGAAAATCGCGGACTACTGGGACCTTGGCGAGAACCTGGGTTTTGTCTTCCATATCGAAATAGATAAGGTATACTTCGTCCTTCTGCCGGATTGATTTCACAATCAGCGTAGAAGTCAGGATAATGTGCGAGATAGAGGGCACACCTATCAACGTGACGCTCTGGCCATTTGGATTCTGTAGCCGGACTTCTCGCGTGGAACAGATTATTTGTGCTTGGTGCTCGGCCAGCCAGTCCATCCCCAGAATGATGTCAAATCCAGTTATTGCTAGGATGGTTACGTAGATTTTAAATTCTACCTCTCCCAGCGTAGCCTGAAACGAATACTTTTCGGTAGATGTCATATCCGGACAGTCTGGTAAGCATATTCATATAGACAGTCTGGTTGAACGGATAACATTTCCTGTTGAATTCTGTGAAGTGAAAGTGGGTGAATGGAAGGCTTGGGAAACCTATCCGCACGGACTACGCAGACAGGGTTGGCGGACTGCTAGGTCGGCAGGGATGTTGCAGGCAGTTATCTCTGTGGCGGCCTGGGCGGTCTGTTCGCGCGGACTACGCAGACAGCAGCAGCGGTCTGACAGGCCAGTGTATGATCAGCAGGAGGTTGACTCCCAGGAAGTAACCGGGCGGATAGGAATGCTATCCGCAGAGTCCGGCATAAAGCGGACTGAAGAACTGGAGCTCGGCAGACCGGTTTGGCAGTTGCCTTGGTCTTGCTCTAGTGAAGCGGCAAGTGGAAGCCGCGGAGACCGCCGGTCAGCGCGGATAGAAACTGGAGGTGGCCCGGTATGGAGGGCTAGATCCAGTGTCCGCCAATAAGTGCGGACTGGCCATTGTGGCCAGTGGTCTGGACTTGGTGAGTTTTGGACCAAGTCCAGGATGGCTCAGTCCGGGGAGATCGCGCAGTGGAGCGCGGGCTGGTTTCTCAGTCCGCCAAGCGTAGTAGAAG
This sequence comes from Platanthera guangdongensis, assembly GCA_039583875.1. NCBI lineage: Eukaryota > Viridiplantae > Streptophyta > Magnoliopsida > Asparagales > Orchidaceae > Platanthera > Platanthera guangdongensis. Next base: position 169,931,465 of record CM077147.1, read on the forward strand.
TGCCGTTGTCTTGTTTGCTAGATTGGGGTAATGCGGACTGGAGAATTGCTTGTGCAGGAGCGTGCGGACTGGAGCTAGAGTCCGCTGAGTCCGATTTAGCCTTGTGATGAGGTTATGGACTCAGGAGTTGCGGACTGGAGTCTGCTGTTAGCAGACTGGATTGGCGTGTCTGCTAAGTCCGGAGGTGCCTTGGCAATGAGGCAATGGACTTGGGATATGCGGACGGAAGCCGGGTGTCCGCTGAGTCCGGCAGTTGCCTTGATGGCGAGGCTGCGGGCTCGGGTTTTGCGGGCTGATGCCTTGTCCGCAGAATGGCGGACACGGCTGTTGTGGAGTCCGGCTGTGGTGGTCCTGGCTTGGTCTCTGGCGGCAAGGCGGGCTGGATATTGGAGTCCAGCCTTGGAGAAGCTGGGGCGGACTGGCTATCTGCACAGGAGCGGCGAACTGGAATGTGTGTCCGCGGGCTGGCGGACACACTTGTTCTAGCTGCGGGATGTGGCAGTGATCCTATCGGCTAGGGCGGTGACCATACTCATCATCGTGCCTATAAATAGGACCCATGTCATATCAGGAGTAACGAACCTAGACCGAAGTAAGTGAACGGTAATTGAGCTCGCGTAAGTTGCTGCGGTCTGGACTTTGGTGTCCGCGCGGATTGAGAGTTGACCCGGTTGTGCTGTGCAGGTTATGCGGATAGCGCTGGAAAGCCAGGACTTGGCTCTGATTGCGGTCAGGGACAGTGCAGACTCTGCGGTTAAGCAACAGGCGGTAAACAGCAGGTCGCGGATAGCGACCAGACGGTCTTCTCTTTGGCAACTTGGTTCGGGGTTCAGGAAGTCGCCTGCTTCAGGCGGACTGTTCCATTCGGTGACGCAGCTTGTGCGGTCTGGCGGTTAGGCGACCTCGCGGTCAGGCGGCCTGCAGATCGGCGGTGAAGAGCTAAGCATTGGAATAAGGGTGAGTCCGCGCGGATTGGGTTGCGGTCTGGCGACCTGGCGGACTGAGCGGACTCCACAGCAGTAGGTCGGCTGCTTGGTGGTTGAGTCCGCGCGGCTTGTTTTTTGTTCTTGTCTTTGTAACTGTCTCTGCTCTCCTGGTGTTGGTTTTTTGGTGAAGCATGTCTCGCCATGTATGTCTCGCCTTGTAAAGAAGTTTGCTCTTGATCAATAAAGAAGCTTGTGCTGCATGTGTTGCTGGTTGTTACTGCTTTGTTGAGATAACCCCTGCTAACTCCACGATCCGGGAAAACTTTCAACATTATAAGTGGGCGTATCCTCCTTCTGTTTGTTGAGTGTTCAACAGGGTATCCAAGGGGGCGTCTGCGGTTTGTTGAATTTTAACATGGTATCAGAGCGGAGGTTGTTGGAGTGGTCATGCAGTGCTCAATGGAAGTAGTTGCTCTTCTGTAGAGGAAACCAGTGGTAGAACCATGGCAGTGGAGGATGCAAGTTGTCTTGGAATTGATCTTCTTACAGAGACGAACTGTGAACGGTGGATGTCCTGTATGAAGAGCTTTCTTCTTGGCGAGGACCTTTGAGAGGTTGTATGCGGAGCAGGAAGGCAAGAGGATACTGCTGGCAATGCTGTGGCGATGAGAGCTTGGAAGGAGGCAAATGCGAAAGCAGAGTCTATTCTCAAGCAGGTGATCTCATCGGAGCTCTTGGACCACATCAGTGGATGTCGGTCAGCTGCGGAGGTCTGGACTTCCCTTGATGGGTTGTTCAGGAAGGAGGTGAAGATTGCTGCGGAAGTTGGTCCCTCTACTTCGTATCAGGAAGAAAGGAGTGTCTCTCCTAGGCATGATAGGAAGAGGAAGGAAGGACCAAGGTGCTATAAATGCAAGCAGCAAGGTCATCTTCAGAAGGAGTGCAAGGTTGTCTTGCTCTCGGCGAATGTAGCTCATGTAGGGAGGAAGGAGAAGAACGTGGTTGGGACATCAACAAGTTCTGGAGCTGATCGGATATGAAAGACTGGGGCATGTAAGGATGGACAAGCTGAAAGCAATGGCGGAAAGAAGACTCGTAAGAGGCTTGCCTAGATTGTCATCCTATGGCGATGGTCGGGGGTGTGCGGTATGTCAGGAAAGTGGAGCCTATCGCTTCATGGTTGACAAAGCACAATCCAGATGTAATGCACCATTGGCAGTTGTCCATTGTGCTCTGGTGGGACCGACCGTCACGGCCAGTCTTGGAGGCAGCAGGTTCATGCTGATATTGGTTGATGACTATTCTAGGTATACTTGGGTATACTTTATGAAGAAGAAGTCCAACATGGTACGCTTGTTTGTGGAGTTCAAGAAGCTTGTGGAAGGCCAGCTTGGCCGGAGGATCAAGGTGTTGAGGACAAGTATCGGTGGTGAGTTTGGCTCAACCGAGTTTTCACACTTTTGCAGGAAGCAAGGGATCCGGATGGAGCTTTCTTGTGGACATACTTAACAACAGGGTAGTATTGCAGCTCGGATGATCTGTTGGTTAACGGAGACCTGCAAGTGTTGGCTTCAGAGTAAAGGGGTTCCGAATGCTCTTTGGGCGGAAGGAATAGCCTGTGCTGCTCATGTCATCAACCGGATGCCTCTTAGTCCGATCATAATGAAGACTCCTTATGAGCTGATGTTCGGAGTGAAGCCCTCAGTGAAGCACCTTTGGGTGTTTGGATCTACCTGCTATATACACTCTCCGGGTGCTCTCAAGACAAAGCTAGTCTTTGTTGGGTATGATGAGCAGAGAAGAAGATGGAGGTGTATGGATCCTGCGACGAAGAAACTCATAGTGTCGAGAGACATTGTTTTCGATGAGTTGACTCCGTATTGGGGTAGCTCTTATGTGGAGCTAGAGATAAGTAGGTCAGATGGTGGGCTGAAGGAGGCTGCTGCTAAGGAAGTGGAGTTGCCTGAGTCACCAGGTGCTCCAGGTTGTTCTAGCTCCGGGGCAAAGGCGTCATAGTCGGGAAGAAGGGGGAGCGATGCTCCAGGATCTTCTGGCTCGAAGGCGAAGGCTTCCGGTTCAGGAAGCAAGGGGAGCGATGTTCCAGGCAGTTCTTGTTCAAGAGGGGAGTCTTCTGGTTCAGGTAGCAGGGGGAGCGTTGCTCCAGGTGCTTTTGGTTCCAGTAAGGAGGCATCTTGTTCAGGGAGCAAAGGGAGCATTATTTCGGGTTTGCCCGGGAATGAAGCTGGTTCAATAGCAGCGGAGGTGGTTAGCCATGATCAGGTTCTTCAGAGATCGAAGAGGATCAGTAAGCCACTAGCTAGATATAGTGAAGGGAACACGGCGGATTTGGTCCCGTGTTTCCTTGTTAGCCCTCAGGTCGAGCAAGGTACTTCTGGCCGTGATGACCCCACTAGAATCAAGGAGGTGGTTGACACCAAGTCTGAAGAGGTGACTTCTCTCAGAGGCAACGAGGCTTGGACTTCAGTGTCCAAGGAAGTTGGTGATACTCCTGTGATGCAAGAGTGGAGGTTGAAGCTGAAGAAGGCAGAGGGAAGCATGACTCCTTTTTGGAGATGCTGGAGGGCTCCCTCATGGTCCAAGATATGCGGGGCGAGGACTATGTCTTTGACATCTCTTCGTAGATGCTATCGGAAGGACCAGGTGCAAGGTTACGGGAGCTGCTGGAGTTATTCACCACTTCTCACTTCAAGGGGGAGTGTTGAATTCTGTGAAGTGAAAGTGGGTGAATGGAAGGCTTGGGAAACCTATCCGCGCGGACTACGCGGACAGGGTTGGCGGACTGCTAGGTCGGCAGGGATGTTGCAGGCGGTTTGCTCTGTGGCGGCCTGGGCGGTCTGTTCGCGCGGACTACGCGGACAGCAGCAGCGGCCTGACAGGCCAGTGTATGCTCAGCAGGCGGTTGACTCCCAGGAAGTAACCAGGCGGATAGGAATGCTATCCGCAGAGTCCGGCATAAAGCGGACTGAAGAACTGGAGATCGGCAGACCGGTTTGGCAGTTGCCTTGGTCTTGCTTTAGTGAAGCGGCAAGTGGAAGCCGCGGAGACCGTCGGTCAGCGCGGACAGAAACTGGAGGTCGCCCGGTATGGAGGGCTAGATCCAGTGTCCGCCAGTAAGTGCGGACTGGCCCTTGTGGCTAGTGGTCTGGACTTGGTGAGTTTTGGACCAAGTCCAGGATGGCTCAGTCCGGGGAGATCGCGCAGTGGAGCGCGGGCTGGTTTCTCAGTCCGCCAAGCGTAGTAGAAGTGTTGTTGCCTTGTTTGCTAGCTTGGGGTAATGCGGACTGGAGAATTTCTTGTGCAGGAGCGTGTGGACTGGAGCCAGAGTCCGCTGAGTCCGGTTTAGCCTTGTGATGAGGTTATGGACTCAGGAGTTGTGGACTGGAGTCTGCTGTTAGCAGACTGGATTGGCGTGTCCGCTAAGTCCGGAGGTGCCTTGGCAATGAGGCAATGGACTTGGGATATGCGGATGGAAGTCGGGTGTCCGCTGAGTCCGGCAGTTGCCTTGATGGCGAGGCTGCGGGCTCGGGTTTTGCGGGCTGATGCCTTGTCCGCAGAATGACGGACACGGCTGTTGTGGAGTCCGGCTGTGGTGGTCCTGGCTTGGTCTCTGGCGGCAAGGCGGGCTGGATATTGGAGTCCGGCCTTGGAGAAGCTGGGGCGGACTGGCTATCTGCACAGGAGCGGCGAAATGGAATGTGTGTCCTCGGGCTGGCGGACACGCTTGTTCTAGCTGCGGGATGTGGCGGTGATCCTATCGGCTAGGGCGGTGACCATACTCATCATTGTGCCTATAAATAGGACCCATGTCACATCAGGAGTAACGAACCTAGACCGAAGTAAGTGAACAGTAATTGAGCTCGCGTAAGTTGCTGCGGTCTGGACTTTGGTGTCCGCGTGGATTGAGAGTTGACCTGGTTGTGCTGTGCAGGTTGTGCGGATAGCGTTGGAAAGCCAGGACTTGGCTCTGATTGCGGTCAGGGACAGTGCGGACTCTGCGGTTAAGCAACAGGCGGTAAACAGCAGGTCGCGGATAGCGACCAGACGGTCTTCTCTTTGGCAACTTGGTTCGGGGTTGAGGAAGTCGCCTGCTTCAGGCGGACTGTTCCATTCGGTGACGTAGCTTGTGCGGTCTGGCGGTTAGGTGACCTCGCGGTCAGGCGGCCTGCAGATCGGCGGTGAAGAGCTAAGCATTGGAATAAGGGTGAGTCTGCGCGGCTTGGGTTGCGGTCTGGTGACCTGGCGGACTGAGCGGACTCCATAGCAGTAGGTCGGCGGCTTGGTGGTTGAGTCCGCGTGGCTTGTTTTTTGTTCTTGTCTTTGTAACTGTCTCTGCTCTCCTGGTGTTGGTTTTTTGGTGAAGCATGTCTCGCCATGTATGTCTCGCCTTGTAAAGAAGTTTGCTCTTGATCAATAAAGAAGCTTGTGCTGCATGTGTTGCTGGTTGTTACTGCTTTGTTGAGGTAACCCCTGCTAACTCCACGATCCGGGAAAACTTTCAACATTATAAGTGTGCGTATACTCCTTCGGTTTGTTGAGTGTTCAACAGGGTATCCAAGGGGGCGTCTGCGGTTTGTTGAATTTTAACATTTCCTTTTGTTGTGATGAATTCGTGGGAGACGAAAGAATGAGTCGCTCCAGTGTCGAAAAGAGTGTTGGCAGGGTGTCCTTCTACCAACAAGATTCCTGACGACATAGGAAATATATAGAAATATATCATCCAACTAATATACACACATATATATATATATGAAATATACAACATCAGTGGAAGATCTGATATCTTCTATCGCCTAAGATATATACCTATGACTACGTCAGGGGCCGGTTCGTGCTGCAGGTCCAGTGCATAGGCCTCTAGGGGTGCTGCTCGGCCCTGTTGGCCTCTCCTGCCAGCTCTGCCTCTACGGACTCTCTGACCCTATCCCCGTGCCGGCTGTCCACCCTGAACTGCTCCTAATCCCGGTCTCCATGTCTCCTGAGGGCAAAAGGCCCTCATATGTCCTGGCTACTGACATAAGAAGCAGTTCCCTGCGAAGAGAACATCTCGTCGGGCCACTAGTGGGGGCTGTGGTGCTGGAGTTGGTCTACTGTCTAGCTGTGCAGCTGGGGGTGCTGGTGGTACTGGTGGTCGCCTATAAGTCTGCCTGCGGCGTCGCTTCCTGCGCTCTCTATCCTGTCTGTGGGGAACGACTCCTCTGTCTCGCCTCTGGTCTCGAGGAAGCTCTGCCTGACCTCTGCGCCGCTGAGCCACTGTCTGCTGGTCCAACTCTAAAGCTTCCGCATGGGTGGCTATTGTGTGAAAGGTGTCCTGAGAGAGCATGATCAAGGCCTACCTCAGGTTATCTCGTAGTACTCGGTAGAATCGAGAAGCTCTATCCCTGTCGGAGGCAGCCAGATTCCCAGCGAAGCGTGCCAAGTGTATAAACTCTCTCTCGTACTCTGCCACGGTGCGGTTGCCCTATCGAATGAGCAGGAACCTCTCTTGCAGTGCGGCTCGGTCTACATCTGTAATGAAAAACTCTAGTAGGGCCACGAAGAACTCCCCCAAAGGATCGTGCTCAACGGCCGACCTCAAAAGGTAGAGCGACTAGCCGCTCTCCACCAATCCCTCATGTATCCCTCCAAAAGGGTCACCACCAAAGAGACTGCAACCACAGCTGGGCATATCATTCCTACTAACAGCTCCTCCACCCGCTCCATCCACTGCTCTACCTGGATGGTCGTCTCTGTACCTCTGAAAGGGGGAGGCCTCATGTTACGCTTCCACTCGTCACATGAAATATAACAGTGGGTCCGGCCAGGCCCCCACGTCATATTTCACAGACAACCGTTGGAATTACGTATGGAAATCAAAATCTACTCGTACCCTAACTCAAAACATTCTAGCGCAGCATTTTATGTTAGGTGAACTCAACTCAGTGAATGTCCACTAATATACAAACTCCACATTTATATATCAAATCAGGAATGTATACAACACACACACTCATGGTCTTATGGCCTTACAAGTTTCTCTTTACACAAATGTACAAGTTCATACATCGGCACGCAGGCCGGCCACACATGAAATCCAACCACGCTTCGCACGACCTTCAAGGGCCTTAAGTAGTAAGCCTCCATTCCGCTCAAACCAATTTAATTATCAGCACCTGCAATTAGCCATCCACCCAAGAGCGGTAAACAAAGTAACGGTAAGCATTAGCTGACCAATTATAACGACCCTACCCCTTACCCGGGGCAGTGGTTCATTCTCTGTATGCATTGCCATAATAATCTCTATCAATCCCTAGCTCTCCCTCTCTCTTTCTCTCTCTTGGAAATGAGAAGAAGAAGAATAGAAATGATGGAAAATCCCTCATTTCTCGGCCTTATAACCACAGGGAAGCTGCTTGGACACTTGGCTCCAGGATAGGGAACGAACAGCTCTGATTTGCCAAAAAATAGGCTGAACACAGCCTGACACGCCCTGTGACACGCCCGTGTCACAGGTCGTGTCGCTTAAGCGGTAGGCAACTGACTCAAATCCAACTAGTACACGGCCGTTTGACATGCCCGTGTCACACACTACACGCCCGTGTTATGCCCGACACGCCCATGTCTACCAGCCGTGTACTTCACACAACACAATTTCCACTCAACCCGAGCAGGACACGGCCATGGGACACGCCGGTGTCCCAGGCCATGTACACCAGGACACACCCGTGTCCACCAGTACACGCAGTCCCGCCTGAAACCTGCAAGGGACACACCCTGTGACATGCCCTGTGACACTCCCGAGTCACAGGCCGTGTACTCACCACTCGACGATCGTCAACCAAAATTCATCGACCACACCACCAACTGCTCAACCCGATCAGGACACGCCCTGGGACACGCCCGTGTCCCAGGCCGTGTCACCCAAACCTGAACCCAAAGTGGGCTTTGGGGTGTTACAATCCTCCCCTCCTTCAAAAACTTTCGTCCCCAAAATTTGGCTCACCTACAGCCCTTCACTGAAACACTCTGCGTTATATTCTCAGTAACCGATCACTCAAATCAAACGAGCCGGGTCGCCGCTTGGCTCGCCCCACAACATCGTACAAACCAAACAACACACAGCACATACACACATACATAACCTCCTCATGTGCACATTCATCCACAAACATCCACAAAATTCATCAAGTGCGTTATATTCAAAAACAACACTATATCACGATTGATCGAGCACTTACATAAAACCAACAATGCACCAAAATTTCCACGTTTAACATAACATATAACACTCGTATCATCATCAATATTTATAGTAGTCACTTTTCTATGGTTCCTTTCGCTCAGCCACATGATTAAACACTCGAGGCATCAAATTAAACACTTGAGGTTGTATTTCACAAATTGAGCTTTGCTGCTCTTGCACTTCCAAATTATGCAATCGGGGTTGCATCCGGGATGCAGATGACTCGGCCACTGCTTTACCCTTTTCTTCATAAGACGCACCTGTCTTCTTTTCACTCCCTGAAGGGGCATTCCAACAAACTTTAGCTATGTGTCCTTGCTTCCCGCAATTATAACATATATGTGTATCAACACGTCCCTGCCCATAAGTTGCCCCCGAAGAAATAGTCGATGGAGCTGATTCAACAGGCTTGAACCGTTTCTTGTCTCATCTTCTAAACTCCGAGTGCTTCGGCTGTGGCACTTTGAATTCTGGGTTCTCCACGGCCAGTCTCTTCTTCTCTTGAACCTGCTTCAAATCTTTCTCGAGTGCATGGGCCGTATCGACCAACGCTTGGAAGCCTTGGTTTACGGAACTCGGGAGTACCAACCGTAACTCATCCCGCAGCCCCTGATAAAATCGATTCGTCTTCCGCGCTTCCTCCATGAAGGTAGACCCCGCATATCGCCCTAGTCTGGTAAACACATGGAGGTACGTATCAATATCTGTCTCACCCTGCCAAGTGATGCACTTCCATATCATCACACCACAATCTCGCTTCTCCTTCCAGCAGAAAAGTGGCTAAGGTCACTTTCTTCTCCTCCGCAGTTCTGATTGCCGTCAGGATCCTCTTCACTCTAGCAAGCCAATTTTCCGCCTGCGTTGGGGAAGTCGCCCCACCAAACGTAGGTGGGTGAAACTCCATGAAGTGCTTCAATGACTCATCCATTGGTTACTCATACACCACAACTTCAGCACGCTCTTGCTTTGCACCAGCCCGTACTGGCACCCTGCAGGCCTTGCCTGCCCAGTAGGAGGCCATGCCTGTAACACTGCAAGCACCGTCTCCGTCACCATTTGTATGGTCTCCGCCGAAGGAGGCGTAGACGCTTCAACTGGTGCTGCGCTCTCATCGGACCGCTGGGGCTCAGAATGCCCAGCACCACTCCTCGCTACCTATCATCCATGTCATAATAGTAATTATACATTGACTACACACTCACGCACTTTACGTGCATGGAATACATTCCTAGTGGACATTCGTGAGTTCAATTATGTTCTTCCTCCCAAATAATCGCAACCTGGCTTTGATACCACTTTGTAAAGCTTCCACTTGTCACATGGAATATAACGGTGGGTCCGGCCGAGGCCCCACATCATATTTTACAGACAAGCGTTGAAATTACGTGTGGAAATCAAAATCTACTCGTACACTAACTGAAAACATTCTAGCACAGCAATTTATGTTAGATGAACTCAACTCAGTGAATGTCCACTAATATACAAGCTCCACATTTATATATCAAATAAGGAATGTATACAACACACACACACCCATGGCCTTATGGCCTTATAAGTTTCTCTTTACACAAATGTACAATTTCATACATCGGCACGCAGGCCGGCCACAGATGAAATCCAACCACGCTTCGCACGACCTTCAAGGGCCTTAAGCAGCAAGCCTCCATTCCGCTCAAACCAATTCAATTATCAGCACCTGCAATTAGCCATCCACCCAAAAGAGGTAAACAAAGTAACGGTCAGCATTAGGTGACCAATTATAACGACCCTACCCCTTACCCGGGGCAGTGGTTCCTTCCCTGTATGCATTGTCATAACAATCTCTATCAATCTACCAATCACAACCATATCACAAACGCCAGTATCCACCAGACGCTCCATGCTCTCAGGGCACCTTATTGGTGTACCGGGTATCCCAGTCATACACCGCCGATCAGAGGTTCTTCACTTGTTGGTTGGCTGGTTTCATCCTAGTCCACCAATCCCGCAGGTTGGCGACATGCCATCCATACCACTCAGAGGTACTACCTCACAGCATCCACAAACAACCAGAGCAGATCGACCCACCCAAGTGGTGTAGCAAGTCGGGTTTATCGATGCTCCCCAGGCATTACCACCAATCGACCCTCATCTATTTCCGATCGACCCACTCCTGTGGTGCAGCAGGCCGGGTTTAACTCGGCTCCCCAAGCATTGCCACCAATCGATCCCTCATCTATCCAGATCAACCCACCCTAGTGGTGTAGCAGGTTGGGTTTATCCTGCGCTCCCCAGGCGTGCTATCAATTGATCTCTCACCACAACCAGGAGCTTACTCAAAGCCTCCATACATTCATAAGCACATCCATACATTCATACATCCATCCAACAAAGCATACATCTTTCATATCATCAAATCCATGGAGTCTTCTCCGGTTTACCCATAGTCATCAACAATCTAGACTACCCGTCCAGATGGGCTTCACACAGTATGCCTATGCCGTACTCTATACTTCCGGCTCTAAATGCAGACTCAACCAAGGAATCACTTGCGATATCCACCTCTTGGTTGAGGATCCCCATGCACATGCATAAAGAAAGGACTTCGATGTCCAAGAAGGAGATCGTTACCCTTGAAGATCATTTCGGCGCCATGAAGTAGCCGGATGGAAGACACCGACTCGGCTTTGCCTTCACGAATCTGCTCTCGGATCTTCGCTCCGCACTCCACAGCTCCTCCAGCAGCTGGTTTCCTCTTTCTTCCCTAGCTCTCCCTCTCTCTTTCTCTCTCTTAGAAATGAGAAGAAGAATAGAAATGATGGAAAATCTCTCATTTCTCGGCCTTATAACCACAGGGAAGCTGCTTGGATACTTGGCTCCAGGATAGGGAACGAACGAATCTGATTTGCCCAAAACAAAGCCTGAACACGGCCTGTCATGCCCTGTGACAAGCCCGTGTCACAGACCGTGTCACTTAAGCAGTAGGCAACCGACTCAAATCCAACCAGTACACGGCCGTGTGACACGCCCGTGTCACACCCTACACGCCCGTGTCATGCCCGAAATGCACGTGTTTACCAGCCGTGTACTTCATACAGCACAATTTCCACTCAACCCGAGCAGGACACAGCCATGGGACACACCCGTGTCCCATGCCGTGTACACCAGGACACACCTATGTCCATCAGTACATGCAGTCATGCCTGAAACCCGCAAGGAACATGCCCTATGACACGCCCGTGTCACATGATGTGTACTCTCCACTCGACGATCGTCGACCAAAATTCGTCGACCACACCACCAACTGCTCAACCCGAGCAGGACACACCCTGGGACACGCCTGTGTCCCAGGCCGTGTCACCCAAACCTGAACACAAAGTGGGCTTTGGGGTGTTACTCCTCAATCCTCGGAAAGTCGTCAGCAGGTCGGTGGGTGCGGTCATCTCTCGCGGTGGCTGTGACAGGGCATCCCGGAAAGCCGCTAGTATAGCCGTTAGTGTCTTCCCTATATCTGTCTCGGCAAACGGTACGGCCGCGGGAGAAACCGGGTCTGGTGGTGGGGTAGTTGGAATGTATCCTCTGGACGAGGATCCCCTGTTACTATACTCTAGTATCTGGAGAAGTAACAGGAAAGAGTGTCAATATTTTGCAAAAGTAGGGGGAAATTTGCAAAAATGACAACCCAAGCGGAAAACAACAGTGTATGGGCGTACTATCGTACAGTCTAGAATCCCTTAAGCCTTAACACTAGGGTCCACCAGGCTTCCACTGCAACGTTCGTCCCGAACCCAAAACGAAGCGAGGGATGGAGGGATCCTGAGACTGCTCCACAAGGATGAATCGTGATAGCTCTGATCCATTTGTAGTGCCCCCAACCTTTTGCTCGGGTCGGGCCAGAGGGGGTACTACTGGCCTAAGACATCTACCCAGTGCTTTTAGGGGAAACGATCCATCCTATCCAAGCACTAGATGGCCGCCTTGCTCGGCTCGAATCATAACATTCACAACCCATCAAAGTAAGGTGGATGCATTAACATGAAACCATTGCAGATATAATATATCAAATCACAGAGGTTCTAGGGCCGAAGCCTAAGCGTTTTAATAAGCCTGTAGGCTATACATGTGCTACATATAATCCTCATACACTCTCTCTCTCTCTATGCCGCTCGGCGGTACTCACGTCTCTAAACTCCGGAGATAGCGGGGGTGCATATACTCAAGTAGTCCTAGCCGCCGGCGTAGTCTCCTGCGGTAGCGAGTCACTACGATGCTCCATTTCCTGTGAATGGTTAATCAAATAACCGTTAGTCATAGAGATAAGTGGAAATAAATCTCCTCCCCGGATCCATATCCTGGGGACGAGTACACACCCACCCGACAGAAGTAAATAGCCGAAGCAAAAGAGGGTTAACACAACATTTCATATATGTACAGATAGGAGCAATTATAAACAGTGCAGAATATTATAACTGGAAAGAAAAACAGCAGCAATATAAACCAGTTATAATGAGGCTCCACTAGCTCGTCAGCATATCAGGTTTTCATATCCTGAATTCAACCATAGACATTCATAGCCGCATACACTGTATAACATTCATAGCCGCGCACATAAACCCTATGTCGACATAGTTTGGACCTCTTCTGTTCCAGCAGGGTAGCGAGCCTTGCGGGCCTCACCGATGTGGCTGTCGGTGACAGCGGCTAGTCCTGCCACTTCTGGGGGTGATCGTACTGCACAACCCCAGGCCCTAACGTACAACCTTGTGTACTCTTGGATGTGAGGGACATCCGGTGAATCGTTTTGGCCGACCAGCGGAGGAAAACCCGACGGGGAATATAACAGTCGGTCACCCGTGGTACTCATCTCCCTATCGCCTTGAGTCATCGACCTTCCCACACCGGTATGAACGGTCTGCGGGAGGGACTAACCCGCAACTATTTCACCGCAAGCAATTTACAATCAATCAAACAAAAAGGCAAACAATATAAACATTGGGTCTACGTCGGCCTGCCCTACCAGGCTTTAGACTTCGGGCATCGGCACTCAGATCTACTTTCGACAAGGAGCGTGTGAGCGCATCATTTGGGGCTAGACCTGGAGGACTACTTCAACTCTGGTTATCCCCAACTAAGGCTCGATGACTGCTCGTCAGAGCAGGACCCGGGACTATAATAGTAAATTGCAATGAGAATAAGTGTGGTGATTATGCTGCTTATTTAAAGTGCTGGAATGAAATGTGACCAGTACGAGACTGGAGTAGTACTGAATAGAAATTACTTAAATAAGCTTGACCAGTACGGGACTAGAGTAGTACTGAATAGAAAGTACTGAAATGAGCTTGACCAGTACGAGACAGGAGTAGTACTGAATAGAAAGTACTAAAATGAGCTTGACAGTACGAGACTGGAGTAGTACTGAATAGAAAGTACTGAAATGAGCTTGACCAGTACGAGACTGGAGTAGTACTGAATTGAAAGTACTAAATTAAGCTTGACCAGTACGAGACTGGAGTCGTACTGAATAGAAAGTACTGAAATGAGCTTGACCCGTACGAGACTGGAGTAGTACTGAATAGAAAGTACTGAAATGAGCTTAACTAGTACAAGACTAGAGTAGTACTGAATTGAAAGTACTAAAGTAAGCTTGACCAGTACGATACTGGAGTCGTATTGAATTGATAGTAATAAAATAAGCTTGACCAGTACGAGACTGGAGAAAAACACAAAGAAAATGGTTAGTAGTCCAATCACTCCTATTCAGGAGGCTTCGAGATTTAAGGAGATTTGGTTGGGTTACAATAATCATTAAGATACAATTAATTTGGTTGCGACATATTATTACAGCTTAATTTGATCAAAGTTTGGCTATGAGTTACATTCTTATTAGCAGTCAGGGACAACTCCAAGTCATCACTCGTACACTCATCTTCCGAGCATTCCCTATTCATCCGAGAGTCGAGGCGCTCGACGGTTTAACAAAATCTTGGAAAACCCGAATCTTAGTCACTTGCCTCGGTCGTTCTCGTTGATAAAAATAGTTTTAAAGTACTTATTTAATTATAAGGAGTGGTCATGGACTCGAATTTCCGTCTTTTAGGGAAAACGAGCGGATAAAGGATCCGTGCGCGACCCTAGGCTTCAATATTTTAGGAAAAAAATCAAAACTTATTCCCATTACCCCAAATTTTGATACAACCCTTGGGAGGGCTTAAAATGAACCTAGTATTTTTTTTTATAATATTCCAAGGTGTTTTGGGCATTTAATTTAGCCAAACAAATTTTATTTTGGCTTTTAAAAATACTAAATTAACTCCGAAAATTCTCAAGATTTTTGTGGAGGTAGCCCTCATCATGAGAAACATTTTTCATGTTGGTCATTTTTCTCCTAGAGGCATAGGTTTGGCCTCAAAAATTTCCAAAATTCTGTCCTTTTGATTTGGTCTGCTAATAGCAGAATAGCATGATCCTGCGGCCGAGATTGAGCCGCAGGATGCTTTTTATCCTTCTTCCCCCACAGAGGATAGGCAACGGATCTACTGTGGGGGGGGGGGGGGGGCGCTGATGCTGAGCCTGGGGGCGGGGATTAATAAAATCCTAGCCGCCCGATCTTCATTACCAGATCGGGCGGCTGCTGCTCCTCGCCGGCGGTGCAGAGGTTGATCGGCCTCCACCACCGCCGGTAGGTTGCTGCAGATGCTGCTGCTCCTCGCCAGCGGTGCAGAGGTGGTCCGGCGGCCTGGCGCCCCCGGCCACCGCCGAAAATATTCTTCCCGAGAGCTTGGGGTGGTGGTGGCCCTGCTCTCGCCTCCTGGCGCCACCGCACCACCCCCACTCATCGGGAAGCCTGCCACCTATCAATCCACCCTTGACCGACACGCTGGGGGTCGGTCTTCTCGCCGGCGGTGGTTCGGCAGCCATGCGTCGCCGACCGCCGACCGCCGCCGCCAGCTTAAAATAGAGAAGACTCTGTTTTTACAGGTGCCACTGGAACCGCGATTTCCGGCGGCACCGCCGCTCTCCTCCGTAGGGGGCATCTTCCCCCAGTGGTATAACACTCCCCCAGCGCCACCACCGGTGCTGGGGGAGGATTCCTCCTCCTTGGGCTCCACCCGGCCTGGAACAAGGCTCAGGTGGCGCCGGCGGCGCTCCAGCCGCGGGAGTGCCATGCATCACGTCGAAAATGGGGAGGGGAGGTAGAGAAGGTTCCACCTGGGTCTGGTGGGCTCGGGAGGGGCCAGCCTGTTCGGTCATGGCTTGGTGGTGGTGGTGGAGGGGGGGAAAACTCCTCGGGTTGCCTTTTTCCGGCCACCAGGGCTCCGGCAGGGGGGGAGATGGCTCAGAGGCTTGGGGGAAGCTCCCTTCCTTTGGGCAAGGTGGGACTAATCCCTCCTTAGGGAGGGACTAATCCCCACCCTCCAGCTATCCAAGGACAGCTGGAGGTTCCTTATTTTCCCCCATGTGGGGAAAAAGGATAAAGCCCTTATGGGCTTGGGCCTTATGGGTGGGAAAGAGAGAAGGGAAAATAGATAAGAGGGGATAGGGTGGGCCTCCATTTATCCAAGTGCGGCTTGCTGGTTGGTGCCCAAAGAAACGTGAGGGGGCATGGGCTATCCTTCCTTAGAGAGTAGGTGGGCCCTACTTGGAGAAAAATCCAAAAAAATGGATTTTTAGGTGGGTTTGACCAAGTCAACCCTAGGGTGGGTCCCCCTTGCTGATCAAAGTCAAAGTGGGTCCAAGTCATCGGGGTCGGGTCAAAGTTCGGTTGTCGTGTCATAATTGGTGTGTGCACGCTTTTTGGTGCACGACTACGCTTGATTTGACAACGGGTTGACCAATTATCGTCGAAATTGACTAGGACGACTTCTGTTGACTTCGTATTGACCATACAAGTCCAACGCCACTGATTGTGGTTTAATCGGAGTTCGTTTTGTGAAAGTCCAAAATTTGCACGTCGCGGCGCGATAAAATGGCCGAAATGTGTAAAACTATCGTTAGACCTCGGATTGTGACATGGCGTGTTCCGATGCTCCTATTTAGGTTATATGAGGTCACAAGAATCTACAGAACTCAATTCAGAGTTCTCTAGGTCGATATCCCAAAATCTGCTCTCGTTGCGTTTTACGAGGAATGGTCACATTCACTATATAACTTCAGGGTCTAACTGAACGAGTTCTGATGCACTCGCATTGACTACACGAGGTTACATGAACTGACAAAACTCAATTCGGAGTTCTCTAGCTCTATTTCCCGCCTATGGTTATTTCCCATCGGGTCAGGGGTAGGGTTCGGGCCACTTTTATTGGGCCCACTAGGTCTCTGGTGGCCCAATAAAAGTCGGGATGTTACAACATCCATCCCTGCCAGCTAGTGGGAACCTGATAGAGGGATCTTCTTGGGGTCTGGGGCAGACTCTCTCAAGTGACATTCAGCACTGCCAACTATTGGGAGCCTGACAACGGGATATTCTCAGGGTCTGGGTAGACTCTCTCAAGTGACATCTAGCTCTACCAGCTAGTGGGAGCCTGGAGCGGGATCTTCATAGGGTCTGGGGCTAACTCTCTCGAGTGAGATCTAGCCCTGCCAGCTAGTGGGAGCCTGACAGCGGGATCTTCTCGGGGTTTGGTGCAGACTCTCTCGAGTGACATCCAGCCTTGCCAGTTAGTGTGAGCCTGGCAGTGGGATCTTCTTGAGGTCTGGGTAGACCCTCTTGAGTGATATTCAACCTGTCAGCTAGTGGGAGCCTGGTAGTGGGATTTTCTTGGGGTCTGGGGCTGACTCTCTCGAGTGACATCCAGCCCTACCAGCTAGTGGGAGCCTGGAAGCAGATCTTCTTGGGGTTTGGGTTGACTCTCTCGAGTGACATCCAGCCCTATTAGCTAGTGTAAGCCTAGAAGCAGGATCTTCTCAGGGTCTATGGTAGACTCTCTTGAGTGGCATCTAACCTGCAAGCTTGTGGGATCATGGCAGCGGGAACTTCTCGGGGTCTAGAGCAGACTCTCTCGAGTGATATCCAGCCCTGCTAGCTAGTGTGAGACTGGTAGCGGGATCTTCTCGGGGTAAGGGTAGACTATCTCGAGTGACATCCAGCCCTGCCAGTTAGTGGGAGCCTGACAGCGGGATCTTCTCGGGGTCTGGGTAGAGTAACTCGAGTGATATCCAGCCCTGCAGCTAGTGTGAGCCTGACATGGGGATCTTCTTGGGGTCTAGGGCAGACTCTCTCGAGTGACATCTATCCTTGCCAGCTAGTGGGAGCCTGCCAGCGAGATCTTCTCGAGGTTTATTTCATGAACATCACCTGCCACACAAACTATTGTGAAAAGATCTAAAAACCCGCGATATCTCATATTTACAAAAGAGGATGTTACATACTTTTTTCACGGATAAAAACGCTTCAAGTCATCACCGCTCCAGGTGTGACTGAGGGCTTCGCCCTCCACATTCTATAGGCGATACCCCCTGACCTCAATACCTCTTTGACAACGTATGGACCTTCCCAGTTTGGGTTGAGCTTCCCAAAGCTGCTGATATTCCTACGGCATCTACCTTCTTAAGGACCAAGTCCCATCTGCCGCTTAATTTATTCATGCCTAATAGAGGCCACATCTCGAAGTTCCTCGCTAGATCCAAGGAGAGTCGCAGCTCACCCTCGTTCTCGGCTCTCATTTCCTCTCTTCCTTCTTCAGCCTCGACTACCCGAGGTGTCCGGACATCGAACTCTATTGGGAGCACAACCTCACAGCCGTGGGAGAGCTTGAATGAGGTCTCTCCTGTGGTCGTATTGGGAGTAGTTCTCAGGGCCCACATGACCGAAGGGAGCTGCTCCACCCAGATCCCCTTCAAGTTCTCACCTTATTCTTCAGTAAGTTCACAATGATCTTAGTTGTCACCTCTACCTGCCTTTTGCTCCGGGGGTGATGGACCAGCGCGAACCTGAGATCAATCCCAAGCTGCCCACAAAAACTGTTAAACTCGGCGCTGGTGAACTGCGGCCCGTTGTCCGTGACAATGGACTGAGGCAACCCATGCTGGCAGATGATCTCCCCCACACAAAATTTCGAACCACCTAGGAGGTCACCTTGGCCAGCTCCTTTACCTCCAACCACTTAGAAAAATAATCTATCATCACCAATAAGAACCTCCTCTGCCCACTGGCTAGAGGGAAGGGACCTACCAGGTCCATTCCCCAAATGACAAAGGGACAGGGAGCAGTGATGCTTCTTAGTCTTTGAGCTGGTAGTAGCTAGAGCGGGGCGAATAGTTGACACTTCTGGCACTTCTTTGCAAACTCGGCGGCATCCCGACCCAGGGTTAGCCAAAAGTACCCTTGCCTCACTATCCTCCCTTCCAAGGTACTGCTTCCCGAGTGACTCCCGCATTCCCCAACATAAACTTCTTCTAATATCCTCTGGACCTCCCCCTCGGCCACACAACGAGCTAGGAGTCTTGAGAGGGTCTTGCAATACAACTTCCCGTTGCGCATGAGATAGTATGCCAACTTGTGCTTGAAACGCTTCTTGTCCAGACCTTCTGGGAATTCACATGTGGATAAGAAGGCGGCGAAGGGGTCTATCCACAAAGGGCTCTGGTCTACCTCCATCATCTCTCCTTCTTCGATAGAGGGGTGAAAAAGTTCGGTGATGGTTCCCCCACCCGGGGTCCATGCTTGGCCAATTGATCTACCTGCTCGTTCTCCTCCCATGACACGTGTCGAATGGAGAACGTTTGGAACATATAGATAACTCCCTTGACCTTGGCTAGGTACAATTGGAAAGTAGGCTCCCTTACCTCAAACTCCCCATTGATCTGAGAGGCCACCATCATGGAGTCCCTGAGCACTTCCATATTATCCACCCCCAACTCCCTTGCCAGACGAAGCCCTGCTATTACGGCCTCATACTCCGCCTGGTTGTTGTTAATGTGGAAGTGAACGACCACCGTCTCTCGATCTTTGTTCCCTAGGGGCTCTCTAGAATCAGTCCTACCCCTAAGGAATGCCTGCTCGATGCGCAATCTACCATCACCTTCTAAGGAACTAGGCGAGTGAGCTCCGCATCCTCCACCTCGACCACATAATCAACTAGTAAGTCAGTCATCGCTTGAGCCTTGTTCGAGAGGTGGGGAACAAATGATACATCAAATTCACTCAGCTCCACCGACCACTTCGCTAACCTTCCTGAATGCTCCACCCCCTCAAAGATGTTGCAGAGGGGATGGTTAGTCACCACTCGGATGGAGTGTGCCTGGAAGTAGGGTCGGAGCCTCCGAGCTGAGATGACCAGGGCAAAAGCCAACTTCTCCAAAATCGGATATCGGAGCTCCGCCTTCTGTAGGACCCTGCACATGTAATAAATGGGTAGTTGTTTGTTCCCCTCTTCTCGGACTAGGATAGAGCTCAAGGCCTTGGCCCCGACCCCAAAGCACATGGATAGATCTTCCCCCTCCTTCAGTCCCTAGTGCTGCGAAGCCTGGGTCAGCTGCCTCTTCAAGGCTTGGAACGCTTCCTCTCATTCCTTAAACCATTCAAATTTCTAATTTCACCTCAGCACTTTGAAGAAGGGAGAGCACTTCTCCCCTTCCTGAGAGAGGAACCCGCTCAACCCTGCCAACTTCCATGTCAGCCACTGGACCTCTTTGACATTCTGTGGTGACCCAAACTCCATGATTTCCCTCACCATGTGAGGGTTGGGTTCCACCCTGCAAGAGTAAGGAGATGACCTAGAAATTTTCCCCTGCTTGCCCCGAAGACACACTTTAAGGGGTTCAGCTTCCTCTTATACTTCCGCAGGGTACTGAAGGTATCCTCCAGGTCACGGAGGTGAGAGTCCACATCCTGACTCTTGATCACGAGGTCATCCATGTACACCTCCAAATTTCTTCCCCTTTGCTCTCAGAAGACTGGATCCATCAAATTTTGGTATGTTTTGTAAAGCCTCCACTCGTCACATGGAATATAACGGTGGGTCTGGCCGGGGCCCCATGCCATATTTCACAGATAAGAGGCGGAATTACGTGTGGAAATTAAAATCTACTCGTTTCCTAACTCAAACATTCTAGTACAACATTTTAAATTAGATGAACTCAGCTCAATGAATGTCCACTAATATACAAACTCCACATTTATATATCCAAATCAGGAATGTATACAACACACACACCCATGGCCTTATGGCCTTACAAGTTTCTCTTTACACAAATGTACAGCTTCATACATCGGCACACAGGCCAGCCACATATGAAATCCAACCACGCTTCGCACGGCCTTCACGGGCCTTAAGTAGCAAGCCTCCATTCCGCTCAAATCAATTCCATCATCAGCACCTGCAATTAGCCATCCACCCAAGAGCGGTAAACAAAGTAGCGGTCAACATTAGCTGACCACTTATAACGACCCTACCCCTTACCCTGGGCAGTGGTTCCTTCCTTGTATGCATTGCCATCACAAGCTATCAATCTAACAATTACAACCATATCACAAATGCCAGTATCCACCAGACGCTTTGTGCACTCAGGGCACCTTATTGGTGTACCAGATATTCCAGTCATACACCGCCGATCAGAGGTTCTTCACTTGTTGGTTGGCAGGTTCCATCCTAGTCCACCAATCCCGCAGGATGACGACATTCCATCCATACCACTCAGAGGTACTACCTCACAGCATCCACAAACAACCAGAGCAGATCGACTCACCAAGTGATGTAGCAAGCCAAGTTTATTGATGCTCCCCAGGTATTACCACCAATCGACCCCTCACCTATTTCCGATCGACCCACCCCTGTGGTGCAGCAAGCCGGGTTTAACTCGGCTCCCCAGGCGTTGCCACCAATCGACCCCTCATCTATCCAAATCAACCCACCCTAGTGGTGTAACAGGCCGGATTTATCCCGCGCCCCAGACGTGCTACCAATTGATCTCTCATCACAACTAGGAGCTTACTCAAGGCCTCCATACATTCATAAGCACATCCATACATCCATTCATTCATCCAACAAAGCATAAACCTTTCATATCATCAAATCCACGGAGTCTTCTCCGGTTTACCCATAATCATCACCAATCCAGACTACCCATCCAGATGGGCTTCACACAGCATGCCTATACCGTAGTCCACACTTCCGGCTCTAGATGCAGACTTAACCAAGGAATCGCTTGCGATATCCACCTCTTGGTGGAGGATCCCATGCACATGCATAAAGAAAGGACTTCGATGTCCAAGAAGGAGATCGTTACCCTTGAAGATCGCTTCGGCTCCATGAAGTAGCCCAATGGAAGTCACCGCCTCGGCTTTGCCTTCACAAATCCGCTCTCGAATCTTCAATCCGCAGCTCCGCAGCTCCTCCAGCAGCTGGTTTCTCCTTCCTCCTTTCCTTCCCTTGCTCTCTCTCTCTCTCTTAAGATAAGAAGAAGAATGAAGATGAGGGAACAAATCCTCATTCTCGGCTTTATATCCATAGGGACACTGCTTGGACACTTGGCTCCAGGATAGGGAAACGAATGGCTCAGATTTTCCCAAGAATAGGCTAAACACGGCCTGACACGCCATGTGCCACGCCCATGTCACAGGCCGTGTCACTTAAGCGGCAGGCAACCGATTCAAATCCAACCAGTGCACGACCATGTAACATGCCCATGTCACACCCTATACGCCCGTGTCATGCCCGACACGCCCGTGTCCAGTAGTCGTGTACTTCACACAGCACAATCTCCACTTCACCCGAGTGGGACACGGCTATGGGATATGCCCGTGTCCTAGGCCATGTACACCAGGACATACCCATTTCCACCAGTACACGCAGTCCCGCCTAAAACCCGCAAAGGACACGCCCTGTGACACGCCCGTGTCACAGGCCATGTACTCTGCAATCGACGATCGTCAACCAAAATTCGTCGACCACACCACCAACTTCTCAACCCGAGCAGGACATGCCTTGGGACACGCCCGTGTCCCAGGCCGTGTCACCCAAACCTGAACCAAAGTGGGGTTTGGGGTGTTACATGTTTCCCCTACATTTTTTAGCTCGAAGGGCATCATTTTATAGTAGTAGCGCTCATCCCCGGTGATGAAGGATACATCTTTTATGTCAGGAGAGTGCATCCTGATTTGATGATAACCTGAAAAAGCATCTAAGAAACTCATTAGAGAGAACCCGACGGCTGATTCAACCAGCACGTGGATCTGAGGCAAGGGGTATGGAAATGTTAAGTTGTCTACCTAAATCACCTATATGGGGGTGAATAGGTGAGTTCTTGCGTCTTTTTGAGGAATAAAAATTTGAGAGAGCGATGCACAGAAAATAAACAAGCATACACAGATGACACCAATAATTATAGTGGTTCCCCAACCTTGGGTACATCCACTTTCCACCTCGCCGATCTAGCAACGCACTAGACTCGGCTACTCCACTATTCTCGGATTGAAAACAATCCTACCACCCGGAACAAAGTTCCTACAACTCGATCCCTCAAAACAGGATCTACACTCGGAAGAGAAACTTCTGACAAAAATCTCGGAGAACAAAGCTCCTACTACTCGGAGAAGAATCTCCTATAAGAACAAAATGATTTATGAGAAAAATATACAAATAGTATTATTCCAGATCTGAATCTTCAGTCCTTCGTCCTTCTTAAAATTTGAAACTCTATCAGAAATAGATCGAAGAAGACAAGGCAAAATCTCTGGATCTGAAAACTTTGGACTCAGCACGATCAAGGAAAGAATCTGTCGATGAAGAAAATCTTGATATGTTGAATCTCTTGTTCTGAATCTCTGGATCGAAAGCAGATCGGCGATGAATAGCGGAGACTCCCGATTTAGAAAGAGAATTTGCGATCCAGAATACTTAGGTTTTTCTTCTTAGTGTTGATTGTTGAGAACCAAGGTCCAGCGGGATTGGGTGTGTGTGGGACCGCATATTTGGGCTTCCCCATCACGTTCCAGGTCTGGGTGTTGACCCCGGTGGGCCCCCCGTGTGGCGGAATATCCCCGCCATCCCGTGGATGGATTAGTCCCACATTGCCTGCAGCGGGTGGTCCTTGGTGTTTATGTACCCCCGTCCCCCCTTACCATCACCTCGGGGTTTTGGCAAGATGTGTGGTGACGGGTGTTTTCAACATGGTATCAGAGCCATACCGCCGCGGGGGTGTGTTGAGAACCAAGGTCCAGCGGGCTTGGGTGTGTGTGGGACCGCATATTTGGGATTCCCCATCGCGTTCCAGGTCTGGGTGTTGATCCCGGTGGGCCCCCCCGTGTGGCGGAATATCCCCGCCATCCCGTGGATGGATTAGTCCCACATTGCCTGCAGCGGGTGGTCCTTGGTGTTTATGTACCCCCGTCCCCCCTTACTATCACCTCGGGGTTTTGACAAGATGTGTGGTGACGGGTGGTTTCAACATTGATCGATTATGATAAGACCTTTTATAGGACTTGCCTAACGGTCATAATCACATTAAATACATGCCACATGGACCAATCAACTGCTAATCATGTTCAAAATTACTTCTGTTTAGATTTAAGAAAAATTCAGAAATATGTACTGCATTTCTCGAGAGAGTTACTTGTACTCGAGAAGAAGTTTTCTGTTTCTCGAGAAGAATTATGAAGTTCTCGAGAAAAGTACTTAGAAAAAAATTGTGGAGGTGGAATTCAGCTATCTCGAGAATGAAGGTAAGTACTCGAGAAGAATAACTTTTTGTTCTCGAGAAGAGTCATTCTGGTACTCGAGAACAAGGAAGCATCTCAAGAAAAGAGTCCTGACTCTCAAGAAAAGTATTCAAGGTCTCTAGAAAGGTTTCTGGTTCTCGAGAACTATGCATCGCTTTCTCGAGAAAATCTTTTGTTTCTCGAGAAAAAGACTTGGTAAAAATGTAAAGATGGGATTTAGGTATCTCGAGAAAGAGAAGTACTCGAGAAAAATGAACTTCTGTTCTCGAAAAAATTATTCTATTACTCGAGAGGAATAATGCATCTCGAGAAAACAAACTTGTTACTCGAGAAGAGAATCTGCTACTCGAGAAAAGACTTCTAGTTCTCGAGAAGTATTACTGACCTTCTCGAGAAATAACATGTGGCTTCTCGAGAAAAAGACTTTGAAAAACATTTTGACTGGAAATGAGGTAACTCGAGAAGGAGAGTCATGGACTACTCGAGTACACATGGCTTTCTCGAGAATAACACTAAGCTTTCTCAAGAATAGCTTCTGCAACTCGAATACATGACTGATCTCCTCGTGTATAAACTTAAGTTCTACTCGAGTACAAAAGATCCTACTTGAGAAAAAGACTTAGCAATTTTTCTGAATGTCTGAAAACCTATTTTCTTCAATAAATTCAGCAACCAACTTTTATCCCATGACTTTAGTGCTTGAAAAAGAAGTGTGTCCCAATAGAGAGGCTACACATGAGTCAACACCATGGATCACACAATAAGAGATTACATTGTGTGGTCCTGTGTTTGGTGACTCATTGTAGACTAGCATTGGTCTACACTTGACAAATATATTCTGCAAACACTCACCTAGAAAGGACATCAAATACAAACTTAATTCATCTTATTTCAAGGGTGACTTCATACAAATCCGGGTTATTATAGATGCAATACCCAACAATCTCCCCCTATTTGTATAAGTTAGAACCCTCTACACTAAGGTGAATTACATCAAAATAAACAAATAAAGAAACCAATAACCATGATAAATAGAAGGAAAGTTGTGATATAGAAAAATCAGATCATTAAAACTAAAGGTTTATATTAATAGATATTGTCCAAGAGAAAATTTAAGTCCACAAGATCTCAAAATTGAATTTTCTGAACATCTTCAATTTCTATAAGTTATGTTGTTGTTGTTGTTGTCTTTCCTGTTTCTCTTGTTGCATTTTCTGATAACTGTAAGGTTTAAGAAAATATTTGGGAGGTCTGGGTGGAGCCTTGAGATTATTCTTTCCATACTCTCTGTCATACAATCTCCTCTTGGTAAGAGATTTCTCATATAAATCCATTCATAGGAGCTATAATGAACTTTCCTGTCTTCATTAAAATCAACAACAAGTTTAAGTGTTTCAAGGATTAAGGATTTGGAGGTTGGACTCCATACTTCAGAAAATTCTTGAGCTCTTCTTCTTTCAGCTTCAGGATAAGGAGTTGATCTGCTAGCAAAGGCACCATCACCATATTTTCTTCTTTTAGCTTTTTGAATCTCAGGAGGTACTTGAGGAGGCACATTTGCTTGTTCAGACTCCCATACTTGTTCATAAGTTTCAGGAGGTGGTCCTTCAAAGTATTCAGGAGGTGGAGAGAATGTTGGTCTGTTTACATCCAGCAAGCAGGAGGGGGTGTAGAAGGATCCATTGATAGATCGGTGAAAAGCTGATTATGCATCCAAATTACAGTATCATATGTGTAAAGCTTTGTACTTTTAACTTCTTTGATCACTGATGCTTGGATCTCTTTCATTTGATCATCCAATGATTTTTCATTGTTTGAACTTATTTTTTTAGTTGTTCTTTAACTTTATCCTTCCCCTTTCTGACTTCTAAAGATAGGGTGCTAATGACTTCCTCTTTGAACTGTCCAACTTCTTCACAAGTCTTGAAGTTGCATTTTTGGGCTTTCTTTTCTAATTGAATTTGATTGTTTGCAAGAGTAACTGACTGTTCCATTACTGTACCAATACTGGTGATAGTGTGATTTATTGCTTTTCCTCCAATTTGTAAAAGTCTTTTAAATTCATCAGTATTGTTTTGGATTTCAGCAAATCCTCGACCCATCTCTTTTTCTAGAGCAGTTACTTTATCAGTTACAGCTTTAATAGAAGTATCAAAATAATTTCTTTGTTCAGCTAGCATAGCTTCAATCTTACTTAAGATAGTACCCTCAGGAAATACTTTAGTTTGAAGATGTGCAGTAGTTAGAATTGGAGCAGTCCATGGGGCAATTTCTTCAATGAAGACTGTGGAGGTAGAGGTTTGTTTTCTACTGACTGTACTTTCTTCATCTTCAACATCTTTGGCTAGTATAGAGGGAATGTTGAAATGGAGACTGGGAAGAGGAGGTTCAGCAGCTTCAGCAGGTGTTTCATCTTCAAGTCAGGAATAGAAACAACATCTTCATCATGTACATCTTCAAGTGGAGATTTTTTTGGTTCAGGTTCAGGAGATTTTTCAGGTTTTGTGGATTTTTCTTGAGGAGACTTTACTGGAGAAGAGGGATGTTCTTCAGGTACAGTGAATAGAGACTCTTTAGAAGAGAGTTCCTCTATCATCCTGTTGATATCATCATCTGTAGATAAGATCTGTTCATGAACCTGAGCATCAGTCAGGGTTTCTGCACATGGTAGATCTTCAGCAATAAAGTACGAATTATCTGTATGAAGCAAAGTGGCTGTGGCAGCAGCAGATGGATTTGAACTTTCATCTAAAATAGTAATGGCAGTAGTAGGAGAAGTGGTATCATCTTCTTGAACTATATGAATGGCAGCAGGTGGAGTGACTTGGGCAGGGATTTCTGTATAAACTGGGGCAGGAGTTGGAGTTTGAGAGGGCTGATCTGGGACAGATGGAGCAGGCTCCCCATCAATAACTAGATCTGTTATTTGATGAGAAGGAGGAGATGGATTCTTTTCCACATCTTCATTCCTCTTTGGTGCTTGGTCAGATTTCTGAAGCTTAATCTCTCATCTTTGGATGGAGGAGATGGAGACTTTCTTCATATGGTGAAGGGTCATACCCTAATTCATAAGAAAGACATCTGGCATCATCTGTTTTAAGTACAGAGATAGGATTCTACCATAATTAGGTCACTTGATACTTGCCTTAACTTTATCAAAGATCATCATGCCCCACTGAAATTTCTTTCTGCATATCACAACAGTCATTATATCGAAGAACTCTGGTATGATGTAGCTTATAGAGCTTGTGCGGCAGAGAAGTACTTTTCCAAGGATATCTGCCAGCAATTTACTCTCATCAATCATAAACTGTTTGTGAACTATGTGAGTTGACTGGGGAAGGCCACAGAAATTATAAGCCCTTCCATAATCAGCCTCTACTAGGTAGTCTTCTTCGTCGATCACTAGTATCCGCAGGAATTTTGAAACAGAGGTGGAAGTAATCTTTACCTTGATGTCTCGAGCCCTTGATTACAGTACTTTTCCATTACGCTTGATCTTGGTATGTTGGAAAAATTCTTCGACATCAGAAAGGAGTACTTTGTAGGGATGTTCAAGAACGAACAATAATCTGGTGGTGTCGAGTAAAATGAGAACATTACTGAAATCATCAGAAATTTCGCCGATTCCTGTTGAGATGAGTTCGCTGCCGATTCCTAACTTGGAAGAAGATGTCATTGATTTGGAGAAAGTGACGTTGGCTGGCCGAGGAATGGAGAAGTAGGCTTGTTTGTGGTAGTTCGGCGGAGACGGAGAAGTTGAAGAGTTTTTCTCGAGAGAGAGGGATTTGAAATCGGGAATAAAAAATCCTTGGACCTAATTCTATTTATATTTTCCTTTAATCTTGATGATAAATTACATAAATAATACTAAAAATACCTGGAGTATGATGTGAAGTGCCCGGGTGCCAATATGAAAAATTTGAACTCGAAGAGAAATTTCCAATCTGATTTCTCGAGTGGATTATTGTTCTCGAGAAGAAGAAGAAGATTAGCACTTGAGTAGAATTCTTCTTGTTCGCGAGAAGAATTCTTCTTGTTCTCGAGTAGAACTTACCAAGTTCTCGAGTGGAGTTTTTATTCTCGAGAAGTAAGTCCTTGTTCTTGAGTGCAAGGGATGTACTCGAGAAATGAAGTCCACACTTAGAGTTTTCTTGGATTTTGAAGTATAACCTGATCTTGAACTTGCTTGAGACCTTTTTCTTCATTCTTCCATGTTAAGCATGCCAAGTTCTATTTTGAAGAATGAGAACTTAGCCTCGTCCAGCAGCTTCGTGAATATATCTGTAATCTGCCTGTCAGTTGGAACATATTGGAGATTGATGTCTCCATGCTCCACATGCTCCCTGATGAAGTGGTACTGCAGCTCTACGTACTTTGTTCGGCTGTGAGAGACTGGGTTGTTGACTATTGCAATTGCACTGGAGGAGTCGCAGAGCAGATGAATGTCTGTGACCTTCAAGTTGTAATCTTCAAGTTGATTCTTTATCCATAGCAATTGTGCACAACAACTGCCGGTAGAAATGTATTCTTACTCGGCCGTTGAGATTACGACACAATTTTGCTTCTTGTTGCTCCATGAAATGAGCCTCCTTCCAAGGAATTGGCAAGTCCCAGAAGTGCTCTTTCTATCATCTTTGCTTCCTACAAAATCTGCATCTGAAAAACCAATTTGTTCACTATCATTACTTCTTGGGTACAATAAACCAAGATTTGGTGTACCTTTAAGGTATCTTAAAATCAGCTTTGCAGCAGCGTAGTACTAGCAGTAAGATAGAGCAAGGATCCAATTATGCTTCTGTACTTGGTTTCATCAAAAGCTTTATCTTTCTCATCCTTGTCCAAAGACATAGCAGAACCCATTGGAGTCCTCATATAGGTTGCATTCTCCATTCCAAATTTCTTAATTAACTCCTTGGTGAATTTCGTTTGAGAGATGAAAATTCCATCTTCAGATTGTTTTGCCTGAAGTCCTAAGAAGTACTTCAGCTCTCTTATACTGCTCATTTCAAACTTCCCTTGCATAAGTTTGGAAAATGTTTTGTAAAGGTTGTCATCAGTAGATCCAAATATGATGTCATCGACATAGATTTGCACTAGCAAATTCTTGCCTTTTATTTACCTAAGAAATAATGTCTTATATATCTTTCGTCTTGTGAACTTGTTCTCAAGAAGAAAGTTAGGCAGCGTCTCATACCAAGCTTGAGGAGCTTATTTCAAACCATATAAGGCTTTAAATAAAAGATAAACATGCTCAGGATAGTTAGAATCAACGAAACCTGGAGGTTGTTCTACATACACCTCTTCCTTTATGTCACCATTAAGGAAGGCCGACCTCACGTCCATTTGATAGATATTGAAGTCTTTAAGTGTTGCATATGTTAGGAACAACCTGATTGCCTCCAGCCATGCCACTGGTGCATACGTCTGATCGAAGTCGATTCCTTTTTCTTGTCTGTATCCCTTGGCGACGAGTCTGACATTGTTCGTTATAATTATCTCATCCTCGTCCATCTTGTTCCTGTAGACCCACATAGTTCCGATGACGTTCTTACCTTTGGGTCTTGGAACAAGCTTCCAGACTTGGCAATGCTTGAATTGATTCAATTCTTATTCTATTGCCATTATCCAAGATTCGTTTGAGTTTGCTTCCTTAAACTTCTTCGGTTCAACCTGTGAGAGAAAACTCAAATATAAATTTTCATTAGCTGTACCTCTATGAGTTCTGACACCATCCCGGGGATCTCCTATGATTTGATCCATTGGGTGATCCTTTAAGTGTATGTGCTCTAGAGTCCTTGCATCTAGAGCTTCTTCAACCACTGGAGAGACTTCATCAACTTGAATGATATCTTCATCATGCTCATCAACCTCTCAAACTGGGGTTGGAGTGGTGATCTTGATGAACTTTTGATCTTTTTCTTCAGTCGGCTCATCCAAGTTTAATTCTTTTATCCTTGAACCTGTATCTTCAATAAACACACTATAAGAGCTACCTTGTAGCAAGCTCGTCTCATCAAATACAACGTGAATATATTCTTCTACAACCAGGGTTTTCTTATTAAAAATCATATATGCCTTACTATGACTACTATAACATACAAAAATACCTTCAAAACTCTTTTCACTAAATTTAGTGGTGTGATACTTACCATTGTTAAGGACGAAGTATTTACTACAAAAGATTCTAAAATATGAAATAGTTGGTTTCCTACCCTTTAGTAGTTTGTAAGGTGTCTTATTATGGTTCTTGTTTATGAGTGCTCGATTTTGCACGTGGCATGCAGTGTTGACGGCTTCAGCCCAGAAATATTTTGGTAGTGAGGCATCACTCAACATGGTTCTGCAGGCCTCTATGTGTGTTCCATTCCTTCTCTCAACTACTTTGTTCTGTTGAGGAGTATGAGTAGAGGAAAACTTATGAAAGATACCTAGGCTTTCACAGAATTCTATCATGGCCCCAGACTTGAACTCTGCTCCATTGTCACTTCTGATTTTGACTACAGAACAAATGTATTCATTCTGGACCTGCCTGACAAAATTAGTAAAGATATCAAAATTATCTGACTTGTGTTTTATAAAGAACACCCACGCAAAGCGAGAGTAATCATCAACAATAACCAATGTATAATCTTTACCTCCCAAACTTCTAATTTGCAGTGGACCGAATAAGTCCATATGAAGTAGGTGTAAACATCTATTAGAGTCTTTGCCATTGATGCTTTTAAAAGTAGCCCTTGTTTGCTTGCCTTTTACACATACGTGGCAAAGCCTATCTTTAACGCACTTGACATTTGGGGAATCATATACTAAATTAAGATAAAATAATTTATTAATAGTTTTGAAATTTATATGTGTTAATCTCTTGTGTCATTGGTCACCAAGAGACGCACTATCTTTTGCCAAAAAGTACACTGAAGTAGAAGAGTCTATACAAATAAAATTTAAGCAAAATATATTCCTACTACGAGTGCCTGATATAATCGTTTCCAAGTTATCTATCAATTTTATCAAGCACATGTCTGCATGAAATTCTTCTATGTATCCTTTATCACAGAGCTGGTTTATGCTTATAAGATTATGTTCCAATCCTTCAACATAAGCCACATCTGAGAAGGATATACGACTATTAGTAATCATACCGTAGCCTTTAGTAATTCCTCTGTCAGAACATCCAAAGATGACCTTTGGCCCGTTCATGATTGAAGAATAATTTTGGTGTATGCTTCTAATCCCGATCATATGCCGAGAGCATCAACTGTCCAAATACCAGATATGAGTTTTGGTGGCCTTTGGACATACCTGCATTCACAAATCAGTTTGTCTTAGGAACCCAGATTCGTTTGGGTCATTGGTCTCTAGTTAGCATACTCCCCCTACGTGTGTTAACATTGCGAGTGGTCTTTCTCACATTATTAACTTGAGGAGTTACATAATACCAGGGGTTAAACCAGCAATCTATAGCAAAGTGACCAACTTTGTTACAGCACCAACAGTCAAATCTGTTGTATCTTTGCCTAAAGTTATCCTGCTTGACCTTTTGAGAGTGTGGTCTAGTAGGGGCAGCAGGATTGGAGGTAGAAGCTTCGTGGTGATGGCACTCACATGACTTCTTCTCCTTAAGAGGCTTTTCCACAACGGGTTTTACTTTTGGAGCTTTCTTGATGTTGTGATCATGACTATAAGGGCCATAGCTCTGAAGAGTGATCTCCTCATAAGGTGCCTTGAAGACACTTTCACCAAAGTTCCGGGGATGGGTCCATCCTTGGTACCGAGACTTGGGCTCTACATAAGTAGGCCTAGCAAAGTGACCGTAGGAGGAATCAAGATCAAACTCGTTAGTTGGAAAGATAACCTTTTTGAATGAAGTTTGATCTTGAGGAGCATTCCCCCTTCTCCTTGATCAAAGCTTTCTTGGCGGCCTTATTCTTCCGTTGAGACTTATTTTTCCTAGAGGATTTACTAGGAGCAACCACATGATATAAGCCAGCACCTTTAGCCTAAGCAGAGAACTCAGTAACAAATAGAAGGACTGTCTTAGGCTTGGAGAAACTTTCAACAAGTTTCTTTTCAGCTGCAAGTTGTTCTTCCAATTCCTTGATGATTTTCTCCTTCAGATCTAGGTGCTCGAGAGCCTTATTTTATTCTTCAATTAAAGCATTGAAATTCTCTTTGAGTGAGTCCGTCTTTGCGACTTCCTCTCTCAAAGTGCTCTCTTCAACCTTGAGAGATTTAATCTCCTTGGCCTGAGTTTTCATAACTTTTCGACATTTGTTGTAAGCCTTGATTAACTCTTTGTATTGAGCCATGATTTCAGACTCATCGTCAGAAGAGCAGTCCTCATGATCATGGTCAGAAGCATCTAATTCTGAGAGAGGGGTGTGAGAGTTTACCTTCCCAGTGTACTGAGGCTCTTCTTCCTCATCTGTCTGTACCATTAGCCCAAAGTAGGCTTCCTCTTCCTCACTTGACTCAGATGAGTCAGAGTCGCTGAGAGTCTTGGCCTTCTTGGCTACCAGGCTTCTTCAGTTTTATTCTTACTATAAGAAGATTTCTTCTCCTCTCTTCTTTCACCCTCCTTCTTCTTGTGATGTCAGTCAGCTATGACATGTCCTGGCTTATTACAACAATAACAAACAATATTAGAAGAAATATGTTTGTTCTATTTAGAATGATACCTGTCTTGGCTACTTGAGCCTTTCTTGTGACAATCACCATCATGACGTGATCTTCTAAACGAGGCATATTTGCCTCTCCACTATTTCTTCTTGTTCAAGAACTTCTTGAACTGCCTTGAAAGAAGAGAAAACTCTCCTTCAGATAGCTCTGAGGCTGAGGTACTTGGCTCTGAAGCTTCTTCTTCACTCTCCTCTTGTGCGGGGGCAGGAGATGCAGCTTTTGACTTCCTTGGGATTTCTGCCTTTAGAATGACAGACTTCTCCTTGGATGAAGACCAGCTCTTCTCTTCTTCAGCTTTTCTTGAATTTATTTGCAGCTCATAGGACATAAGCTTACCAAAGAGATTCTGAGAGTCAGTCTCTGCCAGCTTACCAAACTCCCGGATTGTACAGACTTTGTTGTCGCATTCCTTAGTCAGGGACCTCAGAAATTTATCATTCAGTTCTCCATTAGTGAAGACCCGGCCATAGACTCTTAGGCTGTTGACAATCTTGAAGAAGCTTTCAAATGCATCAGCAATTGAATCCTTGTGACCTTGTCTGAATGCATCATATTTCTGATTCAGGAGGGATCTCCTGTCATCCCTAACCTCTTTAGTACCTTCCATCAAGACGATGAGAGACTGACATATTTCCTTGGCAGATTGGCAGTGAATCAGATTCTGCAACATAGAGTTATTGACTGCACTTGCGATGATATTTTTGGCTTTCTTGTCTAAAGAGGCAAGTGCAATCTCATCCTTATCAAGTTCCATCTGTTTCTTTGGGTCTTTCTTGGTGGGATCAATAGTGGAGACCATCATAGGAACAAAGGGTCCTCCTTCCACAATCATAAAGATTCTTGGATCCACAACTTTTATGAAAAATTTAATTCTTTTTTTCCACATGAGAAAGTTTGTCTTTGCGCATAAAGGAAGCTTAGCAAAATCCTTGGCTCTCTCCATGCTTGTATCACTCAAAAGACAACTAGGGGCAGATCTGTTCAAGGTGTTAACCTTTTGATGAACAACCTCCCTCTAATACCAATTGAAAATGATAAGTTGTCTACCTAAATCACCTAGAGGGGGGTAAATAGGTGAGTTCTGCGTCTTTTTGCGGAATAAAAATTTGAGCGAGCGATGCATAAAAAATAAACAAGCATACACAGACGACACCAAGAATTATAGTGGTTCCCCAACCTTGGGTACATCCACTTTTCACCTCACCTATCTTGCAACGCACTAGACTTGACTACTCCATTATTCTCGGATTGAAAACAATCCTACCACTCGCAACAAAGTTCCTACAACTCGATTTCTCAAAACAGGATCTACACTCGAAAGAGAAACTTCTTAAAAAAATCTCGGAGAACAAAGCTCCTACTACTCAGAGAAAAATCTCCTACAAGAACAAAATGATTTACGGAGAAAAATATACAAACAGTATTATTCCAGATCTAAATCTTCAGCCCTTCTTCCTTCTTAAACTTTAAAGCTTTGTCAGAAATAGATCGAAGAAGATAAGGCTAAATCTCTGGATCTGAAAACTTTGGACTCAGCACGATCAAGGAAAGTATCTGTCGATGAAGAAAATCTTGATATGTTGAATCTCTTGTTCTAAATCTCTGGATCAAAACAGATCGGCGATGAAGGCGATGAACAACGGCGGATCCCGATTTAGAAAGAGAATTTGCAATTCAGAATACTTAGGTTTTTCTTCTTAGGGTTTGTAGATTATGATAAGACTTTTTATAGGACTTGTCTAACGGTCATAATCACATTAAATACATGCCACGTGGACCAATCAACTGCTAATCATGTTCGAAATTACTTCTGTTGGGACTTAAGAAAAATTTAGAAATCTGTACTGCATTTCTTGAGAGAGTTACTTATACTCGAGAAGTTTTCTGTTTCTCGAGAAGAATTATGAAGTTCTCGAGAAAAGTACTTAGAAAAAAATTTGGAGCTGGAATTCAGCTATCTCGAGAATGAAAGTAAGTACTCGAGAAGAATAACTTTTTGTTCTCGAGAAGAGTCATTCTGGTACTCGAGAACAAGGAAGCATCTCGAGAAAAAGTCCTGACTCTCGAGAAGAGTATTCAAGGTCTCGAGAAAAGGTTTTTGGTTCTTGATAACTATGTATGGCTTTCTCAAGTAAAATCTTTTACTTCTCAAGAAAAATACTAATGTAAAGATGAGATTTAGGTATCTCGAGAAAGAGAAGAAGTACTTGAGAAAAATGAACTTCTGTTCTCGAGAAAATTATTCTGTTACTCGAGAGGAATAATGCATCTCGAGAAAACAAACTTGTTACTCGAGAAGAGAATCTGCTACTCGAGAAAAGACTTCTGGTTCTCGAGAAGTAATACTGACCTTCTCGAGAAATAACATGTGGCTTCTCGAGAAAGACTTAGAAAAATATTTTGACTGGAAATGAGGTAACTCGAGAATGAGAGTCATTGAGTACTCGAGTACACATGGCGTCCTCGAGAACAGTGCTAAGCTTTCTCGAAAACAGCTTTTGCAACTCAACTACATGACTAATCTCACTCGAGTATAAACTTAAGTTCTACTCGAGTACAAAAGATCCTACTCGAGAAAAAGACTTAGCAATTTTTTTGAAAGTCTGAAAACTTATTTTCTTCAATAAATTCAACAACCAACCTTTCTCACATGACTTTAGTGCTCGAAAAAGAAGTGTGTCCCAATAGAGAGGCTACGCATGAGTCAACACTATGGATCATACAATGAGGGATTACATTGTGTTGTCATGTGTTTGGTGACTCATTGTAGACTGACATTGGTCTACACTTGACAAATATATCCTGCAAACACTCAACTAGAAAGGATATCAAATTCAAACTTAATTCATCTTAGTTCAAGGGTGACTTCATACAAATCTGGGTTATTGTGGATGCAATACCCAACAGGGTAACATTCCTCAGGACATGATTTGTTCAAAAGAGAGAAATCTACTCACATTCTCCAACGGTCATCTCCTTTTTTAACCATTACAATATTAGAGATCCAGCCTGGATACTGGATCACTGAAACGAATCCAGCCTTGAGGAGCTTACCCACCTCCTCTCTGATGGGGTCGGCCAGCTTGTCCGTGGTAGACCTCTTCTTTTGCCGGATGGGGTGAGCCTCAGTATCCAGGTTGAGGCGGTGGCAGACGACGTCCGCATCGATCCATGGCATGTTTGTCGCGCTCCATGCGAAGATATCCACGTTCTTCCAGATTCACTCCAACATCCTCCCCTGATCCTCTAGACTTAGCCCCCCATTGATCTGCACCTTATCCACCCTGCCTTCCCAGGTGAGAACATCCATCTCCACCACCTCTTTCGCTGCCTACAGTCTGGACTGCTCGTCCCACTCGCCAGCAGCCCTCTCGCCTGAGACTGGAGCCTCCTCCTCCTCGGCTTCCTCCACGGCCATCACTTCGGCCTGCTCCTCTAGCACCTCCTCCTCCACCTCCACACAGGTGCGGACCTCTTCCTCCTCCACCTCCATCTCCTTTGCTTCCTCTCCAGCATCCTGTCTGGACACTTCCTCCATCCTCCTCTCCATCTCCTCGGCTCCCTCCTGCAAGGAGATGGTGTTGACCCAGACTTGAATGCCTTCAACATTGAACTTCAGACATTGATGAAAGGAAGAGGGTACACAATGGAAGGCGCTGATGAGGGGTTGTCCAAAGATCGCATTGTGAGTGCTAGGAGTATCCACAATGACGAACCTGCATTTTCTAGACTGCCCCCCTAGGGTAACATGGAGTCCCACTCCTCCTTCCACCTCCTTCATTTCCCCAAAACATCCGTATAAAGGCCCATCTGAGGCCAACACCCTCCTGGACTCCACCTTCATCGCATAGAATGCCATCTTAAAGACGACGTTGACCGAGCTCCCGTTATCAATGAGGATCCAAGAGACGGTAAAATTTTTGACCGCGTCCTGGATTACCGGTACGTCACAAAATGGATCCTCGTGATCCGGCATGTCCTTCCTTTAGAAGTAATCTTCTCATCTGGGGTTGGAGTTAGAGACGTCGAAGAAATGCTCCGACGGTACATGGTATAGAGGTTGCCCTTACGGGCAGTCTCAACTCCCCCCCCCTGTGGATCACCCCGGTCCCTCCTCGGCCCCCTACATCGGCCCTATCCTCACACCCGTCTTCCCCTCCGGGCAGGACCTCTTCAATCTGCACCTCCTAACGAGGCTGCTACTACTGCTCCCTGCTTCCCCTCAACTACAGGAACTCTGGGAACGTGGTCGTGGTGTGTCCCTCCTCCTGATGGAATTTGTAGTAAGGCAGCTCCACCCTGCCTTCCTGCCTTCTCCTCTAACCTCTCCTCCTCCTCCCTAGGGATATCGTCATAGCCTGATGTTGATCGGGGAGAGGAGGCCTCTGGCCCTGCCTCCAGCCTGGAACGTTGAACTGACCCTGCCCTCCTTGGAGGTGGTCTCCTCCGTGGAAACCTTGCCTCTGGCCTGGGTCGTGCCACTCCTGCTATCTCCAGCCTAGCCGATTAATTGTTCGGCTCTTGGTGGCCCCACCTGGGCTGCTGCAGTTACTCCCTCTGCCTGGGCTCGGCCCTCCGCACCTCCTGGCCCATGCCACCCCCTAGATCCTTATCCTCCTCTGTGGCCTGCTTGGCCAACTTCCTGGCGAAGAATATTTTCGACGCCTCCTCGTCGACCTCCCTCGCTGCCCTCTCCATTAGTTCCTCGAACGACATCAGAGGCACCCTCTTCATATCCATCCTGAAGAACCCATGCTGAATCCCCAGGGTGAAGGCCACCATGAGGGTGTGCTCTGGCATCTCCTGAACCCGGAGGACTCCTCTTGGAACCGGTCCACATAGTTCCCAGAGTCTTGTTCACCCCCTACTTGATGAGGAAGCTTGTGGAACCAATCTCTCGCTTTCTCCTTGAGGGTGATGGAAAAGTGCCTGCACTTGAATGTATTTGAAATCTGTCGGATCGAAACCACATCCTCGAACAATTGGTTGTGTTGAACCGGGTCGTCCCTCCCAGTGTAGTAGACATCTCCGGCTCACGAAACCCCTCTGGAACTGGGCCGAATGAGACCAATTAACGCTACCATCCCCTGCTAGGCTAGCCGGGCGATCTCGCG
This sequence comes from Platanthera guangdongensis, assembly GCA_039583875.1. Lineage (NCBI taxonomy): Eukaryota > Viridiplantae > Streptophyta > Magnoliopsida > Asparagales > Orchidaceae > Platanthera > Platanthera guangdongensis. Next base: position 169,969,061 of record CM077147.1, read on the forward strand.
CCTTCCCTCGCTCGGAAGCCTTGGAGCTGGACAGAGCTCTCCCCGATAGACCCCGCTCGCCGCCTTCCGCTACCACCTCCTTCCCAGGTCGACCTGTAGTGCTTTCTGTAGTTCTGTCTTCTTTCTTGCGTTCTTTCTTGGCCCAGTCTGTGAAGCAGGTTGCTACTCTATCTTAGGACTAGGTATAAATCCTCTCAGTCATTGTAGCTCCTCAGCAATTCTTTGCTCCTTAGTCTCTTGTCTAGCAACATGCTCTCCTCAATATTGACCTTCTTCAGCTCTCTCTCAAGGTCTGTCTGTACAAGATCAGGGAACAGCTTTCTAATGTAAACTCATGCTTAGATTGTACAGTCTCTTATTTTAGAGCAACTGAGTCACTGATGTGTCCTCCATGATAACATCTTGTGGTTCACTATGTAACTGTGTTTGTTGATCAATATCAAGTAATGATTCAGTCAAAACTTCACATCGGTTGATTAACCCTTGCCCTACTCTCTAATGGAGTTGGTCAGAAAATCCATATGTAGAGCTCACTCGCCCGCTTGTCTCCCTACTTGCCTACTTGTGGTCCCACTCGGCGAACACTGAGTTGTACAATTTGTAGTGTCCAAATTATTTGGAGAAAAATTCTTTCATCAAAATATAAATCTTTTTAGCTCATCTTGACAAATATCTTTATTTTATAGGCGTATATGTATTTGCAGTCACCAAATTGCTATTCGTAGCTCTTCAATAGTTGTAACCTCAAATTGATATTTGCAGTCTCATTGGATGTTTGTAGGCCCTAAATAGAAAAAAATAGATTTCAATTTTTTAAGGTCATGTTATATGGATGTCATTTTCAGCTATATGCAATCCAAGGATATATACAAGACAAATTAAAAATTCATTGGAAGTGGTGAACACGTATAGATCTGACCAGCACAACCATTATGAAATTATGTGGTCTGCACATAGCCAAAGTGGGTCTCCATATAGTTATTGTCTTTATCTTCTAGCAATGGAATGATTTATAATACCAAATTAAACACATCATTCAAACATAATTAAAACTTCATAGATATATTTCGGTTTGAATATCTTAAGCATGTGAAACCAAAATTATTATAACCATACACAAGAGAATTATAGATAGAGCGCAACAAATTTTACCAAAATTTTAGGGAAAACACTAGAAACTAGTGCAAAGCCAAAATCATTCTTTCAGTTTAAAATCAATATTGGGCATGATTCCATAAATGAATCAATCAATCTTAACATCTGAAGGCTGTATATACATGGTGAATTCAAAACAATTACATGGTTCACCTAACAATGAGTTTCGTTTGGCGCAACATATTTGCTCCGATTAATTTGGTAAAAAATGTCATTATTATAGAATGTATGTTTGACAAGACAAAAGTTATGACCGTTATTAAGAAAATAAACTAATGTTAAGCATAAAATGCATGTATTTTTTTAGGTGAGGTTGGGCGTTCACGAACGACAGGTCATGACCAGTGTGTTCGTAAGTCACAACCGTCAGTCCGTCACCACCGTGCCAAACAAAGCCATAATCACTACTGCAAAAAATCTAACTATAAAATTGCGGCCTTTTCTATGTCATGAATCATGACTTTCTAAAAAAATTCAAATCTGCTCATAAATGAAGCAGGTGCAAGTTTTCAAAGGGTGCAAATTTTGCACAGAAATGAAAGAAATGATCGGCTCGGTGGCCAAGAATCGGCTCGTTTCTGCAAGGCACCGGCACCGTGAAATCTACATCAAGGAGGCAAAGATATGACGGCGATTTTGGGGCGGCCGACGCATGGAGACGCGAGAAAAAATTCAAGGGAGGAGACACACAAGAAACCTAATTGCATAAACGGCAGCTACGAAGACAATTTCTAGCTACTTGGAGCAACTCTAATGGAGGATCTTTATATTTAGAGATCTCCTTGTACTATGTTCTCCAAATATGGAGAACATGGAAAATCAACTCCAACCATGTTCTACATATTTGGGGAACATGAAATTTTTAATATTATATAAACAATTTTAAAATATAAACAATTTTAACAAAAAAAATTAAAATCGTTGTCATCCCCCTCCCCCGTTCGACGTTCGACGTTCGTCGAACGGGACAACCCGATAATTAAAATTAAATTTTTTAGTTTTTTGTATTATATTATTATATTATACTATATTAATTTTTAAGCTTTTTTATTTAAAATTTAATTGTATAACTAAAATAAAATAAACATTATATAGTTCAAAAAAAAATTACAATTGAAAAAAATGCTAAAATTCTGGGAGGTCATCATCGGGTTCACTACGACTTTCACGTGAGCTTCCCCCATGTTGTTCTTTTCCATACCCGGGAACTACATAGTCGCTTTCTCCATACTGGCTTCCTCCGTGCCGGTGTCCTCCGATCAAGCTCCACCATATTGGTCTCCTCCATATAGGCTTCTGTCGTACTGATTTTCTCTGAAATAAGGCCCTCCAAACTGAGTCTCTCTAAATTAAGTCCCTCTAAATTGAGGTCCTCCATGTGGGTCTCCTAAATAGTGGCTTCCTCCATATTGGTTTCCTCCATGCTGGCCTCCTCCAAACTGATGTCCTCCATATTGGTCACCTCTATGCTGGGCTCCGTTGTACTGGCATCCTCCGTGTTGGTTTCCTCCATATTTGGTTCCTTCGAGTGATGATGATCCTCTAAATAGGGATTATTTTATGTTTTTATTCATAATTTTTTATTTTTTCTGCCGAAAATATTGACTCTACGGAGTTTTTTTTTGTTTTCCAAGTCTATCATCATAATATCATGATCTTGTTTAGCACTCTGAAGCTCTATTTTTTTCTTTTTATTTTCGTCCTTTAACTTCAATAGTTCATTCATAGAAGACCTATCTTTTGCTCGTTGTTATTGTCCTCTTTTCAAAATCTCTAAGATTTTTTCATTTGCTTTAGTTTGTTTTTCCATGCCACAACTCTTACCACTAACTTGTCTCCTACTTTCTTTTTCTTTCTTTCTCCCAGTAGGTCGAGTATTTGAAATTGAGATTGCAGATTCTTCATCACCAGTACTATTAGGGTTCATTTCATTACTGTCAGTGTTTAGGTATATACGACTCCGTTGTGTGGGAGAATTACAATCAAAATCTTGCGACATGTCATCATGCTGAGAGTTCTTACCAGTTGTAGCCCCGGAATGTTATATCCACTTTTCAGTATTTTTGAAGATTGACCAAACATGATCAAACAAGAAACCTCTTTTCTCGTTCGGATCTTCACCGTACAAATTTTTTGCTTGATTAAGCTAAAAAAATAACAATTACAATAACATATAAATTCTTTGATCTAATATTTAACATGTAAATAAATACTTACAATATCCAGTTCAGATGTACTGCTCGGATTTCTTTGCTCAATCTGTCGAATGCATCCTGTAAATTTGCTAGCCTTGCTTGCTAACAATGACCAGCGACATGAGAGAGATTTTGGGGTTCTCTATCCTGAGCAAGTAGTTGGTCTTCTATTGTGAAATATAACAGAAATTCTTTCCCACGTCTTGTGTTCTTTTTAATTGCTACCCATAACTGGGTCTTCAAAGACCTCAAGCTATGCATAACATAATGCTTGATCTTCTTTCACTGAGAATATTGTTCCTCGACTGGAAGTCATGCTTAACACAATGCTTGCTCTTCATGTTAGTGAGGTACTTATAGAACATGCTGGAGACAAGAATCCAATGCTAGAGATCAAGTGACATGAGAATCTGATGCTTGTGATAAAGTGATATGTGATAGGTATCCAATGTGGGAGATAAGAATCCAATGTTGGAGATAAGAATCCAATGCTGGGGATGAAGTGACATGAGAATCCGATGCATATGATAAAGTGACATGTGATAGGTATCCAATGCTAGTGATAACGTGACATGGGAATCTGATGCATGTCATAAAGTGACATGTGATAGGTATCCAATGTTGGTGATAACATGACATAGGAATCCGATGTTTGTCATAAAGTGACATGTGATAGGTATCAATGCTGGTGATAACGTGATATGAGAATCCGATGCTTGTCATAAAGTGACATGTGATAGGTATCCAATGCTGGAGATAATAATCCAATAATGGTGATGACGAGACATGGGAATCCAATGTTGGAGATTAGAATCCAATGCTGATGATGAAGTGACAAGGGAATCCAATGCTTGATCTAAAAAATCCTATATAAGCATCACTTCTCTTCTCATCTTCAGGGTAACTAACTATATTTCCCTCATACAAATGATGAACTATGGAGCAGGGTCATCTCATTTACGATCTTCATCGTCTTTAGATGTTGAATTATTTTATCAGTAAATTCAAAAGTGTGAAGAAGACACATCTGAATGAGAGCAAGAAGATGAAATTTTGGCGTGTGCTTATAACTCCAGCAAAGCTCAACTTCATGAAAATGAACTTCCGAGACGCCAAGGTTCAATACTCGTTCACATGGTAATCAACCGGGGCAGGATTTAAGGTGATACTAGACTGTGAAATGACTACTTCTTCGATCATCCCACATATGATGAAACATATTTTCGAAGAAGATTTCACATGAAAAAGAATTTGTTCCTTTGTATTGTTGCCGCGGTGCAGGAGCATGATAATTTCTTCATGGAAAAGAAGGATGGCGTTGGTAAGCTTGGATTGTCCACTTTACAAAAAATAACAACAACATTTTCGTATGTTGGCATATGAAACAGCAGTTGATAATTGCGATGAATATATTCGAATCGATGAGTCAACCGTGATTCAATATTTGAAAAGATTTTGTAGGATGATTATACAAGTGTACAAAGAAGAATATTTGAGATATCCCAATGTCAATGATGTTGCTAGATTATTACAGAAAGGTGAAGAATGAGGATTTCCAGGGATGTTGGGAAGTCTAGATTGCATGCATTGGCAATGGAAGAACTGCCCAACAGCATGGGCAGGCCAATATTCAGGACGCCATGGTGGGCCAACAATTATACTCGAAGCAGTAGCATCTTATGACTTATGGATATAACACGCATATTTTGGTTTATCAGGCTCGAACAATGATATTAATGTTCTGCAATCGTCTCCTTTGTTTTCCAACTTAGCACAAGGTATTACGTCTCCTACTTATTATCAAATATTAAGAAAAATTATGACCTTGGTTATTATTTAGCCGACAGAATATATTCAAAGTGGTCAACACTAGTTCAAACTATTTCTCATTCACAAGACAAAAAAAAACAATACTTCGCAATGATGCAAGAAGCATGCCGAAAAGATGTAGAGTGGGCATTTGGTGCTCTTCAATCAAGATTTGCAATAATTAAGGGGCCGGTCCATTTTTGGGATAAGCGTGTTTTACACGACATCATGACTGCTTGTGTTATAATACATACCATGATCGTCGAAGACGAGTGAGATGAAAATGAATATGTCGCTATTTCTACTCCAGCACCAACGCAGAATGTTGAAGAGTTGAACACAAGTGAAGCCGAACGATTTCGTCAGTTCCTAAATCGACATAAAAAGATCAAGGACAGAGATGCGCATTTTGCACTTCGAGATGCACTAGTCGAACATTTGTGGGAACGACATGAGAATGAAGCTATGTAATTTTGAATGTATTTTTATTTTTGCACGAGTTCAATCAGTAAATAGGTCTTCTTCTTTTATTTGTATGACAAATAATAATTAAAAAGTATTCAATATTAGTTTCATTTTGTAGGTCTCGAAAAAATAATTTTATTGATATATTATATGTCATAATTGAAAAATTATTATAGCGGCTACGAGGATTTATAGATTATACGAATAATTCATAAAACAAAGAATTAAATAATTAAAAATAAATAAAAAAATGTCGGGCACGACATTTCCTCTCCCCCTCCTCTATATTTAGAGGAGGAGAGAGAAGATCTCCATTTATGAAGAGGCGTATGCCGACCGATTGGAGAACAATTTTCCAGCAAATTTAGAGAATTCTGTATTTTTGAAAGATGGTTGGAGTTGCTTTGAGGTGGTGAAATCAGAGGAATGGAGAGGCTCTATACTTGGTTTTCAAATGGGGAAATGGACTGGATCGGCGGGGGAAAAGAGGTGTAGGCCGGAGCTCTGGCTAAAATATTTTTAGATTTTAAGGTTTTTGGACAACAAATAACTATTGTGTGCATGCAAATAATTATTTCTTCGTATTATTTTGAAAGAAACATAAATAGAAATTATTTCGCATGGGAGCACATATTTTGCTACGACGCATTTTCCGTCACGGCATTCATTTTTTGTCAGGGCGTGCATTTTTTGCTCGGACGTGTATTTTTTTGCCAGTGCACAAGTTTTTCACCTGGGACCACATTTTTTCGCTCGGGCGCTCGTTTTTTCTCCAGGTGTGTTTTTCTCTTATAGATGCTTTTTTGCCCGACCACAAGTTTTTTCGCCTGAGAACGTGTTTTTCTCCCAGGAGCATGTTTTTCGCACATGCACACGTTTTTTGCCTGGGCGCACATTTTCGCCCATGCTGGCTATTTTCGATTGGTTGCACGTTTTTCACCCGGGCACACGTTTTTTGGCCAGGGCAGATGTTTTTTCACCCCGGGCGTTTGTTGTTTACATGGTCGGCATTTTTTGTCGAGCACACGTTTTTCGCCTGAGCATGCGTTATTTCGACCGAGGGCACGTATTTCTCCCCAGCGAGCTTTTTTTGCACGACCGCGCTTTTTTCCCCAAGCGTCCTTTTTTTGCCCGGCAGCATTTTTTCATCCGTGCGGGAATTTTTTCTCCCGGGCGCGCGTTTTTCGTCGAGCACGTGTTTTTTGCGCGACAACTCATTTTTTGCTCGACCGTGCTTTTTTCGCCCGACCGCCCTTTTTTCACTCGACCGCGGATATTTTCGCCCGGGCGCGCGATTTCTGCACAGCTGCGTGTCTCCTCACTCGGGCACGCCTTTTTCGCATTTGTCCGGGTGAAAAAATGTCTGGCCGATAGAAATACTTGTACACGGGTGAAAACAATTTTGCACGAGCCGAAAATAACCACCCAGGTGAAAAACGTGTTCTCGTTCCGAAAATAGACAGCCCGGTCGTAAAACACACCGCCCAGGTGAAAAACACGCACTCGGGTGTAAAAACGCGCGCCGATCGAAAATCGTGCGCCCGGGCAAAAAAAGTGAGTTTTGGATTTTATAGTCATTGTATAATGCCACATTCAATATCAATTCCAACATTCAGCCAAACAGCTTTTGTACTCAATTTCAATTCTTTTGACTGAGTTGAATCATGTTGCCGAACAACATAATTGGAATTCCGCACACAACCAATTTCTACAGACATTGGTTTTCGTCAAAAGTCCAATTCTAAAAAATCAATTCATCCAAACTAACAGACTCTTAAGTTTTCTTTGCACGGTTTCTGTTGAAAGACAGGTCCGTTCGTTAGGTCAGAATTTGAAACGTTGGAATTGGAATTCAATTGTGAATTCCAATTTCTGCGTTCAACGATCATAAAAATAATCGTAATTGGAATTCATTTCAATTCTCATAGGAATTGGTTAAAAAGGAAACACGTTTCCTTCAATTCCAACCTCGTGAGATCTTCATCGCAATTCCCACCAAAATCAGTGCACCCCCGACTCCCTCAAAAAGAACTCGACGTCAACTGTGTGTTCGCCTGAGAGCGCATTTCTTTCCCAAGAGCGAAATTTTCGGTGGGATGCACATTTTTCTGCCCGAGTGCGCCTTTTTTGCTAAGACACCATTTTTCGTCCGGGTGGGCATATTTCGATCGGACACGCATTTTTCTACTTTGGCGTGCATTTTTCGCTCGGGCGGAAATTTTTCTGTCGGGAGCGCATTTTTCGGTCAGGAGTGCATTTTTCGCCTGAGAGTGCATTTTTCGCCCAGCCTGCATTTTTTGCCCGGGACCGCATTTTTCGCCCAGCCTTATTTTTCGCCAAGGAGCGAATTTTTCGCCCGGACGTAATTTTTTAGCCCTTGCGCGATTTTTTCGGCTAAACATATTTTTCGCTTAAGGGCATTTTTTCGCCTGGATGTGAATTTTCACTCAAGCGCGAATTTTTTGCCACGACTCGAATTGAGGTTCTGGTTGCAAACTTTTCTATTCGAGCACGAAAGTTTTCGCCCGGGCAGTTTTTTTTCACCCGAGCCCGAACATTTTTGTCATGGCGTGAATTTTTCGCTCATTCGCAGTTTTTCGCCCGAACGTGATTTTTTCGCCCTGCGACAATATTTTTCACACGACCGCGATTTTTTGCCGACCACAATTTTTTCAGCTAGGGGCGTTTTTTTTTTTATTCTGGGAGCGAATTTTTTGCATGGGCGTGAATATTTTGCCCGGGTGCGAATTTTCCCATGGGCCTGAATTGTTTTCGCCTGGCCGCGAATTTTCATTGTTCGCAATTTTTTCACCCGACTGCGATAATTTCGCCCAACACCATTTTTTCGCACGAGCACTGTATTTTTTCGCCCAACCTCAATTTTTTCTCCCGACCGCAATTTATTCGCCTGACGGCGATTTTTTCGCTCGTGCAGTTTTTTTCTCCTGAGCTCGATTTTTTTCGTCCCAGACCGCGATTTTTTCGA